>CM036239.1:19544762-20004762 GCA_020698575.1 Bostrychus sinensis | reverse complement strand
GCCAGAGGTACGTGATTCATTGAAAACAACTTCTAATTATAGTAATGGATTAGTATCTCTATAACATGTGCCTTACATCCACTAGGGGCCGGAGGGGGTTTGATTAGTAACTTTGAACAACTTGTACGAGGTGTTTGGAGACCAGAGACCAATGAGCTGCTTAAAATGACTTAGTAAGTTCTTATCCTAATATACAGTATATTTAGTCTGTGTTTGTCATATCCATTTCAACGTTTAACAGCCATCCAAATTAATACTTTCTTTTCTTGTCTGATAAGCCCCACGAAGATCACATTGATAGGAGCAGTGTTGTTTGCTTTGCAACAGACACAGTATTTGGCTTTACAAAAGCACTACTTGATGCTCATCTATACTGTATTTCTCGTTGCCAACAAGGTCAGTGATTTTTTTTTTTTTTTAATATTAAGTTTGCAGTACAATGTAATGCTTAGTCTGTTTACATACAGATTTAAGATTCAAAGTGTTAATTTTCATATGCACAGTACATATGCTGTACAAAAAACAGAACAAAACAAAGTATAAAATTGATAATTAATCAAAATAAAGGATGAAAGCATGTAAAAAAACAATAAGAATTTAAACTATGTAGAAATATACAGTGGGGCAAAAAAAGTATTTAGTCAGCCACCAATTGTGCAAGTTCTTCCACTTAAAGATGAGAGAGGCCTGTAATTTTCATCATAGGTATACCTCAACTATGAGAGACAAAATGAGAAAAAAAATCCAGAAAATCACATTGTCTGATTTTTAAAGAATTTATTTGCAAATTATGGTGGAAAATAAGTATTTGGTCAATAACAAAAGTTCATCTCAATACTTTGTTATATACCCTTTGTTGGCAATGGCAGAGATCAAATGTTTTCTGTAAGTCTTCACAAGGTTTTCACAAACTGTTGCTGGTATTTTGGCCCATTCCTCCATGCAGATCTCCTCTAGAACAGTGATGTTTTGGGGCTGTCGCTGGGCAACACGGACTTTTAACTCCCTCCAAAGATTTTCTATGGGGTTGAGATCTGGAGACTGGCTAGGCCACTCCAGGACCTTGAAATGCTTCTTACGAAGCCACTCCTTCGTTTCCCGGGCAGTGTGTTTGGGATCATTGTCATGCTGAAAGACCCAGCCACGTTTCATCTTCAATGCCCGTGCTGATGGAAGGAGGTTTTCACTCAAAATCTGACGATACATGGCCCCATTCATTCTTTCTTTTACACGGATCAGTCGTCCTGGTCCCTTTGCTGAAAAACAGCCCCAAAGCATGATGTTCCCACCCCCATGCTTTACAGTAGGTATGGTCTTCTTTGGATGCAACGCAGCATTCTTTCTCCTCCAAACACAACGAGTAGAGTTTTTACCAAAAAGTTCTATTTTGGTTTCATCTGACCATATCACATTCTCCCAATCCTCTTCTGGATCATCCAAATGCTCTCTAGCAAACTTCAGACGGCCTGCACATGTACTGGCTTTAGCAGGGGGACACGTCTGGCACTGCAGGATTTGAGTCCCTGGCGGCGTAGTGTGTTACTGATGGTAGCCTTTGTTACTTTAGGTCCCAGCTCTCTGCAGGTCATTCACTAGGTCCCCCCGTGTGGTTCTGGGATTTTTGCTCACCGTTCTTGTGATCATTTTGACCCCACGGGGTGAGATCTTGCGGGGAGCCCCAGATCGAGGGAGATTATCAGTGGTCTTGTATGTCTTCCATTTCCTAATAATTGCTCCCACAGTAGATTTCTTCACACCAAGCTGCTTACCTATTGCAGATTCAGTCTTCCCAGCCTGGTGCAGGTCTACAGTTTTGTTTCTGGTGTCCTTTGACAGCTCTTTGGTCTCGGCCATAGTGGAGTTTGGAGTGGGACTGTTTGAGGTTGTGGACAGGTGTCTTTTATATAGATAACGAGTTCAAACAGGTGCCATTAATACAGGTAACGAGTGGAGGACAGAGGAGTCTCTTACAGAAGAAGTTACAGCTCTGTGAGAGACAGAAATCTTGCTTGTTTGTAGGTGACCAAATACTTATTTTCCACCATAATTTGCAAATAAATTCTTTAAAAATGTGATTTTCTGGATTTTTTTTTTCTCATTTTGTCTCATAGTTGAGGTATACCTATGACGAAAATCATAGGCCTCTCTCATCTTTTTAAGTGGGAGAACCTGCACAATTGGTGGCTGACTAAATACTTTTTTTGCCCCACTGTATAATGCATATTTTGTGTAAGGTACTGAAACAGGTATGTGCAACAGCCAGCAATTCATGTGCAATTGTTTACTGTATGTGCGAACTAGAAACAGAGAAGTACACGAGGTAGTGTATGATTATAAATTCTTGTTAGTTGTTTAGGAGTCTGATGGCAATAGGGAAGAAAACAGGCAGGGGCTAAAAATGTGTAAAAAAAACAACAACAAACTAATTATTAACATTGGTACAAAAGTTATTATTGTACCATGGCAAGACTGAAGCTAAAGAAAGCCTTCTAAATTCTGAACCAGCAACAACTTTGTACAACTTCATTGCCAAGCCGTTGCAGGGTTTGCAGAATGACGGTTTGTAGGTCCTTGTGTTCTCTGTCCTGAGTCCTTCGTCTTCTAAATGACCTTTCTCCCAGAGCTTTTTTGAAGTTTTCACTGTGGTGACTCACATATCGCTCGCTATTACCCGTAGGGCCGGGGCTTTTGCATCATTTTCATCGGCTTGCATCATCCTCTCTTCTCTGGGAAACTTGTGCTCTTGACTGAGACACAGATAAATCTGGCATGTCTTCTTCCCTCCGAGTCTGATCTGTCAAATTAACGCTAAGTCATTTCATCAGAAAGAAGAGTTTTGTCCAAGCCAGTGTTTATTAGTTTGCACCACTTATCTTCCATTTTTCTTATATAACCGACATCATTCATTAACAGGGAGGTAACTGATTGTAATGATTAAAATTAAGTAATCAATTAATTCACTTTGGGGATTTGTGAGTATTATTTATTATAGAGGATGGGTTCAAATTCAAATCTATGGTTTGTTTCTGTTAGTCTAATGTGTAAGCATCTTTTAACCTAGACTATGAAAAAACATGCAACTTCATAATTCAATACTTTAGTAGTCATGACTACATTTATTATTTTATTTAGATAACTGGTGCTTAACTTTTTTATTTTACTAC
This sequence comes from Bostrychus sinensis, assembly GCA_020698575.1. Lineage (NCBI taxonomy): Eukaryota > Metazoa > Chordata > Actinopteri > Gobiiformes > Eleotridae > Bostrychus > Bostrychus sinensis. Next base: position 20,001,598 of record CM036239.1, on the reverse strand, counting down.
TGTTTTAAATGAGGAAAACAAAGTTAACATATATGCTATATTAAACTATTCTGTTACTTTTTGTTGTTTTGGTGTTGCTTTTAAATTAAATTAAATTTTGAACAAAGCAAAAAAAATGTTTTAAGTGGGGCTGAGGGGGTTAGACCTAAACTCACTGTAATGTAAGGTTCAGATGAGTCAAATTTTGTGCTCTCAAAACACATGCACTTTTCTTTTGACATTCTGCTTCTCTGCTCTGTTTAGTCAAGAATGATGCTGACCGGCTCATCTGCCTCACCCTTCGCCGCCATCGAGTCAGTCATCTACAAGACGCTTTTCATTGGCTACTCTCCGTACGCTGCTCTCACCAGTGACATCCAGGGCTCGTGCATGGACAGAGCTGCCTCTTCCTCCACAAACAAAGAGTCCAGCAACAAGGGAGCTGTGAGAAAGCGCGCAGCGGCCTCTCAAGTCAACGAGAAAAATGGATTGCTTCAAGCCAAAGACGAGTCAGAGAACACAGAGACGGAAAGTTGTAAGAAGGCCGATTAGTCAATGTTTGCCTGTAGCGCCTTTTCACCTCTTTACAGGGCTGGGGGAGGCATTTCTGATTCACTTTTATCAAATCAGGGGGTCATTTAAACTTTTAAAAATGTATGCTTTGGTTTTCTTCTTTCAGGATATAATTTACCAAATGAAAAAGAGTGAACAGGGATTGACTGAAACCAACCTGCACCTTATTGTGGGATGTGAACTTTGTGTGATATCTATTCTTTAAAGTATGCTTTAGCTGATTGCACATATTTAGGACAAAATGTAGCTTCAAATCAAATGATATATTTATTATTTTAGTGATCTGCTTTGTTTATCCAGGGCTTTATTGGATTATGATTGATGAGGTTTTGGGAACAGTGCCGATCAGTTGACTCTGGTCTATGGGTGGCTGAATATCTTTCTGCTTCAATTGAATGCTATATTTCTTACTTCAGAGAAAAAAAATATTTTAAACAAGAGATTATATTTTATGAGATATTTTATTCTATTTATACTATTTTAATTGTACTCTTGAGTGTGTAACATTTCCAAAAGAAGACATTTTAATGTTTTCTGTTTCATCACTGAGTGCTTTGAATTACAATTGAAAGCATGGGAATAAAACTATTGCACATGCAGCCTAAATGTCCCCTAGTCAATGGTTGTCCGAGTGTTTAAGTGTTAGCCTCCTAACTAACATTCATTGTCCATTGTCCAGAATGTACTCCACCTCAGGCCCATAGTTGTTGGGTTAACCTCAAGCCACCAATGACTCCTAACAGGAAAAGTCGTTAGAAGATGAATGAATGTGTGAGAATTAGTAATGGTGGAACAGTATTTACAGATGCACCTTAAAAATTTCAGTAGATTCAGAGTCAAATTGTCCAGGGTGTACTCCACCTCAGGCCCATAGTTGTTGGGATAAGCTCAAGCCACCCACAATTCCTAACAGGAATTAGTGGAAGAAGATGAATGAATGTATAACTTATTAATAATAGTGGAAAAGTCTGCTTTATTAACAAAGTAACAAAGCTCATTATAAAAGAATTAGCCACACAGTGCTGTTATGTACAAGCATCACTGAGCAAAGGATATGTGTATTAGTTGCTGGTGCATTAATACAAAGCACCAGAGCGTTCAGAAGTAACCTCTATAGGCTGAAGCATTGCATCAGTCTAACATCAGCACCTGATTGATACCTCACCCTCTTTAAAAAGCTGCTGGAAAGCGATCCTCCTAAATCCCCCCCAATTCTCATCTATGTTACCATAGAGAGCACAGAATACCCCTGTGAATACAAATTAACAACAGACAGGGTGTCGACAGGAAAAGAGAAGATGCTCAAAGGCGATCAAAAGCTGTACTGTTTGGGATGTTGTACTCTGCCTTTAATATAGCTTGGGTTGGCAGACGTGAGACATATGCATGTCAGTTACAGCCTTGTATCTCAAAATGTGGGCTCCAAATACATTGTGTTTAATGTTTCTGTATAGTCATTACAAGATGCTCTCTTCCTCCAATGATGTGAGCGATTGGTGACGTGACAGCTTAAAGTTCCCAGGCAATCATCCTAATGAAGTCAGACCTGACTGATGTAAGAATGAAAGAACCAGTGAACCCAAGGGCTCCCTAAAATTTAGGCTATACTTCTTTGGCCTTGGTCTCTCATTCCTTGTATTTCACCTGGCTTAAACACTACATTCACTAATGTCTTAATCTATGTGCAGTAGACGTAAGTAACAACTATTTTGTACCAAGTTTAACATTTATTCATACTAATTTGACAATCGCCATAAAAATAGTTAAGTAAATGTTTAAGTAAAAAACTTGGTTGGATGTCTCTGGTTTCTTCTGCTTAGTCCCATTACTGTAGTAGTGGCAGGTGGCTGGAGCCAATTGCAGCAATCCCCTACAAGTTCAAGTACACCTTGGACAAAAGCCAGTTAGTAAGAGCTAAGTGATATGTACTTCAAATGAAAAAGTGATTTTATTAATTGCTTTAAACGATTACAACAATATACAGAATATCATTGCATTGCAATTTTAGCACATAGTTGCTGTACTTTTTTAAATGTAAAAATTCTATAAAATGGTTTGGACCAAAGTTGTGTATATGACTATTAACCAATAATAGAAATGCCTAATTTTGGTAAACAAATAAGTTATATTCCAAATTAGCTTGGACTCAAAAGTACACATGTAAAAAGTGCTTTAGATTCTTCAGTGCAGTGTTGGTAATGGACAGATTTAGATGATTGCTCATTGTGTGCCATATTTAGACAATAAAGTGTCATTTTTACAATGCTGTCTAAATGTACACATTACGTCTGATTTTGCACACGTTTTGCACAGATGTTTTGAGACTTGTGTGTGTAGTTTCTGAGGCCAAAGTTTTGCCACACTGGGCCTCAGAAGCCATTTTTAAGCCATTACCAAATAAGTTTGACTTTTGACACTTCTGTTTCTATATTTTATTATTAAAGACTTGAAATGAATACACAACATCTGATTAGAATGAGGTATTCTAAAGTGTAGATGTTTTAAACTTAACTTATATCCCCTTTCTTTCATAGTCCTGTTGTTGGGCCCCATAACTTTTGACCCCTTTCTATAGGTTTGCAGGATTGGGGATTGACCACTTGGTGGCGTAAGGAGGCACAGTCTCTGATGGCCTGATGCCTGGGAACTGACAGGCTGGCCAGCAGCTGCAGGCAACAAGGGACAGGGGCAGAAGGAGACCCTGACGCAGAGCCAATAGCAGCAGCTAGCATGTGTGTGTCATTATAATTTAAGCCTTGTGGAGCTCAAAGTGACTGTCTGCTAGGTTTATAAGGTGATCTTTTCAGTTCCTTATATATATTTATTCTTTAACCAAGAAAATTCTATTAGGCTTGTGCCATTTTAAACCTCCAAACACTAAAATTGTTGAAAAATAGACCTTGTTTGTGGACATGTGTTGGTGCATTTACTTGTGACACACTGGGTGGCACAAAGCGCTCTAGGGCACACACTCACCTAGCGAACAGCCACATGTGACCTCACAAATCACACAAATCCTTTCAGACCTCCAAAGAGACTAAGACACTTTCACAAAGAAACCAGTAACAAGTGCTCCTACTTCCACACCTCTGTTTGTCACGATGCATTTATGTAAACTACACACAACTCTCCCCAAGTGATGCTGGTGTTGTCATTGAACTCATGGGGGTACGAGTTTGTAACAGTCCAGCCACTTAGCCTTGATGGTAAATATATGCTAATGCTAATATTCCTTGTTTTTTTGTCTTGGATCTTATCCTGGGTTTTGACCTAAAGTAGTTCTGGTTTATTTGTATTTTTTTCATTATGGCTACATATAGTCATCAAAGCTAAAAGCTAGCATTGTGATGTACTTTAACATTTATAGAAGCACTTGGAGAGTACAGACCTCAGCCAAAGCAACATAATATATTGTAAGTAATTGTCCCTTTTCAAACCCCTTGTGGCTGGAGTTAATACAGGCTCGTTTCTAGCTTTTGTGGGCCCCTAGTTTGCCAAACTACAATGAAGAGATTCCTCATTCCTCTGGATGATCCACGAACATGCTACAATCTATTACACTTACAAGCAAAATGTCCAAAATAATAAAAAATAAGCCTAATATTTATTAGTCACTTACTAAATAACTAAATAACAAATAAGCTAGCAAAGCAAACCCACTTTAATTTAGCACCTTAGCTTGGTCATGTGCAGTAGCCAATATTGGGAGGTTTTCTTTGTAGTAATAGATAGTCAAAGCTTAGTAATCTATTTTTTTTTTCTTAATAAATGCATATGTATATAGTAAAATGGCCATAAAACTCTTATCTTGTGGAATTTTTAAAAAACATTTTCTAAATCAAGTGAATTTCAGTGTAACAGTCAATAAACATGTGGCACTAGACAATTGCTCCAGTGGATTTTTTAAAGAAGCATTTTGTTATTTCAAAGTTTTGTCGAATGACTTTGTGGGTGATGAAATCCAACTCATTAGCTCTTCAAGTAAGATGAAAGTACTTGCAAGATCTGCGTGGGACCACACAGGAAACAGTTCGGGAAGTTAAAGAAAAAGGAAGAAAGACAGATAGAGGGCAAGAGAAAATAGGGTGCTAATTGAAGTTGGGGAAAACAACTGAAAGTGAAAGTCAGATTATGGTAAGATGCCAAAGTCAAATTTATATCATCTCCCTTTCACATTCTCTTTGGTGAAGTCCAAGCCAGTGTTGGACCAACTGACTTATGTCCTCTGCCATTTGAGCTCTGAATGTGTAGAGCAGCTGCAAGGAAAATTACCAAAAATTGAGCCTCTGTGATGTGACTGGTGAGCTGCTGCTGAATGACAGAGAAACACTGAGGGATTGTTCTCTGAAAAATGTAGTAGTCTTTTCTTCAAACCATTTTTCAAATGGTGACTATTTGCAAACACATAAACTACTTTTATAACAGCCTGGTCTATAACAGCAGAAACACATTCTCTTTAACTGTTTTGTGTTTGTGTAAGATTGATTGTTTTCATATATTTTGAAAATGGGCTGTAAAAGTAGATGTCTGTAGCATTTGAACACACACATCTGTTATACTGTATTTCTGCACTAGTTGTTGTGGATAAAAAGAAAGCTGTTTTTTGGTTTTCATCTTGGTTAGTTTTATTTTAGTCCTGGTCCAGCTCTAGATGGACTGTAATAGTCTGACAGTCTGCACTTTCCAACTGGTTAAGTCATGGTCTAGTCCTAGTTTAGAACTGACTTAGCAGGATGGTTGAGGTTTGTGCTCCTTCAGTTCTGGCTTGGTCCAAATTTGTCTCCCTTTAGTCTCAGTTTAGTATTGGGTTTAGCTGTGGTGAAGCTAATGGAAATATCTTTCTTTAATCCTTAGCCCTGGCTTAATATAATCTAGTTTTCATGATAGTTGTTTTGGTTTTAATAGATCTTGGTTTAATTATGGCCTTTCTCTTACATTGGCCTCAATTCTACACATGCATAAGGAAACCTCATATTTAAAATGACCATGAGCTTTGTGATAGGCTAAAGGTTGCTCCTCTGCTTCTGCTCTCATATTGATTTGCGCTGCACCTTGTGGAAATAAGGTTTGTGCTGATCTTTTGTTCCTACACCATATCTGTTTCTCCTGAGCTGAGCATGGCCAGTAGTTGGTACATGGTGTGCTCCTGTCACTCCCCCTCCTCCTCTTCCTTTCTTCTTTCACCGAGGAAGCAGATGGCGTTTAGTGTTGGTCCTTCTCTTTTTTAGAAGGTATTCTTAGCTTGTCAGTGCGTGTGTATGGCTGACCTTGCTTCAGGGCTTTCGCTTTTGGAGCGGCCAACAGATTTCTCCTCGAGGATCATGTGACAAGGTGGTGTGGTCCACTCACTATTTTACTCATATATTCCAAATGCTGCTTTATTTCCTAATCTGCCACATCTTTTTCCATTTGCCCCTACATCTTTCCCTGTCCCTGCTGTGTCCTGCTCTCGCACTCATCCTGGGGGACCTTTATTTCACCATGATTGCCCCTCCCCTGTATGCAAAGCAGGTGTCAAGCAGGACAAGGAGGACAGCAGCCATACCTCACAAAGAGGGTGACAGGGTCTAGGGGGCAAAAAAAAAAAAAAAAAACCTCACTCATGCTTGCACACACACTCAATCCCGTGGGTTGGGCCATGGCTGGGGACTGGGGCGACACGAGGAGAAAGGAGCTCGAGCTGTCTGTCTGTCTATCATTAGTATTCCAGCAGGAGGCTCCCAGCCCGGCCAGACATCTGAGCAGAGCAGCCGCAGCAGATAAAGAAGAAGCCATTAATCCACGGAAGATTACCAGCACTGATACTTTATCCCACCGTAATACAGCAATGCAACTAGACTCATTCCATTTACAATAGCGTCAAAAGAAAAAAAAAAGAAGGGGAAGGCGGGAGGCACAAGGTGAGCTCACCTTGTGGACACATGGGAAGATGGCACACACGCATAAAGCCGGCAAGCTTTACCTCCCACGATTTTGAATTCTTCTGATAAAGCAGTCAGTGGTCAAGTCTGAATTGATGTGTGGTCCCCTTTTGAATTCAGAACACCCTCAGCTTCAAATCACCACAGATGGTCACTGTTTCTTTATATCACATATCCAAGTTCATCCAAGGAACAGCTGGCTTGTCTAACTCTGCGCCATGCTGAGGCTTATTCCAATCTAATGTGCTTAATAAGTGTGTTTATATGCATGCGTGTTCCTGATTAACATGCAGCAAAACAGTTGCAAGAAAGGGTGGATCTGACACCAAAACATTCATAAATGGGGATATATTGTTATTGTCTGTGTTAAACCAAATGTCTTATTTCACAATAAGCCACATCAAGCTGTGTGCAGATTAGGAACTAAAGCATCCAGAGACACACCCAGATGTTTGGTGAGTAGTCTAAATTTGATTTGCTTTACAGAATGTGGGAGATTTATATTAAAAAAATTGTTGAGCAACTGATATAGAAAGATAAAAGGTTTGTGCCAGCAATAATATCAGATGCAGAAGATATCACCATGATACAATGCAGGGAAGGTATGTAAGATAATGGAGACAAAGAGGAACAATAAGCAGATTGGAGCAGATTTATACATTGATAAAGGCTGGTTTCCACATGAAGGCCTCTGTACAAGATGAAATCAAACCCAGCTGAGGAACAGAGAAGATGGAGGACTCAGACTGCAGAGACAGACTAGCCAAGGAGAAGGAGGAGCCAGAAGCAGGCGACACAAAGAAGAAAGGTATTCAGTGCACAGATAGTGAGAGATGAAGGTGCAGGATGGGAAGGAGTAGCGTCTGCCCCCGCTGGTACAGTGCTGAGCTCATGTGTCCTGTAAAAAATCCAATCCTTCAGACTTGGCAGATAGTGTTACCATGAGAACAGCAGTGGGGTTATTGTAAGCAGAGAGAGGGAGGAAGTGAAAAGGAGAGAAAGGCCAGGCTTGCTCCAACAACCCATCTGTTCCTGTCCAGCTTAGTCTGGCGCAGAGCTCAAACCTGCATCTGGAAAGGAATGCACACGTCCAACGCTAAGACAGGCAGAGAATGAGGGCCAAGTACTGACCTACAACCATTACAATCCAGAGCTGTGATTAGGAGCCAAAGCTTCTGGAGGAGCACCCAGATGTTTGGTAATTATCAAAGTCTAGGCTAAATTTGGTGCATGAATAAGACTTACATGGTTCTTCTGAGTTAAAGATGTACACCTACACAAACAATTTTACCATAAGCAGCTTGTCTACCAAAAGGCTGTTGTAGATGGTAGCTGATAATAGCACCAGCAGACACAAGCACTTCACTTTTCTGGCCATTTAAAGAGACAGGGTCAATAAATAAATAGGTCAGATGTGAAATCAAGACCTGTACACTGATCAGGCATAACATTATGACCACCTGCCTAATATTAGTGTTAAACATGTCATGTAATATAACTTTACTATAACTTGTAGCTCATCTGTTAAATTGGTTGCCTGGAAATTCCAGCCTCACCGCTGTACCAGCGGATGAGTCTGGTCGCCATAGAATCAATTCGATTTCTAGCGCGGAGCAAACGGGCAGCGGAGTTAGCCAATCAGAAAATGGCGGACGTGACGTTAACAAAGCGACAAGAAAGTAAGCAACGCGAAAACATTTTTTTTTTATAAAAGCTTCTAGTGCTGCAAGCTGCTGTGGTTTTAATGACTCGATATGTTTTGGGTAATTTAAAACGGAATTTACTGCTGAATGAAACAAACTCGGCTCCTCAGTGCTCGCGAAGAACACGTGACTTAAATAAGTGAATCAAAATGCACGGTACGGTTGGGATTTGAGTAAACCACTGCGGACGGCGTGGTGACCAGACTGATATTTCTCTGTATAATAATACAGAGACATATCAGTCTGGATTTTCCAGGCAATTAAATTGGACCACACAGGCAAGCCTTTGCTCCCCACGTGCATCATCTGTTACTCATTCACCACCAAGAACACCCCACAAGAGCTCTAATTTTGGAGAAGCTCTGACCCAGTCGTCTAGCCATTAAGTATTGGCCCTTGTCAAACTCACTCAAATCCTTACGCTTGCCCATTTTTCCTGCTTCTAACCCATCAACTTTGAGGATGAAATGTTGGCTAATATCCTACACCTTAAAAGGTGCCATGACAAAAACATAATCCATGTTTTTTAATTCACCTGGCTGTCAGTTGTCCATAATGTTATGCATAATCTGTGTACATCTATACTCTGCAGGCAGGTATTTCTGAAGATCAACAACAATATCTAATATCTTTTTTTCACCTTTCTGCACCAATGTGATACAATGTTAAATAAAAGACAGGCATGTGGACGGTAATGTCGATGTGGCTTTCAGGATAGCAGCTCTTTCTCCTGGGACTATTAGTGGCAGTGTTACTCAGACAACCCACCAGTGTCTCTCCTGCTCATCTGGGAATCCTCAAGCACCTAGAGTCTGCTCTGTCTGGAGACACCAGATGAGATAACTGACTCCAAGAACCATCCTCACGTGTCTCTCCATGTCTTTGAAGTCACACCAACACTAAGTTGATGTTCTTGTTGAATACAAATGTCAAGACAGGCAATTTGCATCATTGATATAATGTTTGTTTTAATTTTTGTTGCGTAGTTCTCCTAAAACGTCACCAATTTGTAATTCTGATAAGAAGGAGTAAAGAAGGCCCTTAAAAAGTGGTCTTAAAACTGTCCTTGAGTATTTCAGAACCACTTAGCATTGCCAACTGCAAAACCACTCACACACTTCAGTCATGAGGTCTTCTGCTTCAAAAAAAAAAAAAAAAAAAGTGTTCATTTTTCATTTATTAGCCCTAGCATGATTAAAACTCAAGTCTAACTAGTTTAAACAAAAATATTATTAGATCAACATTCAGTCTTACAGAGCTGAAAGGATAAATTAGGTGAGAATTAGGAATCAATTCTGTTGCAGCAGAATAGGCTTGGAAGGCAATTGTTGGCTCACAAAATGTTGATAAGTTTAGTTTTCTATGTCCATAATTGTTTTGTTTTTTTAAGAACAATCTACAGCTGCATAATAACTGATATGTTGTTTGCATAGTGCAGTCTCATTAAGTCATTAAGCTTTCTCACATTATGTACCGACAAAGGGAAATGATTTATACATAGTCTATTCTTCTATTTAGAAACATTTTTCACAAAGCGAGAAATGGCCACAATCCTTTATTATATAGTTGTAGTTTACTTTTAATAATACCATCTTCTTCTGAGTGATCTAGTTTCTGTGGTCTCGGAGGAAGAAGTTCAATTCCCTATCCATCCATGACCTCCACAATTAACTGAACGTCAATCATTTTATAGAGCAAGGGAAACAGATGTGAGCCACTCAGAGCTCTGGAGACTTCAGGTCCTCAATACTTCATCCTGGCTGTCATTACCAGACCTGAAGATAACTCCCAGTGAAGGTGTGAGAGGCAGAAAAGGAGTTGAATAAATATATATCTGTATAGCAGCTGGAAGTGTAATTGTGATTTTTTTTTTCTGTTTCTTTTTTTTTTTTTTTTTAGTACACACCATCTATGCACATTGCTGTGTTTGTCAGGTTTGTGAGAATTAACAGTCTAATAGCAGGAGCCAGTAATATAGGTGAGAAGAAATCCAAGAAGAAAATCCACAAATATTAAATCTAATCATATTTTGTTAGCAACTGTGTCCACAACCTAGCTGCAGTATGTTCATCTTTAGGTTGATAGGAGCCCAGGGTCCAGGTGCTGCAACAGCTCAGGGGAACAGAGCGAGCGAGAGACAAGTGTAATTGACTACATTTTGACACTTCAGCAGCAGATTTGTCCTCAGAACTTTTGCCTACGTTCCATCTCAATTAATTTTACAATGTTGTGTGTACAATGTTGTGACATCAGGTGCACACTACCTGCAAGTGTAACTTTAAATTCAGCTGTAACTGCTTTTAATTCTAAGCTAGTAATCCAGGAAGGGGTTAAAGTTGGTCACAGTGCAGGAAGCAGTGGTAGGAGGAGTGACACTGCCTTGAACTTAAGACCTTGCATAATTTCCTGCATTCTTCTAGGTGTTTGTGAGGCTTAGAGCTATCTTCTTCTGATCTTAACATCACGTGCCTGTGGCTCCTATTTACAGGCCTGTGTGCTCAATTGTGTTGTGGGTTTCCACCTCCACAAGGTCATTGATTTCTTCTCTCTAGATACTCTGGAGGCAGAAGAGCTCTGGATCTGGTCTCTTTCATCAGGAAATTGCCCCAGCTAAGCAGCTTACACAAGTGTTTTTAAAGATGGGGTCTCCCTGTAGAACTTAGCCATTCCCACAGCTAAGCTTAGCCGGATGTGGCCTCACAGGGTTGTACAGGATGTGGTTTTGTTTTTTGTTTTGTTTTTTTCAAGGTTCTTGCTGACTGTAAAGGACTCTACATTTTAAAATCTAGACTCTGATGGACATTTTCTGAAATATTGTGTCACTGTAAAACTGCATGATCAACTTTAATCTTATGTATCATAAAAAAAAAATAACAAATTGTCCAACACACACACATTCATAGTGCCACCCGCTGTCAGCACATCTTTTGAATCTTAGCCTGATCTTCCCTCTTCACCCCATAATCTCATCTTTGTCCCACATTGCACCTAGTGGCTCCTTTCGCTCATTCTGTTTCTCTTAAGCCGGGAACATCTCAGCCCGGCTTTGAAATCAGGAAATGAAAGCAAGTCTGTATTTGGCTGAGTGAAGAAGCATTCTTCCATAAACACTGCATGATAAAGGTTACAGAGTCACTATGAGAGATAGAGCACCTCTGTTTCCAAGGTAGGCCTTATTCCCATTGGTGGACAGCTTTTCCCATAGAGTAAAGCTCCCAGTGAATGATATGGCCTGTCTGTGTTGACAGGCAGCAGATAAGGAAGTGCCCTCAGGTATTAGTTGCCATTCCTTTTCACTAAAAGAAGCAGCGGATACAGGGTCCCTTATTTTTTTTTCTTCCGCCTCACTCGAGCACCTTTCCTCCTTTTTCAGATGAATAGAAAAATTCACAACAACAAAGCCTTCCACTCTCATTAAGTCAGCCGCTAAAGCCAAGCACCACACAGGAGCACAATATCTGAGGCAGATGAGTAATCCCCTGCTCAATCTAGAAGCTGGCACAGAATTTCAAATGTCCATAATAAGCGGCAGAGAAGGAAGTGAAGGACACACACTCTGGCACTGTGAGCAAAACATAGAAACACGGCATTCTGACAGAAATAAATGTGTTATTGGCCATTAGCAGAGCAGAACTAAAACGCCCTTCATCTCCAACATCACAGTGTGAGGGGGGATTTGAATATTTGTGCAATATTTAAAAGCAATATCTTCAAAGAAACAGAGACAGCCCAGTCCATTCAGAGATTTTGATTATATGTGTTCAAAGATCATTAAGAAAGATTTCTGTTTGACTGTTGCACCTTTTTGTATTGCCTGGGGTCATCATTGGCAAAAAAAAAAAAAAAAAAAAAAAAAAAAGCTTGTGTTTGAAGAAAAAAGCTCCAGGTGTAAACAGCAGAATGACAACACAATGTATAAATTTAATCTAACCCAACAATGTTCATGGTGATAATTTAAAGGAAGAAAAAAAATTTTACAAGCAAGGACAAAACAAGAGGTGGCTGGAGGTGGTGAGCAGGTTGAGGCTCCCGGGCTTTGCATCCACCTGACACCTGAAAGATGGATGGAAAGAGAAAGTAATGAGAAAGAGGTGGGTGGGAGGGGCACGAAAACAAGAACACTGAGAAGCAGGGCCAGGTGATTTAAATCACACATAGACCGGTGTGAGTGAGGGGCGTGAGCAAGGTGTGGTTTTGCTTCTGAACTTCAGAAAACTGAAGCTAACCTTAAAAATACAATAGGAGGATCTTTTAACACGACTTTCTGAGTGAATGCTGCTGAAGTTTCCAAAGTTGATATCTTGGGTTTTAATAGGCTTCTACACTGCTAAAAAAAAATAAAGGGAACACTTAAACAACACAATGTAACACCAAGTCAATCACAAGGAGGAACATGAGGAACAAGAGGAGCACTGCCAGAGCCCTGCAAAATGACCTCCAGCAGGCCACAAATGTGCATGTGTCTGCTCAAACGGTCAGAAACAGACTCCATGAGGGTGGTATGAGGGCCCGACGTCCACAGATGGGGGTTGTGCTTACAGCCCAACACCGTGCAGGATGTTTGGCATTTGCCAAAGAACACCAAGATTGGCAAATTCGCCACTGGTGCCCTGTGCTCTTCACAGATGAAAGCAGGTTCACACTGAGCACATGTGACAGACGTGACAGAGTCTGGAGACGCCATGGAGAACGTTCTGCTGCCTGCAACATCCTCCAGCATGACCGGTTTGGCAGTGGGTCAGTAATGATGTGGGGTGGCATTTCTTTGGGGGGGGCTGCACAGCCCTCCATGTGCTCGCCAGAGGTAGCCTGACTGCCATTAGGTACTGAGATGAGATCCTCAGATCCCTTGTGAGACCATATGCTGGTGCGGTTGGCCCTGGGTTCCTCCTTATGCAAGACAATGCTAGACCTCATGTGGCTGGAGTGTGTCAGCAGTTCCTGCAAGACAAAGGCATTGATGATGCTATGGACTGGCCCGCCCGTTCCCCAGACCTGAATCCAATTGAGCACATCTGGGACATCATGTCTCGCTCCATCCACCAACGCCACATTGCACCACAGACTGTCCAGGAGTTGGCAGATGCTTTAGTCCAGGTCTGGGAGGAGATCCCTCAGGAGACCATCCACCACCTCATCAGGAGCATGCCCAGACATTGTAGGGAGGTCATACAGGCCACACACACTACTGAGCCTCATTTTGACTTGTTTTAAGGACATTACATCAAAGTGGGATTAGCCTGTAGTGTGTTTTTCCACTTTAATTTTGAGTGTGACTCCAAATCCAGACCTCCATGGGTTAATAAATTTGATTTCCATTGATGATTTTTGTGTGATTTTGTTGTCAGCACATTCAACTGTGTAAAGAACAAAGTATTTAATAAGAATATTTCATTCATTCAGATCTAGGATGTGTTATTTTAGTGTTCCCTTTATTTTTTTGAGCCGTGTATATTCAAGAAATACTATTTGTTTCTAAAAAGGAACACAAGCAGATGCAGAGAATTACAGAAAGCTAAGTTAGCCAAAGCATCTATTTGAGCAGCAAAAGGTAACTGAAAAAAGCTATTCTTGTACGTTTATCTCATCTCCTTTGGTGCTTGTGTCAGGTAAAAAAACAGACTTGGGTTAATAAACAAGAAGAACCTCTGTACTTTCTGTACTTGCACTGTACCAGAGTCACGCTGCAGCCATCCAGAGGCTAGTGGCTGCAGTCTATATGCCCTGTAAAGAGAAGAAAAAACGACCACTGGTAAAACCATTTAGCTCCTGACCACTTTGGAAATATGGAGTTGAAGCACAGAGATGACTCAGCTCTTCTTCATGTTGGGGGATGAATCATTCATCATGGCCGCCAGCTGGGTCCAGCAGTGGACTGGTGGGATGAAGTGGCGACTGAGTTCGGAGGTCGATCAAGAGCGGATGGAAAATTCCCCTGCTGCCTCCTCACAGTTTTAGTAACGTGTAAGTAAGTGTAAATATGTGATAATGATTGAACTGACATCTCTGCGTGCTTAGGTATTTCACTATTTATAGTCAGACCATACAAGGAACAAGCTACCTGCCTTATTTTACTGTTGGAAAGGCTTAGTTACATCCTGACAAGACAACCCTGCCTCGAGGGCTGGTTGACAAGACAGCAGAAATAAGGAAAGGAAAGAGTGGAGAAAAAGAAGAAAGGAGCAACAAGAACATAGCATATTAGGGAATATGAGGAGAGCTGGAGAGAGCCGAGTCAAGCAGGAGAGGCATCAAGTGACCTCCTCCCTCGCCATTGTTAAGGAACATAAGAGCCAGGCTGGCTAGAGGCCACCAAAGGGGTAGAATACATTACAAACCAGCCACAGAGAGACCGACAGGAAAAGAAAGGGAAGAGTGAGGTAGAGGCAGGCTTAGGGTGAGCGCTTTTCTTTTTTGCAAACATCATCATAGGCCTTCCTAAAAGTGCGTCTTATACAGATGTTCAGCCATGAACTGTTGCACAGGCCAGGTTTGTTGTAAACACTTGTGGGCTATAAATGGAAATGTTGGAAATCAGGTGTCTTCAAAGGGAACAGCTTGAAGGGAAAAAGAAACAGATAGTGAATAAAATGTGTAGCCTAGAATCTAATTGGTGATGAGAGTAGGGACAGGATGCAGAAACTGACACAAGGGAAATGAAGCAGGATGCCAAAAACACCGGTGGTGTCATAGACCAATACAATGAGTCAGACCACAGACTTTTTCACACTACATTAAAAAATCTGTTTTGGGATAGTCTTTTTTTTTTTTTTTTTTTTTTTTTTTTTTAGCACTGATGTCATTGAGTGAGTTTTACTAATGCACAGGTGAATCTCAATAAATTACAATGTAGAATAGTTTAAGCAATATTCTTTTAATCTTGATGATTATGGTTTATAACAAATACCCTAAATTCAGTATCCCATAACATTAGAATATTAACTCATAAGCATATAGTGCTTTAAAAATGTCCTGGTAATCATCTGCGTTGACACTGGACTTCAGAAAACATTGTGGTATGTCCTGAATCTACATAATATGCATTCATTTTCTGAAAAACTGGAAATAAATCACTGTTTCAGGATATTCTATAGATGCAGAAATATATCTCTTTTGAGGCCAGTGAGAAGGTTTCCATCATAAAGCTTCATCTACATGCAAAGAAGTCCAACATAATTAAAATATAATAACTTTTTTTAGTCATATTATTTTTTTCTATAGTTTGATACTTAAAAAATATAAAAATCCTTTATTCCAACACACCTCTAATCTCCCATTAGAGGAGCAAGCTTTGAATATGGTGAGTAAGCTGCCTGAATAGTTGTTAGCTGCTCTCGACCGAGAAGAAGCCGCATGACGCCAGGGTGAGAAAAATAAAGAGTAGGAACAGGAAGGATGGCCTCTGAGACTGCACACCAAGACAACCATCTGCTGTGAGAAAGAAAAAACCTTTCCTGTTTTACCGGTCCTCCTCTCGGGCCCCTATGGAACCATGTGTATACTGCCATTGTTGCCACTCACTGGAAATCAAAGAGTGTGTGCAGTCTGACATTTGTAATTGTTAGCTTACATTTTGTGGAGAAAGCAGTGCTGCAATAGCCACTTTTTCTGTATTATCAACAGCTGTTAAAGCAGTGTGTAAAGTAGGTCAAACAGCCAATGGGAGCGCCCTTAATATCTGTAAGAGCATGTGATTGGCTGGTGTGTCCTGCATATTTTAAGTCTTAGTAAAAAAAGCTATGATGATGTAGTCCTATTACAATATGCAAAGGTGGAAGAAAGACTCAAAATATGTAAAAGCACTGTTAATTTAAAAAAAAAAAACAACTCTTGTAGCAATAATTAAAATTAGTTGTACTTGCGCAGCAAAATCTACTACTACTTATACTATTACTATTGTCCCCAAACATGCTTCAAACCCAGGACACTCTGATTGCAAGGTCAGGGTGCAGCCCACTATGCCAGTCAAGGCAAAGTTACTTTTAGACATTTAGAGACTTTAAAAAGGTAGTGAATATATTTTTGCCCTCAAAAATTTACTCCAATAAAAGTATAAAGTATGATGTACAATTTCTTCCAAATTACTCAGTAACAGAGAGTAAACATATATACACTGCTCAAAAAATAAAGGGAACAGTAAAATAACACATCCTAGATCTGAATGAATGAAATATTCTTATTAAATACTTTGTTCTTTACACAGTTGAATGTGCTGACAACAAAATCACACAAAAATTATCAATGGAAATCAAATTTATTAATCCATGGGGGTCTGGATTTGGAGTCACACTCAAAATTAAAGTGGAAAAACACACTACAGGCTGATCCAACTTTGATGTAATGTCTTTAAAACAAGTCAAAATGAGGCTCAGTAGTGTGTGTGGCCAGTATGACCTGCCTACAACGCCTGGGCATGCTCCTGATGAGGTGGCAGATGGTCTCCTGAGGGATCTCCTCCCAGACCTGGACTAAAGCATCTGCCAACTCCTGGACAGTCTGTGGTGCAAAGTGGCGTTGGTGGATGGAGCGAGACATGATGTCCCAGATGTGCTCAATTGGATTCAGGTCTGGGGAACGGGCGGGCCAGTCCATAGCATCATCAATGCCTTTGTCTTGTAGGAACTGCTGACACACTCCAGCCACATGAGGTCTAGCATTGTCTTGCATAAGGAGGAACCCAGGGTCAACCGGACCAGCATATGGTCTCACAAGGGGGCTGAGGATCTCATCTTAGGACCTAATGGCAGTCAGGCTACTCCTGGCGAGCACATGGAGGGCTGTGCGGCCCCCCAAAGAAATGCCACCCCACATCATTACTGACCCACTGCCAAACCGGTCATGCTGGAGGATGTTGCAGCAGCAGAACGTTCTCCATGGCGTCTCCAGACTCTGTCACGTCTGTCACATGTGCTCAGTGTGAACCTGCTTTCATCTGTGAAGAGCACAGGGTGCCAGTGGCAAATTTGCCAAGCTTGTTGTTCTCTGGCAAATGCCAAACATCCTGCACGGTGTTGGGCTGTAAGCACAACCCCCACCTGTGGACATCGGGCCCTCATACCACCCTCATGGAGTCTGTTTCTGACCGTTTGAGCAGACACATGCACATTTGTGGCCTGCTGGAGGTCATTTTGCAGGGCTCTGGCAGTGCTCCTCCTGTTCCTCCTTGCACAAAGGAGGAGGTAGGGGCCCTGCTGCTGGGTTGTTGCCCTCCTACGGCCTCCTCCATGTCTCCTGATGTACTGGCCTGTCTCCTGGTAGCGCCTCCATGCTCTGGACACTACGCTGACAGACACAGCAAACCTTCTTGCCACAGCTCGCATTGATGTGCCATCCTGGATGAGCTGCGCTACCTGAGCCACTTGTGTGGGTTGTAAACCCCGTCTCATGCTACCACTAGCGTGAAAGCACCGCCAGCATTCAAAAGTGACCAAAACATCAGCCAGAAAGCATAGGAACTGAGAAGTGGTCTGTGGTCACCTCCTGCAGAACCACTCCTTTATTGGGGGAGTCTTGCTAATTACTTATAATTTCCACCTGTTGTCTGTTCCATTTACACAACAGCAGTGAAACTGATAGTCAATCAGTGTTGCTTCCTAAGTGGACACAGTTTGATTTCACAGAAGTGTGATTGACTTGGAGTTACATTGTGTTGTTTAAGTGTTCCCTTTATTTTTTTGAGCAGTGTAGTTACATTTCACCATTAATCTGTTTTTACTTGTTTTTCAAGTGTAGTGGTCTTTAATGATAGTTGGAATATTTATTGGAATATTATTGAACATCAGCGCATGACACTTTATTGAATTCTGACATAAACACACAGATCCTAAAGGTAAAAACATCCACAAACTATTGCCAAAATGCCTGTATCTATTCAACACACACCAACCCTAAACACTGCCAGATTACTATTATTCTGTGACAATCTTCTCTGAAATAACATTCAATTTTCACAAACACACCCACTCACATGTTTGACATCTTTCATCCTGGAAGCCCTCTCTGTCTCTCTTCCACACACCAGAGGGAGCTAGCCCCTGTCTGTGCTCTGTCCCGTGTCCCTCAGAGGCCCGACTCATCCTTTATGATAAATTAAGGGCGGATGATGATGACGGATATGACTGTGCCAAGGTAACCACTATTACAGAGTGCTGATGGAGGAGCGCTGGTGCGAGGCTGTTGTTTATACTGTGTCCCCAGTGTACAGAGCCAGTCTGGAGCCACTGCGATGACAAGGGTCATTAGCCAATGGAAGGTCACCCGTGTTAAGCATAATGCACTTTACACCTGATAATTCACCGGCTAAATGTCTTTTCCCTTGCATCTCATGGCCTTTCTCATTGGATAGTAAAAGTAATAGAAGCATTTCAGCAAGCTGTGGGAAAAAGTAAGGAACAGTTTCCTAAAACTTGTATAAATAAATAAATAAATAAATAAATAAATAAATAAATAAATAAATAAATAAATAAATAAGCAAATAGAGACTGACACAGAGCCATTAAGAGAACCAAATCAAACACAACAAAAGTACATAATGCCTCATAGCTTGAAAAGTAAATGTCTTTTTGTGGAGTCTTCGTGTTTTCTCTGTTCAAAGGACATGTAGGCAATGTGTAGGTGAATTAACCTAATTTAATGTAAAATGATACCTTATTGAGCATTTACCCTTACTTCCAATGCCACTGGGGCCAGCTGTCAGGAGCAGTGGGTTCCCTCAGAACAGTGGACCATCTCCAGATCTTGGGAAGGTATCTTAGTCAGAGGTACTTGGCAGGAGAGTTAATTAAAGTTTAATGTTTTAGTTTAATGGGGAAAAACAGGTGTGTATGCAAACTCATAGAAAGCATTTGCCCTGACCGGGAATCAAACCCAAAACCTTTGTGCTGTGACAACCTTGGGGCTGTATCTTCCCCTAATTAATGAACCTATACTGAATATAATAAACACCTCCTTAGAAACAGGTTATATGCCACAGTCTTTTAAACATGCAGTTATTAAACCGCTTCTGAAAAAACCCAGTCTAGATCCTGACATTTTAGCCAACTATAGACCAATACCAAATCTCCCTTTTATTTAAAAAATCCTAGAAAGAGTTGTAGTTAAACAGTTATGTCGCCACCTACAGGACAATAGCTTATTTGAAGATTTTCAGTCAGGGTTTAGACCCCACCATAGCACAGAAACTGCATTAGTTAGAGTCACAAATAACTTGTTATTAAGTTCAGTCCTGGTTCTGTTAGATCTCAGTGCAGCCTTTGACACCATTGACCACAGCATCTTACTCCAGAGATTAGACTGTGACATAGGGGTCAGAGGAGCCGCCCTCTGCTGGTTTAAATCCTACTTATCTGATAGGCACCAGTTTGTCAGTGTAACATTCCTCACAGTGCCGTAAAGTTACCTATGGTGTGCCACAAGGCTCAGTACTTGGACCCATTCTGTTCATGCTTTACATGCTGCCTTTAGGAAAAATAATCAGAAAACATGGCATGAATTTTCACTGTTACGCAGACGATACACAGTTGTATTTATAAATTAAACCTGACAAGAGCGACCGCGTTGAGAAACTTAACATCTGTGTGAGAGACATAAAGACCTGGATGACAATTAATTATCTCCTCCTAAACCCAGAAAAAACAGAGGTCATTATACTAGGCCACAAAAAGCTGAGAGATGCTCTGTCTGACCAGATAGTCTCCCTGGACGGTGTCAGTGTAGCCTCCAGTTCTACGACAAACTTAGGAGTTTTATTTGACCAAGATTTATCATTTAAGGCTCATATAAACCAAGCCTGTAAAACAGCATTCTTTCACTTACGTAACATAGCCAAAATCAGAAATATTTTATCTAAAAGTGATGCTGAAAAACTTGTCCATGCGTTTGTTACATCTAGGTTGGATTACTGTAACTCTCTGCTGGCAGTGTGCCCTAAAAACTCATTAAAATATTTTCAGCTTGTTCAAAATGCAGCAGCAAGATTATTACCAGGAATTAACAGGAGAGAACATATTACTCCTGTGCTAGCTTCACTTCACTGGCTTCCAGTTGAATTCAGAATTAGGTTTAAAATCCTTCTCCTGACTTACAAGGCCGTAAATGGTTCGGCCCCATCCTACATTAATGATGTTATAGAGCCATACCAACCCAGCAGAGTTCTGCGCTCACAAAATGCAGGGCTATTAGTGGTTCCCAGGGTTTCTAAAAGTACAGTTGGAGGTAGAGCCTTTAGTCACCAAGCTCCTGTTTTATGGAATCAGCTTCCAGCTCATGTTAGAGAGGCAGACACAGTCTCTACATTTAAGGTTAGGCTTAAAACGTTCCTCTTCGAGAAAGCTTATGACCAGGCCAGCTAGGAACAGGGTTAACTCCACAGCTGAAGCTAGGCTGCTCTAGGAGCTAGAAGCTGGGGGAAGTATGGTGCACTGAGCCTCTGTCCTCTGGTTTCATCTGCTGCTCCTCTTCTATCACTGTAATCAATATTATCAAATATTCTATATCTCCAATCAGTTCCTTGCTATTCACAAGTTGTCCCTCTCTCCCCTCTGGGGGAGTGGGGACTGTTTCAAATGCCTGGCTGCTGGCAGATGTCCCAGTGACGATTGGATCTTAGCTGACCCCATCTGTGCTCCTGTCCCGACCTGTGGGCCTTCAACCTCACCTCTAAGGATTTCCCGGATCTACCTCAACCCACTCACCTGTCTGGATGAGGCCCTGCTGCTGCATCCTATGGACTTCCTCAACCCACCTCACCCCACTCCCGTCTGGATGAATCCTTACAGAGCTGATCTATGATCCTATAGATGAGCTAATGAACTAACAGTCCTAGACACATTGCCTGTCCGTCCTGGGAGAGGATCTCTCCTTCAGTTGGGCTTCATAAGGTTTCTTCTTTTTTCCTACAGCTGGGTTTTTTAGGAGTTTTTCCTTACCGAGAAGGAGGGTCTAAGGACAGGAGTATCCTGGGTCTGTTTAGAGTAGTTATTGTTTGTGTTGATTGTGTGTTAAGTCTGATTGTGTGTTTATGTTAGATCAACTGTTGTGAAGCCCTTTAAGGCGACCTTTGTTGTGATACTGGGCTATACTAATAAAACTGAACTGAATTGAATTGACAGCGCCAACCACTTTGACACAGTGCTGCCAAAGGTGATTACTGTAATTATTACTACAGTATATGAGGCCTGTCAGTGGATAGTGTTTGGCATTTTGTTTAATAGATGGAAGCAGTAAAATGAACAACCATAAGGTCAGTGATAAGGTTGTGAATGAACTTAAAGGCTTTTAATGAAATAGAATTCTATACTAATGTTAAAGAAAGGCATTATAAAAGAAAAACAGTCAGTCTATTCCAGCCTTCTTTGGTTTTCTCCTTTAGAAGGAGACATACTGTATATGACAGTGCATTTTCATATCTAGACCTCAAAGGAAAGGCAGTTGGTGTGAAAGTGATCCCAGGCCGACCACAATCTGAGAGTCTGTAAACCAACAGTCACAGTGTGGCACTTATATAAACACCACAAACAGCAGCATGCCTATGCAGGTCTGCCTTAGTTATGTTAAATCAAATCCAGTATTGAGGTGAGCCTAATGATCAATCAAGAGTGTTTGGCTCCATCTTAAACAACTTTAATCTATTTTTCTTTTCTTAAGGGCTCAGTAAATTCATAGCCTCTTTACAACAGACAGTTATTGAAACACACTCTATTGACAAAAAGGTGCATGGTTCTTTTCTTTGTGTTATTAAGCTCTATATTCAGCTCACATCCTTTGATACCTTCAGTTCTTCTCCAGTATATTACTTGTCTGTCGTCTCTTCACTTCTGCTCTTGCACCCTATTGCTATAATGTATTTAGGCTATTCGCGCATATCTTGCTTATGATTTTTCGTGTTACATGCTGTTTCTCAAACACATTTTTTTAAAAAGCGCTGCATTGATAGTCATGACAAGCTGCACATGCACTTTACACACTGTAATAATATTTGTGATGTTTTGCTGGGATGAGTCCTCTCTGCACGCACATGACACCTCAACTTGATAAAACGGAAATATATTTGCTGTTTGGGTGACTCACAGAGGGTTTTGGTCAAACTTGAACATGTGATGGACAGCAAACTCTGCAGAATGTTTGTTATTCAATGATAAAAAAAAAAAAAAGAATGTGAATGTAAAGAAAGTAATTTAAACATGATGCAGCTGGAAAAAATGATATAGGAGGGCGCCTCATTGGCTCACCTGGTAGAGCTCGCACCATGTATGTGAATGGCCAGGGTTCAACTACTAGCTTGAGACATTTTGCTCCACATGCCATTTCCCTCTGTCATCATTTCCTGTCAACTGCTGCATCTGAAATCCAATTTACTAAGAACGTTACAGAAACCATAGTCATATTTTCACAATACTTTTCACTGGATATTTTGATACTGTTATTAAGATGTGGCTGGTTTCTTTTAATACAGTGTTTTAATTTTTGGTCACCAAGGAATTGACCTTCTTGCACAATGGTAAAGACGCAGTACCCAGTGCCTTTATCGACAGTTGCCATAAAAAGTATGTAAACCCTTTGGAATTACTTGGATTTCTGCATGATTTGGTCATAAAATGTGACCTGATCTTCATCTAAGTCACAACAATAGAGAAACACAGTCTGCTTAAACTAATGATGCAAATAAATAAATAAATTAATTAATGTGTTTATTGAACATTCACAGTGCACGATGGAAAGTATGAGAAACCCTAGGCTAGTGACCTCTTCAAGAGCTAATTGGAGTTAGGTGTCAGCCAACCTGGAGTCCAATCAATGTGAGGAAATTGGAGGTGCGGGTAAAAGTGGCCCTGCCCAATAAAAAACACACCCCAGTTTTGACTTTGCTATTTTGAAGAAGCATTGCTTGATGTGAACCATGCCTCGCACAAAAGAGCTCTCAGAAGATCTACGAATAAAACATGAAAAAAAGTATCTTTTTTTGTAGCATTAGTTTAAGCAGACTGTTTTTGTCTATTGTTGTGAGTTAGATAAAGATCAGATTACATTTCATGCAGAAATCCAAGTAATTCCAAAGGTTTCACATACTTTTTGTGGCAACTGTAAGCACCTTTAGCTGTGTACACATTTGACATGTAGTTTTCAGTATGATAACTCGTCATCTTAATGGAGCTGAAGTGTAAAGATAAAGACAGAGAGAGAGAGAGAGAGAGAGAGAAGAGAAGAAAGAAATGACATATTAGAGAAAGACATCAAGTGTGACAATATGATTGCTTTGTTTGTGACACATAATAAACCCGGGAATACTGCCTTTCACCAGTCAGCTCCCATAAGGAAGGTTTAATTTTCCCAGCAGCAGAGGCAGTTTCCATAAACAAAACATTGTCACATTTGCAGATGATTTTAACACACAAAGCTTCAGTAATTACAACATGACACGACTTTATTATGCAATAACTGATTCTGATTTACCAAAAAATAAAAGGGGTCATATGTTTTTCATGAATAAAAAGACCTACCCCACAGGGCGACTACAAATGAGACAATAACACAGCAGTAGTCCTAATTCAGCACAAATGAGGAGCAGCAAGCTAATGGTCAGACCAAGCCATTGTCAGTATGTTTTCCGCCTACTGAGACTTTCACTCACTGTAAACTATGTCAAACAGTGCATGATCAAGGCATTTTCAAGCAAATATGTGAGTTTTTCAGCCACAGCCCATAATGATGTGTTTCACAGCAGCTATAAGGACAAAACAGCACTACCTCAAAATGTTCAAATAAGAGTTATTACAATTTAGAAACATTAAGTTGCTGGTGTCAGAACAGAGTCCTGCGGTTTTGGTTCTTTTTAGATTCAGTTTAGTCACAAATGCAAGAGTATTAGTAATGTCCTGCACAGTTTCAGTAAGTGTGGTATTGTTCCATGTAAAAACAGATGCAACTACATAAGAAGTATTCAGAGATACTACCCAGACCCAGACTTGAACCAGTAAACTGTCTCTCAAAAGTAAAGAATCCATATAATTTGTTCCTTTCCTGTCCTCTTCTGGCTGGAATTGGTCCTATCTTGGCCAGAGGGTGTTAGGGTTAGATCCACACCAAAAACGCACATCTTTTTCCTTGGGCCATAATCCAACTCTGGCCATGACATTTTAAGTTATCTTTCTAACAAACAAACAAATTTGCCAACAAACCAAAAAACAACACTACAACACAAATGAAAAACATCTACTTGTAAAAAGTCTTCTTGCATTACAAACACAATACAAATGATATGGCAGACATTTAAAAGATGGAGCTCTGTTTTTTTTTATTATTTATTATTTATTTATTATTTATTTATTATTTATTTATGACAAACACCCAATTGTTTGTATCATATAATTATCATAATATAAAATACAGAACAGCCAGATCATTATGAACACTCATAGAACCTTTAAGTTCCAGGAATTGTCTTGGTTATAACTTTTGTTTTTAAATGGGGCTAAATGGTGCAAAATTGACTTTTCTGAGCTTTCTACCATGTTATAATGTTGTTCCCTTATCAAAAACAAACCTGGAGTTGTTTTTTGCTTCATTCACACGTATAATCCTGCAGTCTCTGGCACTGTTTTTGAGCTGTCAAAACTTGGTTTTACCCCCCGCCCCTTCCCACGTACCTCCACCCTCCCCAGGAAGCACTGACCAATCAACAAGCCCTCTACATCCAGTCTCCTCTCATTCCTTTATCAAAAAAAAAAAAAAAAAAATGTGTACAGCTCTTTTTCCACAGATTCCTCATCACTATTTTTCATTTTGTAGTAAAATAGCATCACACAAAAACTTTAAGGAAATAAACAACTCTTTTTCTATGTTTAAGTTCAAAAGACCATAACAGCTAAGCACTCTGCTGCCATCTGCTGGTCTTTTCACCTGTTTTCTATGGCAGTAATAAAGTAAAGGCCTAGATACACAAAGGCGACTCCCAGACTGCCGCCGATAAGACAGAGCGACAGCTCGTCTCTTCTCGTCTCTTCTCGTCTCCTCTCGTTCCCTCCCGTTTCCTCACGTCGCATGACCTTTTTCCCTCTTCATACACCGAAGCGACAACCGACCTAAAGACCGTGTCTTGCGCATGCGCGTGATGTAATTACCCCCCCAAAGCGGCAGATGGCACTAGCCAGTGAACAAAGATCAACGGAAGTGACACAATGTTTGCGGAAGACATATGCATGTAGCGCGCCTTGGTCTGCCACTGTTCTCAGCTTGTTTGAACATTTGAGAAGCATGATAATGGCCGGTTTGGACATTGTTTTGTGTGGATTAGGTGCCGCTGCTCTGTTACTTGAAGAAGATAACTTTCCGCACATAATTGTGAAGAATGCAAAAATGGTGACGGTACGCTGCCACAGCGTTTGTCACCTCTCGTCACTCCGAAACTTCCGCTAAAATTCCTGTGAGCTGATTGGTGCGGCAGCTGTAGTGCTAGGCCTATCAGAGCGCTTCGTGCCAAAGACCAAAGATGCCGATTCAACAAGGCTAATCGGCAGGAAACTAGTCAGACGGCCTCCGTCCTGGAGCGATGGGGGGCGATGGCGCATACATATAAAAAGGACGGAAATGAGCGACGTGGAAGAACCGTTAAGATGGCTTCAGACGGGCGATCGTCGCCTTGGTGTATACCTCCCTTAACTTGGGGATTGGCTTTCTTTTAGACACATAGTGTTTTTAAAGGTTGCAACACATGCAATGCCAAGACTGATTAAAAAATATCAATAAAAGCATAGTATATTCCCTTTTGGCTGTTCCTCTCTGGCATATGTTACCCTTCTGAAGTATAACTAGACCAGGGCCAGGGTAGAGCAATATACAGTACATAATACTAGACATCTGCTTGAGTTTTCTGGTGTTTTATTGCAACTGCAGCCTTCCAGATCTGTCCTGCCCCAACATCTGGAACTGTCCCTACTGGTCTGGATCTGGTGAAATAAAGCAAATGCATTTTTTTTTTTTTTTTTTTTTTTTTTTTTTTTGAGAGTCAAGGGCAAAATGTGTTCAGTCTTAAACTTCTACACAGTACCTCCAGGTTTGTAAAGTGAATAAAATGCCCCTGAGTATTTCTGCTGCAACTTGGTCAAGGGTAACTGTGTCTGAAGCTCTGTGTGACCCAGCCCAAAGGTGGAATGTGAGAAGAGAATGAGTGGCCTTGTTTACACAGCCTCATCTCTGTTTGTGGTGTTGCAAATGTTGAACCAAACCACACGGGTGATGGACTGACAGTTAACCGCATGCAAGAAGTCAGTAGCAAACACGATAAAACAATGCACACACTCACACAGTATATAGCTGCAGTATTTTTTTTTTATTACCAACTACCTAGGTCTTAGTTTAGTTGAGATGAATTTTGTTTAAATTCGTTTTATTTTGTTAAAGTTAGTTGGGTATACAGAACATAGCTTAGTTTATGTTTAGTTATTGTCTTCTGTTAAGCAATGTTTTGTTTTACATTTCTTGTAGTCATTTGGTCATCCACAGTTACAGAAGAGTAAAATAGACACTTTCAGTACCACTTTGGCTGCCCCACTGTTCCCTCTTCAAATCTTGTATTTCAATGTGACTTCTCTCTAGCTGACTCCATGGACACCAGTACAACTGTGATTGGTAGAGAGCTGCCACTTCTTGTTGTTTCATTTGCCATTATGAATTAACTTGTTTTTCTAGTTTGACAAGTAAGAAAAAGTCAAAGCCTAATTCAAAAAATAGGGATTTAAGAGTCAGGAAACCCATGTTAAAACAGCAGCAGCGGCGGCAGCAGCAACAACAATGACAAAAAAAAAAAAAAAAAAAAAAAAAAAACTTGACACACATCACTTCATATGAAATGACTGTGCTAATCTCATATCATTCTTCTTGTTTGTCTTTGATCATTTCATTTTGAAGGGTCTGTGTGTTGTCAAGTCTGTCACACATTCACAACTACACCATAACCAAACCAAAACATTTTGATAGCACCAAAATATGTCCTCAGATCATACATTTAAGGAACAATAAAAGATGCATGCAGCCTATTCACACTGCATTTGGGCTGGTCACTTTAAATCAGATTGCAGTGCCTGGATTTTAGTCTGAAGGGTGCCTCTGTGAAGACTACAGGAGAAGTAAATGACATGTTCTACTTTGGTTTGGAAAATGGAAGAGCAGAAAAAACACCTCTGCACAAGCCAAAGAATGGACTGTCATTATGACTACCAGCTGCTGCATACTGAGACACCGCGGTGACAACTCTGAGATTGGAAATATGATTGGCTAATCCTGCACAGAAGAAGAAATTTCCACCAGACCAAGGTAAACTCTGTAGAGGACAGGAAGTTAATTGAAGTGTCACTCCACTCGCCATTTGAATGATGTCCTGGACAAATGAGAATTGCCGTTCCCTTCCTTCTCACAGTCGTCTATTCTGCATAAATCTCTGTTTTGGAGGTCACTGACTCTGAAAACAGCATCCGGTCAGTTAGTTCACACCAATATCTAAGTCACTCCAGGCATAAAGCACAGCCGCTCTTTATCTGCTGCCACTAGGATTGACTGACATGCATATTAGCTTCTTTCTCCCAAGGCTCTGAAAATACATCATATTTCCACAACTTTCATTTTCTCTATTCAGATTGCAGCCACATCAAGGTGTCTTTGTTGCATACTAATTGCGTGATGCTCACCTCTGAGAACAAGCAAGACTGCAATTTGAGGAACCTGGCTGTTTTTCCTCTGTCGCAATATAAAAGTGTCATCTAAGATAGGCAGCAAGGATCTGGCGTCACCCGTGGAGAACAGGTAAAAGTCAAAACACAGGTCTGACTTGTACACATGTGATTGTTTAGGGACAGAGGCTCAACGTGGATATAAACAAAGCCTTTCTTCATCTGCAAACTCCTTTTCTCCAGTGATATCTCCAACTGTTGTTTCTCAATTCATATTCCCCTCAAAACACCTTCTGCTGTTGTCTTTAATTAAATGACAGCACCAATATGCTTGTTTTCTGTCCTGGAGGATACCATCACTCTCATACATCACTTCACATTGTGTCTCCCCCAACACATGCTATTTCCTGCCCGGGAGAAAAAGGGCGATCTCAAATAATAAAAGGCAAAAGTTTACATGTATTGTAGTTTAGAGAACAATGTGTGCTTATCCCAAATGCCACGCACAGAACTTTACATTTAAAACCAATAGTTGATGTAGCAATGTGGCTAAAGCAAGATAATGCACAAGAACCAGGACTCCCATTTGTTTAAAAATAAAAATATTTTTTGTAAATTTCCAAACAGTAATATAGTTTTAAGCAAATATACCACCTGTTGATACCACCTGTTGATACAAAGTTACTTTCACTCAAGTAGCTCATTTCTGGAGTACAGTGGGGCAAAAAAGTATTTAGTCAGCCACCAATTGTGCAAGTTCTCCCACTTAAAAAGATGGCCTGTAATTTTCATCATAGGTATACCTCAACTATGAGAGACAAAATGAGAAAAAAAAATCCAGAAAATCACATGATTTTTCACTGATTTTTAAAGAATTTATTTGCAAATTATGGTGGAAAATAAGTATTTGGTCACCTACAAACAAGCAAGATTTCTGTCTCTCACAGAGCTGTAACTTCTTCTGTAAGAGGCTCCTCTGTCCTCCACTCGTTACCTGTATTAATGGCACCTGTTTGAACTCGTTATCTATATAAAAGACACCTGTGCACAACCTCAAACAGTCCCACTCCAAACTCCACTATGGCCAAGACCAAAGAGCTGTCAAAGGACACCAGAAACAAAACTGTAGACCTGCACCAGGCTGGGAAGACTGAATCTGCAATAGGTAAGCAGCTTGGTGTGAAGAAATCAACTGTGGGAGCAATTATTAGGAAATGGAAGACATACAAGACCACTGATAATCTCCCTCGATCTGGGGCTCCCCGCAAGATCTCACCCCGTGGGGTCAAAATGATCACAAGAACGGTGAGCAAAAATCGCAGAACCACACGGGGGGGACCTAGTGAATGACCTGCAGAGAGCTGGGACTAAAGTAACAAAGGCTACCATCAGTAACACACTACGCCGCCAGGGACTCAAATCCTGCAGTGCCAGACGTGTCCCCCTGCTAAAGCCAGTACATGTGCAGGCCCCTCTGAAGTTTGCTAGAGAGCATTTGGATGATCCAGAAGAGGATTGGGAGAATGTGATATGGTCAGATGAAACCAAAATAGAACATTTTAGTAAAAACTCTACTCGTCGTGTTTGGAGGAGAAAGAATGCTGAGTTGCATCCAAAGAAGACCATACCTACTGTAAAGCATGGGGGTGGGAACATCATGCTTTGGGGCTGTTTTTCAGCAAAGGGATCAGGACGACTGATCCCTGTAAAGGAAAGAATGAATGGGGCCATGTATCGTCAGATTTTGAGTGAAAACCTCCTTCCATCAGCAAGGGCATTGAAGATGAAACGTGGCTGGGTCTTTCAGCATGACAATGATCCCAAACACACTGCACGGGTAACGAAGGAGTGGCTTCGTAAGAAACATTTCAAGGTCCTGGAGTGGCCTAGCCAGTCTCCAGATCTCAACCCCATAGAAAATCTTTGGAGGGAGTTGAAAGTCCGTGTTGCCCAGCGACAGCCCCAAAACATCACTGCTCTAGAGGAGATCTGCATGGAGGAATGGGCCAAAATACCAGCAACAATTTGTGAAAACCTTGTGAAGACTTACAGAAAACATTTGACCTCTGTCATTGCCAACAAAGGGTATATAACAAAGTATTAAGATGAACGTTTGTTAATGACCAAATACTTATTTTCCACCATAATTTGCAAATAAATTCTTTAAAAATCATATTTTCTGGATTTTTTTTTTTTTCTAATTTTGTCTCTCATAGTTGAGGTATACCTATGATGAAAATTACAGGCCTCTCATCTTTTTCAGTGGGAGAACTTGCACAATTGGTGGCTGACTAAATACTTTTTTGCCCCACTGTAGCTGTTTGCAAGGCTTTAGATATAGTATTTTAGTGACAATTACATGATCATTTAAATATGCTCGCTATATGTGCCAAGTCATACTGAATACGGATGTGTGTCAGGTAAAAGAGGGGCAAATATGTTAGAGCAGCAGCCATCTGTAAACATGAATATTAATGTACACTGGAGAATGGCATATAATGCTTATCCAAAGCCAGCCTTATATTTTAAAACATTTGGCTGCATGCTGTTTTGTAAGTTACTATCATCTGCATTTACAAACTTTAATTTTGAATGTCAAAGAACAGTAAAGTGCATTATGCAAGTTTTTTTTTAAGTCATCCTGTGTTGTCCTCATCTGACACCTGGTATAAGAAGGGAGCGAATGTGATGGTAAAGCATCTGACACAGGGATATTTATGTTGCCCATCATTAAGCAGCTTGGACCTGTACCATGCACTTTGTTTCATGTATTACACATGATGTATTCATTAGGATATGGCACACACATTATGAGCATGTATGAGCGCAGTTGTGGATATGCTCTCCTGTCAAACTCAACCTGCTGCTGTCTGACATTGTTGAATTTATCTAATAAAAGCTGGATAAATTCAACAATGTCTCATAAAAGTCAGGGGGGACATGTTTGCAGAGCAGTTAGTGTTCTTGCCTCCTAGCTAGGAGGTCGTGGGTTTGATCCTCAGGCCGGCCAACACACAAATTCTCTGGGTTGAGTCTGCATGTCCTCCCCATGTTACCGTGGGTTCTCTCCGGGTACTCCGGCTTCCTCCCACTGTCCAATGCATGTGTTAGGTGAATTGATGACTCTAAATTGCCCCTAGTGAATGAATGTCAGAGTGAGGGAATGGTTGTCTGTCTATGTCTATCTCTGTGTCTGCCCTGCAGCTAGCTGGCTCCTGTTCAGGGTGTGCCCCGCCTAAGGCCCAAAATTACTGGGATAGGCTCCAGTCACCCGCGACTCCTAACGGGAATAAGCGGAAGAAGATGAATAAATAATTAAAGCTACATCTGCTAGCTTTTACTTCATTTCATTTTCTAAGTTTTTGACAACTCACTAAAATGTATCTTGTTTTGGTTGTTTTGCAGTTGAACAACTGTGGTTTGACCAGTGGTATGGCAGTACTGACAGTTATCTGTGTAGGCTGGACAACAAAACAATCATTTTTTCTGTTACTAATGTAAACAAGTTTTCCTCTGGTTAGATAAAACCTGTAGTTTACTCATAGTTTGTTCACAGATATTCATTCATGGTTTCTGCCCTTTGCAAACACTTTAATGGAAGCATACCAAATGCTTATGCGCAGTAGAGAAGCATCACCCACATTCACAATAAAACTGTCTGCCATTATAAACCTTCGAAACCAAACAATAACACAGTAAAATAATAATTTTATTTAACAATATGGACATTGAAGATACATTGCATAGCTTTCATGAATAAAAGTCAAGCAAGCCCATGCCAGTTGCACACAGTGATTTGATCTAAAATTAAAAGAAATAGCAAAGGAAAAAGAGGAAAGGGGATTGAGCAGATCTTGGCTTTGATTGAATTCTGGGAAGGGAGCAGTGAGATACACCTGGGTTCCTCTGTTCATCTGAATCCTTATATTACAACTGAATATAAAACAAGAGAGGTCTGACAAGCTGAGCTGCCTCACCACTTCCACAAAGAAGACAGAAATCATTTTTATTTTCGGTAAACATCACGGCTTTTTTTTACTGTCTTTTATGATGAAATAAAGAAGGAATATTGAAATTGTGTATGCAAAAGCAAGACAGGTTTTACAATCAGATTATGCATGCATGTGTGGCGGTCAAACAGTGGATAGATGGATGTTAACAAATGCAGACAGACCATTCCCACTTACTGTAGGCCAGGTTGGTGCATATTAAGGGCAGATATGGTTGCTTTAGTAGACTTACTTTTGTCTGCTTCTTGACTGCACCATTAAGAGCTTGTTTTGGATTCTGTACTGCTTTCCTGTCAACTCCGTCCTCCTAAAAATTCAATTGTAGTCCACAAACAACTGTATCACTAGTGTATGTACAGTGGAAAGAAAAAGTATTGGCACCCCTTGGAAATACTAAGATTTTTGCATGATTTGGTCATAAAATGTGATCTGATCTTCATCTAAGTCACAACAATAGACAAATACAGTCTGCTTAAACCAATGCTGAAAAAAAAAAGACATTTTTTCATGTTTTTATTGAGCATTTATGTGAACAATCACTGTGCAGGGCAGAAAAAAGTATTGGAACCCCTAGGCTAGTGACCTCTTCAAGAGCTAATTAAAGTTAGGTGTCAGCCAACCTGGGGTCCAATCAATGTGAGAAGATTGGGGGAGTGGGTTAAAGTGGCCCTGACCAATAAAAAATGCCCCCCATATTTGAGTTTGCCATTCTGAAGAAGCATTACTTGATGTGAACCATGCCTCACACAAAAGAGCTCTCAGAAGACCTACGAGTAAAAATTGTTGACTTGCATAAAGCTGGAAAAGGTTACAAAAGTATCTCTAAGAGCATTGATGTTCATGAGTCCACAGTACGAGCGACTGTCTATAAATGGAGAAGGTTCAATACTGTGACCACACTGCCTAGGAGTGGTCGTCCTGTAAAGATGACAGCAAGAGCACAGCGTAGAATGCTCAGTGAGGTGAAGAAGACTCCTACAGTGTCAGCTAAAGATTTACAGAAATCTCTGGTACAAGCTGACATCTTTGTTGATAAATCTACAATGGGTAAAACATTGAACAAGAATGTAGTTCATGGGAGGACACCACGGAGGAAGCCACTTTTGTCCAAAAAAAATATTGCTGCATGTTTAAAGTTTGCAAAAGAGCTCCTAGATGTTCCACAGCACTACTGGCAAAATATTCTGTGGACATATGAAACCAAAGTTGAGTTGTTGGAAGGAATGCACAACTCTATGTGTGGAGAAAAAAGGCACAGCACACCAACATCAAAATCTCATCCCCATTGTGAAGTATGGTGGAGGGAGCATCATGGTTTGGGGCTGCTTTGCTGCCTCATGGCCTGGATAAATTGCTATCATCGACAGTAAAATGAATTCCCAAGTTTAGCAAACAATTTTGCAGGAAAACCTAAGACCATCTGTCCACCATCTGAAGCTCAACAGAGGATGGGTGATGCAACAGGACACTGACCCAAAGCATAGAAGCAAATCAACAACAGAGAGGCTTCAACAGAAGAAAATACGCCTTCTGCAGTAGCCCAGTCAGAGTCCTGACCTCAATCCTATTGAGATGCTGTGGCATGACCTCAAAAGATCGATTCACACCAGACATCCCAAGAATATTCCTGAACTTAAACAGTTTTGTAAAGAGGAATGGTCCAAAATTCCTCCTGAGCGTTGTGCAGGTCTGATCTTCACTACAGAAAACTGTTTGGTTGAGGTTATTGCTGCCAAAGGAGGGTTGACCAGATATTAAATCTAAAGGTTCCAATACTTTTTCTACCCTGTACTGTGATTGTTTACATAAATGCTCAATAAAAACATGAAAAAATTCAATTTTTTGCAGCATTAGTTTAAGCAGACTGTGTTTGTTCATTGTTGTGACTTAGATGAAGATCAGATCACATTTTATGACCAAATCATGCAAAAATCCTAATATTTCCAAGAGGTGCCAATACTTTTTCTTTCCACTGTACTTAAAGCACTCTTTCTCTTCTTGGTCTAAAGTAGAAGACATTTGAAAGAGAGTAAAGGTGCTCTGAAAAGTGTATATATTTTAGTGCAGTCTATATTTTCCAGAAAACAGCTTTTTAACTTTCATGTGGATTTGGTTGACTCTGGTCAAAACTTAAAACTGCAGTAACCACTCTTCGCCCCAACATTTCTAACAACAAGTCACTGTAGCAAACTACTAATACATTACACCAAATCAGTGTTGATAGCTTAGCATAACTTCCTCATGTAACCCCAGTATTACCCCTGTCTTGTCTTATGGTTGATCTGTTGGAAAGCCTGTCTTTTTCCTATTAAAAGGGTGCCACATTTGTAAGGAACATTCATTTATGGGAAGAGCATATATATGGGTTGTGCCCATTAATGATTTTCCCAGTCTTCTCTGTCAGTACCATACAGCTTTGTTTTGTTTTTGCTCTTGCTATTGACTGTTTTATTTTGAGCTTCTGGTACCCCAGGTGTCAACTATCAGGTGCCTGGTTGGCCTGCCATGACTGTCCAGGCACTGAAACCTAAACGTGGAGGAAAGTCATGTTCAGCGATGAGTCCAGATTCTGCCTACAGTAATTTGGTCGTAGGGTCAAAGTGTGGAGAAGACATGGAGAACTCTATCTTCCAAGATGACAGCGTTCGCCCCACAGAGCTGGGTTTTTCAGAGACTTCCTCTAAAATGGAGAGGATGGAATGACCTGACATCAACCCCATTCAACACTTGTGGGATCAGCTTTGGCATGCTGTTTGTGGCAGAGTGAGCAACACAGCCATGTTCACTGACTTGCAACAAATGCTGGCTGAAGAAAGGGATGTGTGTGACCAGGCTGTCCTGTTTGTTAAATTAATGATTTGTTACATTGCCAATAATGTGTCTTCAGACTTCAATCATTCAATCCACCAAACAAACAATAGTCAACAGATTTGTGTAGAATCTCAATCTCAGAAATTACTAAAGCCATTCAGATAAAGGGTGAAACGTCTTCTAAAAAACAAACCTTGTCCAGATGTTCTTCTTGTTTAACCTTTTTTTTAAAGAGTCAACAGCAAAAAACAAACAACAACACAAAAGCTCTTTGGCATTGGCAGAGAAGAGGATTTGGCAAATCTTTCATCCCACTAATGCATGCATGTTCCTTAAAAAAGTGGCACCATTTAAAAGGGAAATATAACCAGGCTTTACAATGGTATAATGCCAAAAAGCATTGTTACAGCAAAGAAATTATCTTCCAAACAAAAATGTTCTTACTTTTTGTACTAGTTTATTTGATTATAAAACCTTGATAGTGAGGCTTAGTTGACCAGTTGTGCTCACTGATGATTCTAGATTGTAGTGTAAAGCATTTTTTTTTCATATTTAAAAATGTCAAAAGAATTGTGAACTGACTTGTTTTAGAGTTGGCGTGGTAATTTTTTTATTAAATCTTTTCTCTTAGAATAGTTTTCTTGCTTTATAATACAATGTTGTAAATGCTTTGAAAATGTTGTGTAATAGTTATTTTTATTCATTACATCTGTATGTATACATCTTGTTCTTTTTTCTTAAGACAGTCACAAACACTATTGTGGATATATATTTCTGGTGACCAAAATATAATTTTTTGCAACCTGTCCTTGGTGAACCAATGGCCTGAAGGAATTTAGGGGATATTTTGTAAAAGTGCAAAATTATTTTTCAACATTGTTAGTGTAACCTCTAAAAACAAATTCTTTTGGTCATTTGCATCTTCCTTAAGTGTAGCATTGCTTCTACAATAACATGACATTCACCACAGCCAGTCGCCGGATCAATATTTTCATAATGAAGTCCACAGAGGATTTTGATAGAATTGTGATGAGGTTTAGATTTTCCTCCAGCTCCACATGTCCAGTGCCATATACTCTAGATTTAACTGCTGCAACATTACAGCCATTCTCACAGTTTTCTCCGATAAAATCACAAGCCATGTACCTGCTGCAACCCTCCCGTCATTTGCACACAGTTACATCAGCAAGTCTATGTGTAACACCTGAAAGGATATTTCTGCCATTTGGTCATGCAACATTAATGAATGTCAACTTTTTAAATGAATTTTACCGTGTGATTCCAGATTTCTGACTGTGTTGTAAGGCCTCATTGTGTATAGTAATGTGAAATGAGGAGGATTAAAACCCATTATAAGTACAAAACAGCCCCTAAGGACGGCCGTGCAATGTTTTGAAAAATAAAAACTAAATGTCATTTTGTGAAAGCATAAAAGCTGTTTATTGTTGGCACCTTTTTGAAGTTTTAACATTTTATACAGTGTTGTCCAAATTGCAGCTCTGAGTCTGTCAGAATAAGTTATCAAATGAATAAAAAACATCTGGAGTTACATTCTTCCAAACAGGAACTCTCCCACTTTGAGCTCATACAGAGGGGCAAAAAAGTATTTAGTCAGCCACCAATTGTGCAAGTTCTCCCACTTAAAAAGCCTGAGGCCTGTAATTTTCATCATAGGTATACCTCAACTATGAGAGACAAAATGAGAAAAAAAAAAATCCAGAAAATCACAGGTCTGATTTTTAAAGAATTTATTTGCAAATTATGGTGGAAAATAAGTATGTGGTCAATAACAAACGTTCATCTCAAGACTTTGTTGGCAATGACAGAGGTTAAACGTTTTCTGTAAGTCTTCACAAGGTTTTCACAAACTGTTGCTGGTATTTTGGCCCATTCCTCCATGCAGATCTCCTCTAGAGCAGTGATGTTTTGGGGCTGTCGCTGGGCAACACGGACTTTCAACTCCCTCCAAAGATTTTCTATGGGGTTGAGATCTGGAGACTGGCTAGGCCACTCCAGGACCTTGAAATGCTTCTTACGAAGCCACTCCTTCATTACCCGGGCAGTGTGTTTGGGATCATTGTCATGCCGAAAGACCCAGCCATGTTTCATCTTCAATGCCCTTGCTGATGGAAGGAGGTTTTCACTCAAAATCTGACAATACATGGCCCCATTCATTCTTTGCTTTACACAGATCAGTCGTCCTGGTCCCTTTGCTGAAAAACAGCCCCAAAGCATGATGTTCCCATTCCCCATGCTTTACAGTAGGTATGGTCTTCTTTGGAAGCAACTCAGCATTTTTTCTCCTCCAAACACGACGAGTAGAGTTTTTACCAAAAAGTTCTATTTTGGTTTCATCTGACCATATGACATTCTTCCAATCCTCTTCTGGATCATCCAAATGCTCTCTAGCAAACTTCAGACGGGCCTGCACATGTACTGGCTTTAGCAAAAGGACATGTCTGGCACTGCAGGATTTGAGTCCCCCCCACCCCCCTGTGTGGTTCTGGGATTTTTGCTCACCGTTCTTGTGATCATTTTCACCCCACGGGGTGAGATCTTGCGGGGAGCCCCAGATCGAGGGAGATTATCAGTGGTCTTGTACATCTTCCATTTCCTAATAATTGCTCCCACAGTTGATTTCTTCACACCAAGCTGCTTACCTATTGCAGATTCAGTCTTCCCAGCCTGGTGCAGGTCTACAATTTTGTTTCTGGTGTCCTTTGACAGCTCTTTGGTCTTGGCCACAGTGGAGTTTGGAGTGGGACTGTTTGAGGTTGTGGACAGGTGTCTTTTATATAGATAACCGAGTTCAAACAGGTGCCATTAATACAGGTAACGAGTGGAGGACAGAGGAGCCTCTTACAGAAGAAGTTACAGCTCTGTGAGAGACAGAAATCTTTCTTGTTTGTAGGTGACCAAATGCTTATTTTCCACCATAATTTGCAAATAAATTCTTTAAAAATCAGACAATGTGATTTTCTGGATTTTTTTTTCTCATTTTGTCTCTCATAGTTGAGGTATACCTATGATGAAAATTACAGGCCTCTCTCATCTTTTTAAGTGGGAGAACTTGCACAATTGGTGGCTGACTAAATACTTTTTTGCCCCACTGTAGATGTTAAAGGTGCAGTGTCCCGTCTGTGAGCAGCTACAGTGAGGACAATAGTAGGGACATGGTTTATAAAAAAAAATAAAAAATCCAGCAGTACAAATGAATTTGAAGAAATGACTGCTCAGTATTACATTCTCATGACATGGTTTTTTTCTGGTAATCATTAGATGGGCTCATAAACTTGAAACTGTAAAAACAAATATAATATTATAATGCTAAAATATGATGGGACTTATATGATTGATTTAGGTTAAAGCCTTGTGTACATTTCAATAAGTGTAAATCATTTTGACCATTACTGCCAAGACTTTTTATACAAACACACTGTCTGTCAATCCAGAACTGCATACAATTCAAGTGATCCACCCCCAGAGCCACCAGAGACCAGCTCCCTGACACACCATTCTATTTGTCCTTATAATTTGGGCTTACCATAGTTGACAAGAGCAATGTCCTTTTACACACCGGCTGAAGGGGGAGAAACTGCTGACATGGACACTTGTCCCATGAATTTGGTGCCAGCACAGAGAATCTGCTGACACAGCCAACTGTCTCAGGAACAAATCTCAACAAAGAAGTGAAATTAAATGCCGACAACTTCTTCTGTGCTTCCTCGAGCTTTAATATTTCATACTCACTTCCATCTATTCCATATCTTTTTATTGATGACTTCCTGAAGCCAGGTGGAAAGAATCAAAGTAATCAGACAGTGTTATGGGCCATGGTTTTGCTATCTTTCTCTCAGTTTTACTCTAGTTATGGAGCTAATTACAATGCAGCGGCAGTGACTTTAAATTGTATAAATCCTAGAGAAAATGTTAATATGCTGAAAATGCTGATATACAAGGGTCATGTGATCGATTCTCAAGATGAACAACCCACAATCTTTCTGAGTTGAATCTGCATGTCCTTCCAAATGCATGTTAACAGCCTCTCACATTGTAGTTTTGACCATGTTAAAAATATTAGACTGATTTTACACGTAGTCCTTTTGACTCAATAATCTGAAGCTGGACTATAAGCTTCTCAGGCCTAAAGATGTGGGTCATGCTGTTGCCTTGAGGCGAGATTAGATTTCTGTGATATGACCCATAAACTTAAACTATGTTACTTTTTATGTAATATACAGTTGCCACAAAAAGTATGTGAACCCTTTGGAATTAATTGGATTTCTGCATGATTTGGTCATAAAGTGTGACCTGATCTTCATCTAAGTCACAAATAATAGACAAACACACCCTGCTTAAACTAATGCTGCAAAGAAATAATATTTTTTCATGTGTTTTTTGAACATTTATGTAAACACTCACAATGCAGGATGTAAAAAGTATTTGAACCCCTAGGTTAATGACCTCTTCAAGAGCTAATTGGAGTTAGTGGTTGTGTCAGCCAACCTGGGGTCCAATCAATGTGAGGAGATTGGGGGAGTGGGTTAAAGTAGCCCTGCCCAATAAAAAACACACCTCAGTTTTGAGTTTGCTACAATGCCTCTAAAGAGGAATGCCTTCACATCAAGCAATGCCTCTTAAGAGGCATTGCTTGATGTGAACCATCCCTCACACAAAAGAGCTCTCAGAAGACATATGAATAAGAATTGTTGACTTGCATAAAGCTGGAAAGGGTTACAAAAGTAGCTCATAAAGTCTTGATGTTCCTGAGTCCACAGTACAACAGATTGTCTATAAATGGAAAAAGTTCAGCACTGCTGCTACTCTCCCTAGGAGTGGTCGTCCTGTAAAGATGACTGCAAAAGCACAGCGCAGAATGCTCAATGAGGTGAAGAAGAATCCTAGCGTGTCAGCTAAAGATTTACAGAAATCTCTGGCACAAGCTAATATCTCTATCTATTTGCAAATCTACAGTAGGTAAAACACTGAACAAGAATGGACTTAATGGGCAGACACCACAGAGGAAACCACAGCTGTCCAAAAGAAAATAAAAAAACATTGCTGCACGTTTGAAGTTTGCAAAAGAGCTCCTAGTTCCATAGCACTAATGGCAAAAGACAATTGTCTGATGAAACCAAAGTTGAGTTGTTGGAAGGAACACACAACTCTATGTGTGGAGAAAAAAAGACACAGCACACCAACATCAAAACCTCATCCCCACTGTGAAGTATGGTGGAGGGAGCATCATGGTTTGGGGCTGCTTTGCTGCCTCAGGGCCTGGATAAATTGCTATCATCAACAACAAAATTAATTCCCAAGTTTATCCAAACATTTTGCAGGAAAGCTTAAGACCACCTGTCCATCAACTGGAGCTGAACAGAGGATGTGTGATGCACAGGACACTGACTCAAAACATAGAAGCAAATCAACAACAGAATGGCTTCAACAGAAGAAAATACGCCTTCTGGAGTGGCCCAGAGTCCTGACCTCAGTCCTATTGAGATGCTGTGGCATGACCTCAGGAAAGCAATTCACTTCAGACATCCCAAGAATATTGCTGAACTTAAACAGTCTTGTAAAGAGGAATGGTCCAAAATTCCTCCTGAGCATTGTGTAGGTCTGATCTTCACTACAGAAAACGTTTGGTTGAGGTTATTGCTGCCAAAGTAGGGTCAACCAGTTAGTGAATTCAAAAGTTCACATACTTTTTCCATCCTGCACTGTGAATGTTTAGATAAATATTCAATAAACACATGATTTTTTTTTCTGCAGCATTAGTTTAAGCAGACTGCTTGTCTATTGTTGTGAGTTAGATGAAGATCAGATCACATTTTATGACCAAATCATGCAGAAATCCAAGTAATTCCAAAGGGTTCACATACTTTTTCTTGCAACTGTAGAAGCAAATCAACAACAGAGAGGCTTCAACAGAAGAAAATTCGCCTTCTGCAGTATCCCAGTCAGAGTTCTGACCTCAATCCAATTGAGATGCTGTGGCATGACCTCAAAAGAGCGATTCACTCCAGACATCCCAAGAATATTGCTGAACTTAAACAGTTTTGTAAAGAGGAATGGTCCAAAATTCCTCCTGAGTGTTGTGCAGGTCTGATCTTCACTACAGAAAATGTTTGGTTGAGGTTATTGCTGCCAAAGGAGGATAAACCAGTTAATAAATCCAAAGGTTCACATACTTTTCCAATCCTTCACT
This sequence comes from Bostrychus sinensis, assembly GCA_020698575.1. NCBI lineage: Eukaryota > Metazoa > Chordata > Actinopteri > Gobiiformes > Eleotridae > Bostrychus > Bostrychus sinensis. Next base: position 19,960,732 of record CM036239.1, on the reverse strand, counting down.
GTGAATGTTTAATTAAATATTCAATAAACACATGATTTTTATTTATTTATTTATTTATTTATTTATTTATTTATTGCAGCATTAGTTTAAGCAGACTGTGTTTGTCTATTGTTGTGACTTAAATGAAGATCAGATCACATTTGTGTGTGAATGTGAGTGAGTGAGTGAGTGAGTGAGTGGGGACTACGGATGAAAATTAGCTCCGAGCTATAATCTGGTGTATTTACGGTACTAGTCGTTCATTAATGCACGCTGTCCCATCCAAAAAAAAAAACAAAAAAAAAATTATGATTAAAAAAAAAAAAAAATCTAAGTAATTCCAAAGGGTTCACATACTTTTTTTTTTTTTTTGCAACTGTAGCTTTAGATATAAGAAAATGAAAACATCTCAAAAATATCTCAGTTTGTTGTGTTTCCCCCGCCACACGGTTTTCATTTATGTCTGGTGATTGCATGGCAGCCTTGGTGGAGCGATGAGCTGTGACCTTGGAGAGATTGTGCCACTTTGTTGCGTGTTCAGTGCATCAGAGATGTCAGTTTTATGTGCTGCATCCCCTGTGGAGTATGAGATGTTTTAAACATCTCTTCATGGAGATACAACTGAAAATTATTTGTGGGGATGTCACTGAGGAAATACTTATGTGTCATTTCAGGTGAAACAATCATTAGCAGACCTTATTGGGCTCAACTCTAAACAGAACCCATGGAAACTGTGGCTAACCCCAGAGACCACATGAGGGGTCACAAAGAGCATTTATCCCACAACTAGACGGTTCAAGTTTAGGTCTGGGTACATTATCTTGCCAGCTGCCTTAATGGTTTCTGGGCTTGTCCTGGTTTAGCATTGGACTCAAGTCAGAAAGAGGTTCAGTATTAGCTTTTTTTCCTTTTTGCTTGATGTCCTTAGGAATTCAACATAGAAATTAATTTGGGAATTCAGTTGAGAGGAAAATAATTATCTGCCAAGAAGCTTATGTTTTTCTTGGTTTGTTGGTTGGTTGTTAACCAGATAACTCAAAAAGTAAAGGCCAAGAAAGTTCAGTTATGGGTAAAGATGTGGCTCCAGAGCACCCCCTGGATCCTGATTTTTTTAAAAATACATTTTGCAGTATTGTGAGATAGGGCCAAAGGAAGAAATGGCAAGAAATACAGGCTTTGTGGCTCAGTGGATAGAGCAGATACTCCTGAACTATAAGATCCCCAGTTTGAGGAGGACCAATGCTATGTGTTCTTCAAGTTCAGAATGTGTTTATTAACCCTTCCCAAATCAATATGAGAACCTAACCATTAGTGAGCAAACACAAAGATAAATGTTAGTGCCAGCATTACCAGACCCTAAACAACCCCAGAAATAACAAGTCGCCTCGTAGTAAAAATAGCAATTGTGAGGATCTTCTCTTCTCGAAAACTTCCACAACAAGTGAAATCCTGCCCAAACTTAAGCCTTTACATTTCTTTTGTATTTTATTTATCTTAGGCATTCCAGTCACAGTCAGTCACTCATCATTATGTGAACAATGGGAAGTAAGTGAACATTTTCATGTAAATTTCAAGTGTCAAGTACATCAATTTACAAAAAAGACTTGGATTGCCAAAAGCTTTTTTTTTTTTTTTTTTTTTTAGCAAAACACTGTCCTGGTGCCATTTAGCCAACAGGCTGGTCTGCCATTTTAACATCATGAAGAGCAGTGATAGACATAATAAATCTCAAAAATGTAAAATGTTTCCTGTGATTGTTGACTGCAAGACATTGTATTTTCTTGTTTGTTTCCCTGCCGCACTCTGCCTGTATTAGTTGAGATGCTTTTAAGGGGAGCTGACAGCAAAATGGATTAAATGGGGTTTGCTGACGGAATACATATCAAATCTTGCGGGCATGCAATTGTGGGCTGCGGCATTTGCAAGGCTTATGACTTGTGCTGAGGCTGTGTATCCATCACAGCTCTCTCTCCTGTCTGTTCACACATGTGGAGGGAAGGAAGGAAAGCGCTACAGAGAAAGAGGTAAAAAAAAAAAAAGCTCTTGATCACCTGCTTTGTCTGAAGTGAGTCACCTTGCAAATATATGAATAGCAAATGCAGGGAAAGTAATCTGGTGGTGTGCTGGAACATCCTCCTCTTTGCATACTTCCCAGCACCTGTAATTAAGACTTAGATTTTAGGACTTGGCACTTCAGCTATTGTATACATATACCAATCAGATATAACATTGTAACGGATGACAGTGAAGCGAGTAACACAGATTATCTCATATCATAATGGCATCTGTTAATAGGTGGGATTCATTAGGCAGCAAGAAGAAGAAGAAGAAGAAGAAGAAGAAGAAGAAGAAGAAGAAGAAGAAGAAGAAGAAGAAGAAGAAGAAGAAGAAGAAGAAGAAGAAGAAGAAGAAGAAGAAGAAGAAGAAGAAGAAGTTGATGCTGGTTCTGATGGAAAAGTGTCAGAATACACAGTGCATCAGCTCGTTGAGTATGGCGCTGCATGTTAAGCATGTGTGTTCATAACATTATTATCACCAATAATTGGCAGGTGGTCATAATGTTAGGCCTGATTGGTGTATTTTCTTTTTAAGAACTGTATATCCCTATTCATTTTTCCCTTTTTCATTCTAACCACATTTATGTCAGTTCCAACCCTACCAAGCTTTTCTTTTTATTTGCTTATTTTGGTCACTCATCCTTCCCCCTGTCTTCCAGTGATCAGGGTGTGTTCCCCTCCGGGCAGGATGCAATCCATGACAAGGGAGCAGGTGGAACCTAGAGCAAATGACACATCTTTCCCTTGCAGCAGCCAGGCAGCAGCCCTCCCAGCCTTCCCTCCCTCCTCCTTCCAACATCTTCCCATCACATCGGACCACATTGATATTCAAATGTGTCCAGGCTGTGTTGCATCTTCTCTAGTTGTCTTGTCAAACCACTAAAGGAGAGAAGGTGAGTTCACATCCCCGCCCTGATTCTTAATCAGCAGCTAGACATCAAAATGACAGAGCATATGTTCAAGGTAAGCAAAAACTGAATAAAAAGTGGTTAATGTGAATAGAGCACATTGTAAATGTTCACTTTTTTCCCTCAGTCCTCAATGACTTACCCTGATGGGTACACTCCAAGAGCAAAGGAGAAATTAATTCAACCGAGAAATGAAAGACCGCTCTGTTTTTAATGCCAGTGTAATGTGTAACACTGATAAAACAACATCTCATAATTTACAGCTCAGTATTAGTGGCCCAATTTGTATTTAGGATAGTGTATACTTTTGAATATTTCAAATTTCAAAGGACATAATTGAATATTGCCCTGTCTTCAGAGGTCTGTGAGAAGAGATCACTCTAAGTTAGTTGAGACTTAGGCTCGAGTCAAGTTACAAGTCTCGAAAATTAGCCCAATAACTTGACTCAAGTCCTAGTCCAGGACTCAAGGAATCTCTGATTCAGGTCTCTTCATAGTCTTCTCTTAGACAACAAAATGCTCATTTTAAGGTTCCTTCCAGGGCACAATAAACAAGAATTTTTATAAAGTTATGTATAATGTTTTTGCATTTTCTTTGGTTTCTGTCCAAAAGTCTTGATGTTGCTCTTTTTCTGCCTCACACAGTCTTTCAAAAGTGAGACGACAATGCAGTCTTCTTGTGAGCTCTTTTTGTTATTGACATGGTCCCACATGGCATACAAGTGAGAGCGAGCATCTCGCATCTGGCCATGAGCTATCATTATCTGTGCCTTCTCTCTGATGAATCTGCCCCAGCTCCTTGCTGAGGACTTGGGCTTTATTTAATGGGCTCTTTCAGCCGTGGTTTGCTAGGCGGAAGCCTCTTACAAACCCATTTAAAGAAGGGTCTATGGATTTCATGGCTCCCCGGGCGCTCTCTCCCTCTTTCAATAAGGTGAAGTCCAAGGCTTTATCCATCCGTCAATGGGCCTGGGGAACAGTGGATGCAGCATTTTTTAATCCCATGATGCTACTGTCCACTCTATGCATGGCTGTTCTCTGACAGAAGTCTCTTCTCACACAACCTGTAGTGACTTTTTTAAAGAATCACACTTTTATTATCTCAGACATGTAGATAAACACCTTGGCTGTGCACTGGAGTGTTATCTGCAGAAACTATTGGTCCACATGACATGATCATATGAGCCACTACTCATAACCCATAGCCCTTAAATAGTGTCTTCTAATAATTTAGCACATGTAGCAATGCTTTAGTTGTCTCTTGATAGGTTTACATATACATAGCATAACATACCATGCTTGTAGCTCGATTATGCCCTCGCAGTGGGATTTCAAACACAATGACACACAACAAAGTCACAAAAACATGTTACTAACTAAAGTGGTAAGTGTGTGTCCTGAAAAAGAATCAGGCAATTACAAGAAATACATGTAAACGTACTGACTGCACTGAGGTATTTTATTGGCACTCCTGCCAAGGCTTTATTAGATGGAGCAGTGGAGCAGTGACAGGGAATCATGGTGGAGACAGCAGGAAGAGACATTTGTTAAATTCCTAGCATTTGGACTCAAACTCACAACACCGAGGCAAGCTGAAGTCATTCTGTATGCATGCTCTACCAACTGAGCTATACTGTGGCACATATAGTATTTTAAATCATTCTTCTGCTTAATAAAACAGCAGACTCAAGCATTTTTCAACATCTAACTGCCATTTGTTACTGTTTATTCATTCATCTATCTATTTCTGGCTCAGTGGTGGCATACAAATGAAAAGCTTAGTAGTCGATGGCTGATCAATGCATGATTCAAGCAAATAAAACATGGTCAGTTTTTACTCTTTGATAAATCGAGAGCTAGACCACACCTTGTTTATGCGCATAAATGTGAAACTAAAAGCATTCAGGAAATGCAGATCTCCTTTGTCTGCATTGGCATTGTCCCTATCTTGCAATGGTAAAGATAAAAAGTTCTGAACTGGAGTCAAACTGTGGATGTTCTTGTTTAGGGGTAAAAGCTCTATCCATTAAGCCACAAAGTCAGTACACTTCTTTATCTTTGTATACTTACCTCTTATGGGTAAAGTTAGCATATTTGGCCCTATCCTGCAATGGTACATAATAGTTACAAAATCTCCTGGACCCTGGCCACAGATCCACACCGAAAATATGGCCCATCACTGGTTTAACCCTAACCCTGAAATATTTATCAAAAAGAGGCAGTGACACCATTGCTGTCATTGATCCTTTAGACCAGAGTTTCCCAACCAGGGGGACAGGGACCCCTGGGGGTTTATGAGCACTTTGAAGGAGGGGCTACATGGAATTAGTTCATAAATTATTTCCTAGATGATAATCCCAATATTTTTATATTAAACTATTGAAACTTATGAAAGACAAGCTCAATTGTGTCAATAATAAAGAAAGAGATTAAAACGCAAAAGAATTTCATATGAATATTACATCTTGTCACATATTTTAATTAATTAATGTTATTTCAAAGGGGAGTTACTCAAATTATTTAAATTATTTGTAATAATTTATTATCAGTTCAAGATTATTGTTTATTTTGATCATAAAATATAAAAATAGATAAATGTAATAGGAGCTTATATTATTAGATTTTTAATTCAAAGGCAGGCAGATTATTGTTTGTTCTATTTTTTTATCTTGAATTTGGAAATGACTTTAAAAAAATACAGGAGAATTAGTATTTACAATAAAGTATAAAATGTCTGTACTTGTAAATAGATGTTTTTTATGATATATTTTTGAAGAATCTACATGTATAAGACTCATGGTGTGGCACAAAGCCCAGGGACAAAAAGTTTGGGAACCACTGCTTTAGCTCAGAAATCTCTGGCACAAACTGACATCTTTGTTCACAAATCTACAATAGGTAAAACACTGAACAAGAATGGAGTTCATGGGAGGACACTACCGTGGAAGCCACTGCTGTCCAAAAAAAATATTGCTGCATGTTTAAAGTTTGCAAAGGAGCTCCTAGATGTTCCACAGCACTACTGCCAAAATATTCTGTGGACATATGAAACCAAAGTTGAGTTGTTTGGAAGAAACACACAATGCTATGTGTGGAGAAAAAAGGCAGAGCACACCAACATCAAAACCTCATCCCCACTGTGAAGTATGGTGGAAGGAGCATCATGGTTTGCTGCCTCGGGGCCTGGACAACTTGCTATCATCGACAGTAAAATTAATTCCCAAATTTATCAAAACATTTTGCAGGAAAACCTAAGACCATCTGTCCACCAACTGAAGCTGAACAGAGGATGGGTGATGCAACAAGACAACGACCCAAAGCACAGAAGCAAATCAACAACAGAATGGCTTCAACAGAAGAAAATACGCCTTCTGGAGTGGCCCAGTCAGAGTCCTGACCTCAGTCCTATTGAGATGCTGTGGCATGACCTCAGGAAAGCAATTCACTTTAGACATTCCAAGAATATTGCTGAACTTTCTGATTTCTTTCTGATCTTCACTAGGTCCCAATACTTCTTCTACCCTGTACTGTGATTGTTTACATAAATGCTCAATAAAAACATGAAAAAAAAGTCTTTTTTTTTTTCTTTTTTTTTTTTTGCAGCATTAGTTTAAGCAGACTGTGTTTGTCTATTGTTGTGACTTAGAAGAAGATCAGATCATATTATCATATTTTATGACCAAATCATGCAAAAATCCTAGTATTTCCAAGGGGTGCCAATATTCTTTCTTTCCACTGTACATGGGAGATGACTCTGATACTGCTGAACGAAACGTATTGCCATAACATTTCATCATAACCCTGTGTTTAAAAATATCTCTGTCACTCATTTATCACTGGTAGCAATACAGTCTGGAGTTGCAATTTTATTTTGAAGAATAATGTCTTGATTTAGTTAATTTACACTCTTATGTAATTTAAAACATAGCCTCAGTTTGTACATTTAATAGTAAGCTCATGCAGTGTATCTTTTCTCTGCGATGTTATGGACGATTTTCCAAGGCCTCCATTGGACCACCTTGTTCACATGCACCAAGACTGAATAGCATGCTGATTATTGATTTGCAAACTTTAAAAAGGCATCTGGACAAAGTTTGTTCTTTAGAAGACATTTGGTTTCTCATCCAAGGGTAAATTCTGAGCTGTAGCTGGACTCAATTCTCAGCTGAATGGACAGTGTTAGGTCATTCCCCGCCTGTGGGACATTTGCATAACCTGCCCTCTGTGATGCTGATGGCCTATTGTGACACTTAAAGTGAAGAGAGTTAATTATTCTTAGTATAAAGCAAAAAATGATTTTATTACAACAAGTGAGAGAGAACCTAGACCTCCACCAAGGCATTGGCCCCATCTCGCAATGGTAAAGATTCATTGCATAGACTGAAACAGGGATCCTCTAGTTCAGGAGTATACATTCAATACATTTAGCTACAAAGCCCTTTTATCTCACAAAAGTAAAGAATCTAATAAAACTATTCACTTGTTTACTGACCCCTTGTGGCTGGAGATATTATCTTCTTGATCTATGCACAATGGTACAAAGTCTTTAAAATATTCCTGGATCCAAATGGTGACCCAGATCCACCCCAAAAACAAATATTTTGCTCTCTGGCCGATCTTTCTCAAACATTTAACTGAAATTTGATCATTACTTTTTAAGTTAACCTGCAGATTGCCAAACCAACCAATGCTGGTGAAAACATAGGTGGAGATAACAAGTGACTTTATCTGTACAGTATTTAGCTACTATTGTGTCTCTGTCAAATTGTGATCTCCAGTGCCCTCAAAGTGACTATGGTCTCCTTCTAAATCTGTCTCTCTCTTTTCGTACCATCCCAGTCCCTGACGTCTGGTCTGTTTTTAGCCTCACTGGACAGCAGCCACTGAGTTTTTGCAGGGAGGCCGGAGCCTGGTGGGGTAGTCCTGTTGCAGCCTGTCCTGTGCTGCATGCTGCACGATCTCCCGGCTGTCCCTTATTAATCTGATTTACCGCAGAAGCCATATGTCCAAGCAGCATGATAAACCCGGACTGCTACCTATCACCTACAGTTAACGCAGCCTGTGTTGTCTGCATGGGGCATGTATTTGACACTTTGTCTGCAGACATTCCTTCAAAGAGCAAAGTGGGAATACATAACATAGCGTGGAACATGGATGAATTCAACTATTTACAATCAATTAATTAAAATATATAGTAGAAAGTGAATTTATCTCAGTAGTTCAATTCAAAAAGTCAGTATATTGATATAGTACTCAGAACAAAATATTTCAAGGATTTATGAATATTTTACTATGTGTGTACTAAATCTATATAATATATTATTTTTACTTTGACCTGAACTACTGAAACAAATTGACTTTTCTGTGGTATTGTAATTTTTTATTGTAGGGCTGTAATTGTATCAATGGGGCACAAGTGAAGAGATGACCCCCCAAGGGATGGGGGAAGTCATTTTTGAGCCAAGTGAATCCTGCCATAGCTTTTGGGAAATACATGGGGCTATGTACGTCACTACACAGAAGATCTGGCACTTTGTAGGTGATTTAGAAAGCCTCATTCCTCATTCCATCTGTCGCCTTATACATAACAGCACATTACATATACTGTATATAATTTTATCAACTCAAAAGGTGTCACACAATGTAATTCTTTACTGATACTGATTAACAAAGGTGCAGTAAATGTATCCGTGTTAGCCCAGTGACACAGAGGAGCAGGTGACTGAATCTCATTTCCTATGTGAAGCTATTCTGTCAAATTCAACAAAAAATATGTATCCTGCGATCCATAATTCATAACCTGAAAAGGCAACAGCAACACTTGTCAAATTTGATTAACCACATCTGGATCTTAAAAAAGTATAGTATAAATGTAATTTCCTCTATGTCTGTAAATCAAGAGCAGTTCAGCTAAATATTTGTGACTCAAGGCTCTTGGGTAGGTCCAGTACAATAAATGTTTGTAGAAGCAGAGTACATAGACATGAGCTAAAATAATGTATCTAGAACATAACATGTAAATGGAACTGTTGAAAATATGTATTTTTTAAAATGATGTACAACAACAAAGAGTTTTAATCAGTGTTTATTTACTAATAAAATATGGTATATGCAGATTAACATATTTCAAACACATTAGTGTAACATTAAAACAGACATAAATAAATGTAAGTAACTTATCTTTTATCTATGTAAATAACATGAGCTTAAATATAAAATTATATCTGATGGCAGATGAAGAAGCTGTCAATCAAATTTCAATGTAACATTTTAATTGAACATTAATACTGACTTTCAGAAGAGTTCAAACCACATATTTAAAACTTCAAGTTAAATTACAGTAATAAGGTGTTCTACTGATGTCTCTAATCACTTCACAAATATTATTCACAAAAAAAGTGAATTTATTTATTATCAAGCAGCATTGATCCTTTTCCTCAGTGCCACAGTCTCCTGGTCTAATCCATTTCCCTCACGCCCGCTCACCCTCCCTCTGGTGCCCGTTATTCATGCCACTCATCCCCCACCCAGCACCTCGCTGACATACATCTGAGGAGAACCTGCACCTTTTGTCTCCTTTGTTAGCAGCTGCTGGACAGAGCAGCAGTAGCACCAGGCAGAAATCATCTGTCTGCTCAACAATCGCACGTCTCTTCAATGAAGGGACATTTTTATTATGAGTCTTATGTATATTTTTTATGAATGAGAAAATATTAGTCACTATCATGAATTTTTAGTGCTTTAGTGTTTTATTTGTTTATTTTAAAAGTTCAAAGTTTCTTGCGTTGATACGCAACATAAATAAAGATTGTGCTTGTGTAGGTTGACGATACATTTTTTTTTATTAATTAGAGGGCATTTAATATTTATTTATTTATTTATTGAGTAAAATTAAATCTCTCTATCTAATATAACTGTTAAATATCTGGTGAATATTTTGGAGGCGTGCAACAGCATCATCAAAGTGAACTGCAGATAACCCCATGACGTTGCACACGCACGAGCACACTATGGAAAGCCTATATAAAATTGACGGTGGCCGCGTGTGTAAAGCTTCGCGAAGTGTGTGACTTGAGTAGATGAAGGATGAGCTTCTCACATAGACGCGTTGTCCACCGTGCTGATGCTCCCTCGTCTCGTCCTAAACTCTTGTGCACCCTCTGGTGCTTGCTAGTCTCCCAAACTTCTTTGTGTGTAGCCTGCTTTGCAGATTGTCTTCCTTGTCTGTGTGGTTGCTCATTATTCAGAGACAGACGGATCTCAGGTCATCTGCAGCTGCAGCAAAGGAGAAGCAGGAAAGATGGCGATCATCCATTAGAGCGACCGGGCGCACGCATGAAATACGAGGACAACTTTTGGGAGGATTGCTTCTGGAGAAGATTGTACCAGTGAGTTATTTCAACCTTATTTCCAGTTTGGCCAAGATTTCGCCAGATCTTTCAAGGTCTACGAGAACGTTTGTATGGTAGCTCATGGAATATTTTGGAGGAGCGCCTCGTGAATGACCTGGAAAGAGCTGATCATATGCGGTCCTTCTTTTAGTCCAGGTCCAGTCGACTTGGGAGAGCAAGTCGGACCGAGCATTTTAATCAAGTGTGCGTTCCGGATGGCACCAAACAGCCAAAGTCAAGTGGGTCTTCTCGCTTTCCCCATACGGCACGCACACACAGTTAATATCCCACTGCGCTTCTTCGCTATGTCGCCTTTAGTCCGTTTGTTGTCAAAGTGACACAAGGAAATGGACGCGGACCGGGCTCTGCTGTAGCACTAGGAGCCCGAGTGTTTTGTTATTCTGACATGTCTGGTCAGGGGAATTACTGCCCCTTACTTCCCTTCCTCCTCTCTCGCCCTCTCTCCACGGTCGTGCGTGTTGCAGCGCGTTAGCTTCATGGAGAAGCCATTGCTCTGCTCTCCCAGGCAGCCAGCAGCCTCCATTAGCGACAGACACAGAGGAGCTGCCATAGCCGCTGGTCCACTCACACACACACTCACACCACCATGAAAGCCATGTCCAGAGTGAGGAGCTTATACCCCCTCCTCCTCGAACTGCTCCTCAGTTTTACTAAAGAAACACTATCAGGTGGAAATTATTCCGAGGTTCCTCATGCTGGGCTCACTAAGCCGATATCTTCATGGTGGTGGATCAGTGTAAGACTACTTCTGACTTTACACGATCTATGTTTTATATGGTTTGTTGTCGTTCGCTTGTTACTACATGGCTTTGTCTGTGCTGTGTCTCTGGTCTGAAAGAGTCAGGTAGGCTCTTGCATACCTACCAGAGCTTCTCCATAAAATGGTGGAAGACAGGATGAGTTCCCAAGTGGAGCTACGCTGCAATGAAGCTTATGTTCTCCTTCCTTCCTCTTCTTCTGTCTTGCTTTTTGTCAAAGTTTAGAGAGAGCAGAAGTACTCTGCAAAGTAAGCTAAGCTCATTTAGCATGCTTTTCAAGGTGAAATTATGATACAATATTGTTCACATTTGAGGATCGATTTGAGGTGCTTTTAGACAGTCTGCAGCTGTCGTGATGGCACAGGAGCCACCTGAATGAGATGGGGATTTTGCAGGTTAATGCAGTGTTTTGGACATGCAAGTGGTTAATGTTCAACTGAGCGGTCTGGACACTGCTAACTCTTCTGTAGTGTGCATGTGAGTTTAGGCTAGATAGGGAAGTAAACGCTGAGTTTTTTGAAGGGGAAGTTCTCAAGAAGGTTCATTAGTTTAGGTTTTAATGTTATTTTGGGCTGAATATGCCTTTTCTGCTTTGATTATGTTTATGACATGACTCTTTTATTTAATTACCATGCATTTTTATCATTTTATTGTAGTGTTTAATTGCTACTATTCTATAGACCTATGTATAAAAAAAATGAATTGGCTGTTATTGGAAACTACATGTTGTGCTTAGCGTGGACATCCTAAATGAAGGGCAGATGCTATATACATGTTTTATAATCATTACTGACAACTACATTACAAAGATTGGCATGTAAAAATGCCATGTTACCATTATGTTAACCATTTAGACATGGCTATTTTAACAGTGTTATTTAGTGGTCATGTTAAATCAATCTGGAGGCTATAGGTCTGCATATTTGCATTGATTATAGAAATCTTTACACTTGTACCTAATTCATTGTCTTGGTTATAAGATGTGTGCATGGAAGTGACTACTAACCTACTGACTCAGTGATAAATGTTGATGGCTAAACTTTATATTCTAAGGGTGTATTTTGACCTGTCTGGAGAATGGAGGTGCTGTGAGCTGCTGTGCATGTTTTGAGGCAGTTGCTGTATGTGCAAAGCTCTGCAGTTCCCCTGACCACTGTGTGAAATCTTGCTGACAAGGAGACTGTGAGCTTGACACAGTGTGCTGCGACAATACCGGGGCTGAGAAGAGCAATCAAAATGGTGGCGTTGCTCCTTCTCCCTGGCATGGCAGGGCAAACAGGTTCTCAAGGAGGAGCCGACAAAGATGCAGAGGCACGGGCAGTGGAAAGGAATCTGCTGTAGTTGTAACGTTTGTCACCCAGAAAGGGAATAATGGGGCAGTGTGGACGTTCTCAAAACTTAGAGGCAGTACTCTTGATGTAATTTTATTTTTAAAGAGTTAAGATTTTTGATGGAATGTATAAAAGCAGTGTTTTAGCGCTGTTGCATTTTTTCACAGATCTTAGCATTGTAAGATTTAGTGGTACAGCAACACATGTCCTTTAATTGTGGATTGCATAATTATAAAACAAACGTTAACCAACCAAAGTTAAATGTAAATGATCCTAAAGTTGCCTTGTTTATTGTATTTAAATTATTTACATATATAACATTCATACATTGTAAATAAGCTGCAAGCCAGACCAAAAAATAAAATCTGTTTATCTCATATGCTTAGCTCAGAACTGTGCTTGCCTGAACATATTGCATGTATTTAAAATTTTAATTACAGTACAGCATGATATCTCAGGAGCATTGAGGAAAAAAAAATCTTCACATCGAGGATTTAAGAAGCAACATGTATGTCATGGTTCAGATGCTGGGAGGAAGTGGTTTAAGGTTCATTGCTCGCTGATATACTTTGTCATTTATACAAATAAGCCCGTCCTTCCTTCTGTCTCCTCTCATTCACTCAGTCAACACAGGACAGACCAGTGTCTATTCTGCTGTACCTGGGGCAGTGCAAAGGGCTGGGGAGACACACAAAAGCAAATTGAAATGCTTCAGTGAGTGCTTTCTTGACATGATGCATGGCTCATGAGATGCAGCCTGGCCCTGCTGCTGTGCCTGTAAGTGTGCTAAAAAACACACATGGGCCATGGCTTCAAATCGGTTCACCCATTAGAGAACACCTAAAAACATTCTCTTATTTTTTGAGCTGACCTTGTCCACTGCATTAAAAGGCAATTTAGCTTCTACTGTTGGGGTTCAAAAAGCCAGATCAGTTTTGGGTTTTCAGTGGAACAAGGAAGTGGCTTGTTCGAGGTGTCATTACAGTTTCTGTTGTCAGTTGCCACGTTACACCACTGCAAAACTGGTTCCTCCTCTCTGCTTTCTATCAGAACATCAGTTTGCCTTTCTTCTTGTGGGAGCCTCTTTTAGCTCTATGTAACTAATGGCCCCATCTGTATATTTGACTTGTTCTGTCTTCTGCATGGGCATAAAGCATAAAAGCAGAAGTTTACATAAAAACTGGCCATGATGAGAGCACACAGTGGATTTGTGCTCTTCTCTAGTCAGACACTGTGAAGCAGCTCTGTGAGCTTTAGTCTGCCTGTGGTGGAAAAAATTCTGAATTCTTTGGAGACGCCCGTTCCTTGGGCAGTGTGGTGCCACTGGACAAGGCGTTCATTGAAGCAGGAACAGGAGTGGTCTTGTAGAGAGAATCCTCTGCCCAGGCCCACGAAGCAACAGAGCTGTCCAGAGACGATTAAATATTTAAGAGCTTGGAAAGGAGGTCTCGGTGGTAAGTTAATATTGATGGCTCTCTCATCTTTCCTTCACAAACTTGTTGAGCTGCCTCAAGTGGTCAGTTTGGTGAACCAGGAGAATCTTCATGTGTAATGTTCATGCAGTTACAACAAGAGTATGAAAATCCAAGAATGTGTTTCATGAATTCAGCAGAAGAGTAGGTCCAGTTTGTTTTTTTATGCATTTATTTAATTCTACGCATTTTCCTCCATTGGTGGCTCACCTACTCCCTGTAACTTTAGTAACTGCTATGTCAGGTATACAAGAAAGTCAGCATTGCAGTGTTTTCTGGCAGAGATCCACTGAACACCACATTCATTGAAGTGCATCTCACCAGATCTTCTTGTAAACAGACCCATTCCCCCTTTCAGTGGATTTGACAAATCAAAGTAGAAAAAGGCAATATGGATTATAAGTTCATCATATTTGCTAGATTAGTACTGTGTTTGTCATTGAGTGAGCTTCAGATTGATTTTAGACAGGAAATGTTTTCCTCTGAGAGATACAAGGCCACATGGAATGTAAGGTTTCCTGGAGTAATTGTCCTTGTAGGAAAAGACTTCCTGGTTACGTTTCAAAATCTGTCCTTGAACATCTTTTATTTTATCCAGATCTTCAGGGCTGATGGTGTAGACTGGTTTTTACTGTCAGATTTCTTCCTTGCTCAGTGAAATGTTTTTATTTTTTTAGCTTAATTTTTCATACTCTGATTCTATTGGTTTATTTATTGCAACTTTTAGAGGAGCGATGTCTTGGGAAAACTAAATATATCTGCCTATTCCTTTTTAGAGAAATTTGCAAAAAAAAAAAGTTAATAAATAATAATAAAATAACAATGCCTTGGGCTATTCATTAAATACCACCCTTCATTATTTTGGAGTAGAATATTATATTTAATCATGTTGCACCAAGTTTTATGTTTTGCTATTTTCAATTTAAAAGCAGTAAAACACTTTAGACATTTTTTTGTAGTTTCATCTCATAGAACCATATCTGCTCTGCTTATATCTGTAGTGTATTGCAGGTGCATGACAGCAGACTCACAGCCCCATGTTAGGACTGGCTCTCCTCAGATCTCTTTAGAAAGATGTCTTGTGAAGAGCAGCACAGAGCCTCTCTAGGTGGCCATCTTGCTGCAAACAAACCCCTCCACATCTCACTTCTGCTTTTTCTGCTGACGGCAATGACAGTGTGCAGAGGAACCAACCGTCGGGAGGGAAGCTGCTTGCTCAGGTCTGCTTTCTTAAAGTTAAACACTTCCATCTGTGTAACAAGATAGCAGCAGTGAGCGGCACACAGGCTGCTCCACTCAGCTGAGCAGGACAGTCAAAGACCTTGAGGAGCAAAACAAAATGGTGGATGGCCATGCTGCTGATCCTCTCGTGTGATTGGCTGTGCCTCTTCTGTGGCCACTGAGGGCTTGCTTGCTGCTGTGTGAAATGGACTCCTCTGCGTGTGGAGTGTCGGCCATGCAGGCCAGGCTCTGATGCAGGAGATAATTCTGTCAGCCATCACGCAGAAAGACAGGGCAGATATAGGAGATGTTGAAAGAAATGAAGGTAGAGTCCTAGGCAAATACAGGATTCTTTAAAGCAATTGTTCTTATAAATTTGGGCTTTTTTGTATCTATGCAAAGCTTTTTTCTTACAGAAAGAAAAAGTATGACATGAAGGGCATTCATTATCTAACCTTCACACCCAGCTTAGGGATTTAGCAGCCTGTTTTTTGTTGTTGGTTTGTGACGAGTCTGCCTTGAAGGTCACAAAATAAAAATTGTTTAGATCCAAAAGTGTTTGAAGAGATTTTGTACCATTTCGCGATACAGATTTAAGATACTAACTTCACTAGAAGTTACTAACTTCACGTTAGATTCTTTACCATTGTGGGACAAAATGGTTTTGTGAAAGCTTTTACCATTGCGAGATAGGACCAATTCCTGGCACTTTTGTGTATTTTTGTACATTGATAACCCTTTCTTTGTTCATAGCCGTACTGCACCATATAAAACATTTGTAATCAGTTGACTCTCACAGTTTCTTTAGCCTAACCTTTTTTTCATTGCAAACTATTAACGACCTCTGTATAACACAAAGACTACCCTTGGACCAAGGTTATAGTGAGCAGCACATTCTTTCTCTTTTGGTGCAGCTGTTTGACATTAGATGACTCGTACATTTAGATGGCTCTGAATGACAGGAGAAATGTCCCAGTATGGAGAGACAGAGGGTGAGTAAATGCAGTGGTATTAAGTATTAACAGCAGTCTGACTGGTGAGGTGATGTCAGGTAACCAACAGGCGTAGACAAGCTCACACTTGCACTGTCTGACCTTGCAATATGGACGAGCCAAATAGAAAATGATCTAATTTTTGGATTTGCACTGGAACGAGTAAGGCTAACGTCGCACTTGCATGTCCATAGATTAAAATGCATTTTCAGTCTGCTGTCCTTCAAAATGCCAAATGCAGTAAACATGTCTTTGAGGGACCTGAGGTCTGCTGTTGGGATATGTTGTTTTTTTGCAACCTTTCAATGTGACACAAGCCAAGGTCGGACAGTAGACATCAACATCAGCAACTGTGTTTCAGGGTTAGGCTGTGAATCAGGATTATACCGAGCAAGTTTAGTGCAGACATTCTCCTTCACCAACGACAACAGTGAAAAAACTACTGTAACACATCATGTTGTCTGACCATGTGGTGAGGCGCTAATGCTATAATTCATTAGTTATTTCATGTGACTGAATTAGAGAAAAAATTGGACAAGTGGACTACTGAAAGTGGACAGTTATCAACCCTTTTTAGTGTTTGTAAACATTATGGCATTATTAATAAAACTGGTGTCATAAGTTCAATTGACCACTATAGATTTTCAATGAATGAAATACCATAGGTTACCAAAAATCACATTATGAATTATTAAGATGGTTCTGCCCACTGATTTATGTCATGAGCTTGGTTAGAAAACATCAGCGAGTCTATTAACAAGTGTACATCTGTTAATGTAGCAATTAACATAAAGGCTAAAGGCTGAATAACACAAGTTACTATCAGCTATTAATTGAAATACGAACACTTTAAAAAATATATCAACAACATGCTCTTATTACTTATGGTTTTAGTTTGCTCTCAAATAAAAAGTAAAAAAAGCTTCTTAGATTAAGTCACTCTTAATCTAAGAAGAGCTATAGTCAATGGGCACTAAGAACATATTGTAGACTTGTTTAGATGGATGTTCAAACCAGAGGAATCTCCAAAGGAAACACTATCAAGAGGCCAACAGTTAAAAATAACCCTGGCTCCTGGATAGAGCTAAGTTTATCCTCAAAAAGTATCTGCAGAGTTGAAGATGTGCAGCTGCTGGGATGTTCTCGGCAAAAGCACGTCTATTTTGTAAGAATGTGGTTTGTCCCTGAGACAGGAAATGAAACTTATGATTTAAAAAAAAATGTAGAGAGATCTTTTTATCTGAAAACTTAAATACAGAACTACCAAAGTACCCCACCTTAATTATGTAAAATTATACTACCAAGAAAATGTACAGATGAGCAGATGGTTCAAAATGCATTGGTGAATATTTCTTGCTATGCACCAGTAGTTTTTTCTGTTGCAATGATTTCTTGTGGTGTTGGAGTCTCTGAAGGAAGGAGAGCCTGAAGAATGCTCATGGTCAAGGCATTGTTAGCTCATCAATGGCTGACCTACTTTTTTGAGTGCCATATGCTTCCTGCAGCAGATTGGTTGTCAGATTATTGCCAGCAATTTTATATGGAGTCTGGAGAGATCTTAGTGATGTTAGATGATTTTGACCCATCTTTGGTGTTTTCAAGAGTATACACACCATTTTCTTGTTTTGCAAAATAGTTGGGCTCTGAGGTGTAAAGCAACTAGGTACTTTTACTGAATTTACAGTTGTACATTTATATTTTTAATTTTTTATATTATATATCTTGGAATAAAAGGAAAAATTTTTTGGCAAATTGGGTAGAAGTAGTAATGAGGCGGGGTAGTTGTAGTTCTAATGGTATTAGTACTAGTTAGAAGTGGTAATAGTAGTTGTAGTTGCAGTATAAGTAATAATAGTGGTAGTTGTAATACTAGTGACAATAGTAATACTTTACATTTAATGTTTTTATTTTTACTAAAATAGTATTTTTGTTGAGTACTTTAACTTCTTGAGTACTATTTTGCAGTAACAGTACTTTTACTTGAGTACAGATTTACTTCCACAGCTGCTTGGGTTTTGGTGTCATCATTTTGCTGGTGTAGATAATGATTTTCTGTTATATTTCTGACTCCTAATTTCTCTTTGTATTTCTTGCCATACCCTCCCTCGTTCCTCTTCTGCAGATGTTTGATGAATGTTATGACAAAATGTTCTGAACATTATTGATCCAGCACATCTCCCGTGAAAAGGCTCGCTCCACTGATCGACCAGGTGCGATCGAAGTCTCATCTCTGTGTATTCAGACTTTCTTAAATGAGCAACACCATGTGATCACGTCATTTAAGGAAGCGGTGGTGCTGAGCTCACAGACACAGACCAGGTCACTGTCTGGCTCTGCTCTTATCCCATGTGCTGAAATGCAGATGCAGAGAGGTACGTAGATAGGCTCACCAAGAACATACTGTACAAAGATATCTCAGAGTTAGATGGCTGGATAAGACTGAAGTAATTACATGACAATGTGAGCATCAGTTAATGTGTTACCTGCTTTTTAAATAGTGTGTGGGTTAAAGATTGGTTATAGTAGTATACTGTGTGAAACATTTGGTTATAATAGTTTAAAGCTAGACAACCCAACTTTTTTATACTAGGATTAAGCTGTGAAAAAACATGATCTTATTATTAATGTAAATGCATCTGCACAGTGCACACCCCAGTAAGAGGCGCTGTTGAGGGAAAAAAAGAAAGTGAAAGTAAGCATGTCTGTTTACACAGAGGGAAGCAAAGTGAAGCATTCATAAATATTGCCAATGCTGGGATGTTTACCGAGGCTGAGAAAAATATTGGTTCCCATCGAAATTAATGCTTCTAATGCTAAACTCAGCTGTAAAGGTTTTGCTCTGGTGTTAGATTTCCTATTGAAATAAAAGCAGAATGGGTAGCTTAGCTGTCTTCAGGAGTTGGAAACACTAGGCAACAGATTTTGGTATTGCATCAGGTGGGACAAGAAAATATGGTAATTTGGCTTTAAAAATGTCCTCAGCACTAGCCCTGCCTCTTGAAGACCTTGTTTAGTGTAAACATTGATGAGCAATGGCCACAGCAGAACACACAATATGTGGTGCTGAATTGTCATAAAGATAAAGATGTTTAACTTATGAGCTGCAATTTATATGAGGCCTGCAATTCTATAAGCTCTGAGTATGTTGTGTTTCAGTAAAGAGATGCGGCAAGGCTGGACTTTTGGAATATGAAGGTCAGTCAGGTCAAAAGCGCTTTTTCTTTTGAACCACTGTTGTTATCTGCCACTGTGCTGACAGATAAAAGCCTAGCAGTGAGCCAACAGGGGTGGTCAAGCTTCATGAAGGCCAGAGAATCTTTATAAACCAGACATATTATTTTGGCTGGCCTTCATACAAGTGAGACATATAATTTGAACCATAACTAGCAAAAGATGCATTACAAAATCCTTTATAGATACATTTTGGAAATAATTCTGTTTGACATGCTCTGCCCCCATGGCTTAATGTGTTTTGTAGACTTTCAGGTGAGCCCTAAAGCCATGAAAAATCCATGACAAGTTGATACTGGAAATCAGAGCCGTGTTGCGTTCAACTGGAGATGTTGTTGGGTGTCTGCATCTGTATAAGGTCATTGGTCATTAGTCTGGTATAATGTTAAATGTTAATAATGATTCTTTTTGCATCATGTAATGTCTCACTTTCTGCTATGGCAATACAAACATTTTGTGTATGAAGTAGGGACAACACAACTAAATGACCACAATGTAATGGAATCAGAACTGTTTGAATAGTGGTTAAGCTGTGAGGTTCAGTGGGTTTGTTACAGCTCAAACAGGAATAATGTGCTAAGATGTGCACAGATGTGGAAGGAATGACTCAGTTGTCTGTCCTGACCTTTCTTCTAGGGTCTGTGGTGGCTGCAGTTACATATCACAATGTAAAGAGGAACAACCAGTTAAACGCTATATGTTCACTTATGATTTAAATCACTGACCTAAAGCTGGCATTTTTTGTTAAATTGCATCATGCGTTACCGTTAGTATATGCCTTGATTAACAGTCATGGTACTCATCAGTGGGACATAGTTAGGTCAATAAATATTTGGACACTAGCACAAGTTTTATTATTTCAGCTGTCTACTAAAACATATTCAAAATACAGTTATATAATTAATGTGGGCTTAAAATGCGGACTCTCTGCTGTAATTTAAGGCTATTCACATCCACATCAGTGGAAGGGTTTAGGAATTACAGCTTGTTAATATGTAGCCACCTCTTTTTCAAAGGATCAAAAGTAATCAGAAAATTGCCCCAAAAGTTATTTCATGGGCTGCATGGATTATTTCCCTCATTAATCCATAATAAACTTGGCAGGTAAAACATCCACCCAAGTGAAAAACACTCCCCAGGAAGTAGGTCTATAGTTTTTAAGTCTACCATAACGAAAAGACTTCCTGAGAGCAAAGACGGTTCACCACAAGTTGCAAGCCCCTCATCAGCCTCAACAATAGAAAGGCCACATTAGACTTGGCCAAAAAAACACCTAAAGAAGCCAGTCCTGGTCTGGAACAGCATTATTTGGACAAATGAGACTCAGACCAACCTGTACCAGAATGATGGGCAGAGAAAAGTCTGGAGAAGGTTTGAAATGGCTCATGATCCAAAGCACACCACATCTTCTGCAAAACATGGTGAAGCAGTGAGATGCATGAGCTGCATAACTTTCAATGGCACTGGGTCACTGGTGTTTACTGATGATGTGACAGAAGACAGAAGGAGCTGGATGAATTCTGAAGTGTATAGGGATAAACTTTCTGCTCAGATTTAGACAAATGCCACAAGGTTGATAGATGGCTCTCTACAGTACAGACAACCCTACCCTACAAAGTATTCTTCACAAAGTAATGAAAATGAACATTTTACAGGGTTTGTACAGTCATGGAAAACCTGGAAAAGTCATGGAATTTTAAAAATGCATTTTCCAGGCCCTGGAAAAGTTTTGGAATTTTATGTTTTTGTGCTAAGTTTTGTAAAAGTTTTGGAAACTTAAACCATCTAAGTAACATTTTGTCACTACTAGTTAAACCTGTGCCAGATAGAAAAAAAAAGTAGCACAGTTCAGACAGTAATAACGTCATTAACGTCTTTATACCAACTTCGTTTATTTATTTATTTTATTTATTTATGTTTTAAAGAGGAATAACCCCTTGAGATGTAGCATCTCATTTTCAAGGGGGTCCGTTAAAAGCATTTTCTAAAGCGCAGACTCCTGTCTCATGCACTGATGATGGATCTTGATTTTCGTATGTGTCAAACTCAAAGTCAGCTCAGAGAGAGAGAGACAGAGAGAGGCCGCTGCCTAGATGTTTAATTTATATAGTTTCTTAATTTACTTTTTTTAAAATGCATTTTAAACCAACTTGCCAAGCATAATTATCTTTTAATCATTGATAAAATTAGTGGAATATTATATTTTTGTGGGAAATGCCCCAATGTTTGTTTTTTTCCAGTTTGAACAAATGAAATTGCACCAAAAGTGTGTTTCTATTACACCACATTGGACATTTTGATTACTTTTTATAAACATGCAAGTCATTTTTGGGTCTTGGAAATTTAGTCAGAATTTTTGGAAAAGTCAGGGAAAATTCTAGGTAAAAAAGTGTATGAACCCTGAATTTATTTATAATGTAAATTTTTATGTCTGATTACTTTAGTTCCCTTGATAAAGAGGCTGCTACAAATTAAAGAGCTGTAATTCCTAAATCCTTCCTCCGATTTGGATGTAAATACCCTCAAACTACAATATAAACATACAATCTAACTTTGAACATGTTATGGTTTCTGCTGCTCAGCAAGGTCCTGGGTTCGATCCTTGGACCACCTCCAAACTCTTTGAGTGGAGTCTGCATGTCCATCTCCTGTTTTTGTGGGTTTTCACCAGGTCCCACCACCCAAAGTACATGCATGTATCAGTGAATATATGTGGGACTGAATAGTCAGTCTCTGTGTCAGCCTTGCAACTAACTGGCCATTGTCCAGGGTGCTCCCCGCCTATAAGGGCCATAGTTGCTGGGATAGGCTTCAGCCACCTGCAGCCCCTGTTGGGAATACAGTGGAGCAAAAAAGTATTTAGTTAGCCACCAGTTGTGCAAGTTCTCCCACTTAAAAAGATGAGAGAGGCCTGTAATTTTCATCATAGGTATACCTCAACTATGAGAGACAAAATGAGAAAAAAAAAATCCAGAAAATCACTGTCTGATTTTTAAAGAATTTATTTGCAAATTATGGTGGAAAATAAGTAATTGGTCACCTACAAACAAGCAAGATTTCTGTCTCTCACAGAGCTGTAACTTCTTCTGTAAGAGGCTCCTCTGTCCTCCACTCGTTACCTGTATTAATGGCACCTGTTTGAACTCGGTTATCTATATAAAAGACACCTGTCCACAACCTCAAACAGTCCCACTCCAAACTCCACTGTGGCCAAGACCAAAGAGCTGTGAAAGGACACCAGAAACAAAATTGTAGACCTGCACCAGGCTGGGAAGACTGAATCTGCAATAGGTAAGCAGCTTGGTGTGAAGAAATCAACTGTGGGAGCAATTATTAGGAAATGGAAGACATACAAGACCACTGATAATCTCCCTTGATCTGGGGCTCCCCGCAAGATCTCACCCCGTGGGGTCAAAATGATCAGAAGAATGGTGAGCAAAAATCCCAGAACCACACGGGGGGACCTAGTGAATGACCTGCAGAGAGCTGGGACCAAAGTAACAAAGGCTACCATCAGTAACACACTACACCGCCAGGGACTCAAATTCTGCAGTGTCAGACGTGTCCCCCTGCTAAAGCCAGTACATGTGCAGGCCCGTCTGAAGTTTGCTAGAGAGCATTTGGATGATCCAGAAGAGGATTGGGAGAATGTCATATGGTCAGATGAAACCAAAATAGAACTTTTTGGTAAAAACTCTACTCATCGTGTTTGGAGGAGAAAGAATGATGAGTTGCATCCAAAGAACACCATACCTACTGTAAAGCATGGGGGTGGGAACATCATGCTTTGGGGCTGTTTTTCAGCAAAGGGACCAGGACGACTGATCCGTGTAAAGGAAAGAATGAATGGGGCCATGTATCGTCAGATTTTGAGTGAAAACCTCCTTCCATCAGCAAGGGCATTGGAGATGAAACGTGGCTGGGTCTTTCAGCATGACAATGATCCCAAACACACTGCCCGGGTAACGAAGGAGTGGCTTCGTAAGAAGCATTTCAAGGTCCTGGAGTGGCCTAGCCAGTCTCCAGATCTCAACCCCATAGAAAATCTTTGGAGGGAGTTGAAAGTCCGTGTTGCCCAGCGACAGCCCCAAAACATCACTGCTCTAGAGGAGATCTGCATGGAGGAATGGGCCAAAATACCAGCAACAGTTTGTGAAAACCTTGTGAAGACTTACAGAAAACGTTTGACCTCTGCCATTGCCAACAAAGGGTATATAACAAAGTTATTGACCAAATACTTATTTTCCACCATTTGCAAATAAATTCTTTAAAAATCAGACAGTGATTTTCTGGATTTTTTCTCATTTTGTCTCTCATAGTTGATGTATACCTATGATGAAAATTACAGGCCTCTCTCATCTTAAGTGGGAGAACTTGCACAATTGGTGGCTGACTAAATACTTTTTTGCCCCACTGTATGTAGAAAAAAATGAGTGAAAGTTAATGTTTAGCCTTTCTTGGGTGTAATTGTTGTAGAAAAGAATGCAAACAATTAGAGTAACCTAGGTGCAGATCATATTTTGGTGGCATTACTTGAGGGCACTTCCTGGTCTGCATTATGGGACCTACTAAAAGTACTGTATAAAAAGAAATGTAGCAGACAAACAAGTCTGAATTAGACGGGCTGCAGCTCACAACCTCCAGAGCTGAAAATATCTGCATGCTGACATCTTGGTGCCAGATGCCACAGCACACTTTCTGAGGTCTTTACCGCCTTGATGGTGTTTGTGGCAATGGTTTAATGCCATCAAAACAAACAACTTATGAAAACTTGATCAGACTGTCCAGTTTGTATATGTTTGTTATTCAGGAAATAGAAGAAAACTGAAAGTGGGTGACTTGTTAATCACACTTGTCAATCAACGCTTAAAGGGCTGTTTTGTGTTAGGGTGTTGTACACACTTGCTGGTCCCCAGGACTCGGTGTGCTTCGGGCTGAAAGTCTACACCTGTGTTGATGATGTCATTGGTCTAGTTAGAGTTCACATTGAGCTCTTTCAAACAAAGTGAACTGACTGAGTGAGCAGTAACAAACCTCACCTGTAGAGGGCAGCGCATCAGTATTTACTGAAAGAAACTGGCGAAGAAGAAATCCTGCTCATCTATTGGTCAAAAGTCTGCCTCTTCAGCTGAATATATCCCAATAATATCACACGGCACACATTAATTAATATTTAATGAAGTGTTACGTTTAGAGCAGCGATATCAGCTAAAGACAGCTGTGGACTCTCTTCGGCGATTAATATGAAATCTGTGTTTTAGCAGTGTTTTCACCCATTTTATTTACAGTATATTTGTATTTGTTTTTCTTATAGTCACGTTAGATGTGCGCGTATGTTTCTATGTCCTTGGTAAACAGTGCTGTAGTCCTTTCCCTGGCGTTAGTTTGTAGTTTGGTCCGCGTTATGTTGATACTTCACCAGGACCACACCAGGACTGCACCAGGGCTCAAAGCACACCACACTGAGACCTCTGATTTCAGGAGGACCAGAGTTCACTTGTTTGGTGCACACCTGAGTCTGATTGTGCGTTCACACCTGCTCAAACAAACCAGACTTTGCCAGGAAGCGCACCAGGGTTCGATTGAAGTGAACCAAACATGGCAAGTGTGAACACACCCTAAAATGTGAAATAAGTAGAGGGTAATAGTTCACTGATTTTTAGCCTCAGCTGTTTGTGCAA
Source organism: Bostrychus sinensis (assembly GCA_020698575.1). Classification (NCBI taxonomy): domain Eukaryota; kingdom Metazoa; phylum Chordata; class Actinopteri; order Gobiiformes; family Eleotridae; genus Bostrychus; species Bostrychus sinensis. Next base: position 19,935,690 of record CM036239.1, on the reverse strand, counting down.
TAAGACTTACCACCTATGTTGCATATTTCATTAACAGTTATATACACCATTTAAAGTTTTATTTGGAAATATTGTAGATACAAATATTGAAATAACCCATGCAGATGTGTTGGTAATACAGAGACATGATAAAGGTCTGTTGTCAACATACCTAAATTTTTCTAGTTGATACTGGACTTGACTCTTACTAGCATCAGCACATTTTGGAATGACTGAAGGTTGATGTAAAATACACTAAAACTGAGTACAATTTACTTCTTCAAAAATTACTTGCATCTCTTAGTAATGTCTTATACAGCCTGTTTATACATGTTTTAATGTTTGCTAAGTGTAAAATAAAAGGATTAATAAAATTGTGTTTAAGGATAATTACATTGCATAGTGTAGCTTGTTCCACATTTAATGTATTTGGTTGAATCGAATGCCACTAAGGTCAATACCACATAGTGTAGACAAATATATTACAAAGACTTTGTTGTCACTGTCAGTCATGTCTCACAATTACACTCAGTTATACAGTTATGCTTTGAATTTAATGCTAAAACAGCTATTTATGTCTGTCATGATATCCAGGGGGTTTCCTTATTACAGCGTCTGTATACGCTTTGTGAATAAATGTTTTCAGATAGTTTTCTTTTACCAGTTTATTTGTGCAATAATTCACTGACATCTTATTCACGTTGTTTCTTAGTTCATATTGCTGTATCTAGGGATATTTATGTCAGGGGCAGGGCTTTAAAAGTGCTGAAAATATTCATAGGCGGGTGATCGAGACAGGCGCTGAGTTTGGCATTGGTGAGATTGTCATGTTTGTAAAAGGCTCCCACAGTATCTGAATATTTGGCCCAATAGCGAGAGTGCCAGCATACAAAATGAGCTCCTGTATGTGTTTGCTGGGGGCTCCATTGTGTCTGCATCACATTAGTGATATAATCACCAAAGTGCTTACAACAATGTATTTGTATAGAGACAGCAAATCTACCAGCTGATACTGGGGTACTGATGTAGTGGTAGTACAACTGCAGTTCGAGTAGGATCTTATAATGTTTAACTTGTATACACAGTGCCCTCCTCTAAATAAAATTGGGCTACAAGAGACAACAATCTGAAGTCTTGAGGCAGCTACCAGTGCATTCTTGCTTCAAAACAAAAAATGATTGATTTCATTCAGATATTGTCATTTTATCTGGGCAAAAATCAATGTCTATGACCCCCTATCTCCTATTTTTTTTTTTTTTTTTTTTTTTTTTTTTTTTTTTTTTTTTTTTTTATTTATTTATATGGGACAGTGTGTATTAATGAACAGCAGCTAGTGCCGTAAATACACCGGATTATAGCTCAGAGCTAATTTCCATCCGTAGTCCCCACTCACGCACTCACTCACACCGGCTTCCTGGTGTTCCCCAGCGGTCTCCCATCCAGGTACTGACCAGGCCCTACCCTGCTTAGCTTCCGAGGTCTGACGGGATCGGGCATCCACAAGGCGGTATGGCCTCATATTACTGCCACTGATTTTTACATTAAAGGTGGCTGCCATTTTCAATCAACTGGTCATTCATTTCTGAAGCTTGGTTGGTTGACAAGACCAGTGCCCGGCCTTGTTTATGAGATTGTTGCCTGAATGTGGATTTTATATTGTAACATATTGAGGAGTTGTTTCTCTCTGACAGTCTGAGACAGCAGCAGTAACCACCAGTTAAAGACAAAACCTCTGTACTTCTAATCAGCTTAATGTTGGCTTATTCAAAGGCCCTCTTTCAGACAGAGCAGCTGCTCTCAGCCAGTTTGAGTAGAGGGTGTGACCGCTGGCAGAGCTCACCAATGCAGAGAGACCGGTTGGTGATTAACAAATGTCAGTAGACTTTGGAATCTGGGGAGCCCAGTCTGATGGCTTTGTCCTCTCTGCTTCCCCACTGAAGGTCTTCCAGGTGGCGCCGCCATGCCTCCTCTTTCCTCCCACCCTTCCCCTTGTGGCCTGCTCTTCCCCTTCTGCCTCTCTGCCCCTCAGCGTCTTCTCAGGGCTGCACTGCACTGAGATAAAGAAGTTCAGACATGCCTCACATTTTTAGACCCCCTTGTGGAACGTAGTTGGCAGCTTCTGCAGAACCTTTCCTTTAACTTTCTCCTTCACAGAGCAGTGATGCATGCCACTTGTTCTGAACTATCTATCTCTGCTTAGGACGGGGATTCAAGCGCTTTTTTGATGTAAGAGATACGTTTTCAGAGAAATTAAAGGACTAGGTAAAATATTCTGGCACTAGTGTAGGATGTTTTTTGCACTGATCTATGTGGGTCCAGGAATTGGGCACAGTGCATCTGGCAGATAGATTTCTGTGAGCAGTTCTCCAGTGACGGCCTGCCTTGCTTTGAGGAAGAGGATCAGATCAGTGGGTCCATGTTGTGTGCTGGCTGAGCACCTAAGTACACATAGGCAGCTCCTAAAATGGCTGCCCTTGAATCTGGGCTCAGAGGAGGATCTGAGCTGCTCAGTCACAGCCTGTCCAAGCCCCAGCTGACTCCATGAAAGCAGTTACACAATCTCACCATTAACTTGTATGGCACAGGCCTGAAAGACATACAGTAGCTTGAAGGCAGATGGTGGTTGCGGAGAACGCTTTTCCCCTGCTCTGGGCTCGTCCTCTCCCCTCCATTTCTCTGGATATCCCCATCGAGCAAGCTGGCAGTAGAAGGCAACTTTGTTCAAAACAGAGGTGGACTGCCAAGGGGGCAGGGTGGGGCCCCATGTTGAGCCTGTAATCTAACCCTCTACACAATGGATGCCTGGTTGCTCAGGAACAGGCTGAAAGTCTCCACTGCTGCATGGAGCTGGTCATTCGGGTGTGAGAAAAAGACAGCTGTCCACAGCAAAAGTTACATTTTTAATTTCACAATTTATCATTTACCTGTTTGAAGAGCTGAATGACCTGATAACAAAATAAAATAAACAGTTAGTACAGCTTTAATATTAACATGGTGCTTTAAGAACATTAAATCCTGCCCTGTTCCTGGAGTTTACAAGTTTTTTTTCCACAGCAGCCCAGTGAGCATTTTTCTCATATTTACCATCTGTTTGTTAGGAAGGGGTGGGGTTAGGTGAGTGGCAATAAGTTGCATTATTCAGCCTAACCATGAGACGTCACCAACTGACATATTTTGGCAATTTTTAAACACTAAAAAATAATGTCTGTGAAGACTCTCAGTCATTCAGGCTAATTCAATCACAACAAAAGATATAGAATAATCACTTGTTTTCAGAGACCCCCGTAAAGAAATTTCTGCATGCTCTCTAGTCTCCTACGACTATCCAAGTTCATGCATATACAGTATCAATAAATTGGATCTGTTGACTCTTACAATCAGCAAGTTCACACTGAGGCAAGTGATTTTTATTTGTTAGCCTTGACTTTATTAGCCAGTAGTCTCTCTTGTACCCCATGTTATGCTCAGAGCTGGGTGAGGCTCCAGGCTCTGATTCAGATAATTTCTTAATTTTAAGTGGTCAGTGTACTGGACTGACAGATCCTTTTTACAGTCATAGTTATGATGAAAATGAGTCCATGGGCTGGACTTGGGGCATGCCTGCAGTGTAATGAGTTGTCCTGTAGATGGTGCTTATCTGGGCAAGTGGCACTCACAAAACCTCTAGACCACTGTCTGATGCCCAGTCTGTTGTTGGGACTCCAATTAAAATAAAATGATGTTGGTTACAACTTTTTAATAACATTCTTATCATTCCTATACACTACTAAAGTATTTCACAAGTATTTCTCATTGTAGAGAGATGTGCTGTATTAGCACTATCAACAATCTACCTCATTACTAGCTACATCTCCTGCTGATATTTCATCATTATAGAGACGAAATCACATTTGAGGGCCACGATGAGAGCACTGAAAAGATGACCAGATCAGCTTTAATTTTTCACCAGTAAAGTCCAAAGTGAGGAGAAGCTCAAAGATATAAACCCTTCATCTCTGCACTTGAATCATTCAATCGTATTTCAGGGCATTTGATACAATCTGACAGAAGAATAGTGTGCTCTAAATACTGGGCTGTGGAGCTGCTCTCCAGCTGTTGCTTATCCCAAGGTAATAAAAATGGGACAAATCGCCCAGTAATCCCCCCTCAGTCCCTTTATTGTTTTTGAATGTTGCTACACTAAAATGGGACCTTCTTAGTATTCTGACTAACATTAGAATATGTTGAATTCCTATTGTGTTGTATCAGATTTTGGTGAGCCAGAATCTTTTGAGATAATGATCATACCATTGCATTCAAATCAACATAAATAAATCTTTAACCTTGTGTCCTATCAAATGAGATATACCTTCATAAATGGTGTTGATATTAAAATCAAAGAAGAAAAATCTCAAAGACAAAATGCATAATGATATTTGAGTGTAACATTTCATTCTATTCATTGTCTTGCTTCTTCAGTGGAAAGATGTGTCATCCATCCTGCACTTGATTATTCTTTGTTCACAGCTGGAGTTGTCATTAATAATCATGTTAGATTATCATAAACCTATTTTTAAGGGAGGCTGCGTTGATTCCACAGCCAGAACTGACAGAACAGGGATAAAATCAGACGTGTGTGTATGTGTTCTAAAGCTCTGCAAAAAATCTCTTGGTACAAACATATGACAGATACCTCTAACAAAGGCTTGTATGGAAAATTATTTGGTGTAATTTTTCAACTATAAACATCTGGTTTCTATAGTTTTTCTAACGCTTTGTTTCTTCTGTTTGCAGGTTTCCCTGATTTTCCAGGGATTGCTCCCCCTTCTAAAAGATGGAAGTACTGCAGTGTGATGGCTGTGACTTCCGTGCCGAGTCATATGACGACTTGAAGTCCCACATTCAGGAAGTGCACACTGCTTTCCTGCAGCCGGCTGATGCAGACGAGTCTGACTCTGTAAAGGAGGAGGATGAAGATGAAGAGGAAGAGGAGGAACATGAGGATAAGGATGACAAGGATTATGCGCCTCCTAAATCTGGACCGAGTATGTCAAATGCACTGCTAGATGCTCTATCCTACTTTACATGCACGCAAGACACAAAATGTAATTCGATGCATAATTTTTGCAGATAACTTTCTTCTTTTACACTGTAATTTAATATTTTAATATTTAATATTTTTTGTAACACTTTGTAATAACTACACAATGCAAAGCATTAGTCGAGTATAATTGAACATTAGCACTCTGTAAAATCATTATTTACAAAGCATGACATCAACATTAATAAACACAATTGAGTTATCATTGTTGTGTAATGTTTCTTGAGTAATAAGGACATGTAATTTAATTGTAAAATTATAAACATTTGTCCAGTATCAAGTAACTATTTATTCATTAAAATATTGTTAGTTAGTAGTGGTGAGTTAATGGTGAGTTGTTTTTTTTTTGTTTTTTTTTTGTGAATCAATTTTATTAGGACTACTTAACATATGGTCAAAATTTAAGAACTTTCTCTTTGTTTTGTTTTAGGCCCAAATCCAGACAATTCCAGCCACACGCCACCGAAGCAGACAGCTGAATCCCTGCTGCCATTTTTCCAGTGCAAATTCTGTGTCCGTTATTTCAGATCAAAGTCAGTTCTTGAGAAACCATACCAAAAAAGTGCACGATATCATAGAGGATAATTCAGACTCAAGTGTTTCTTCTGAGGCGTCCAACCAGCCTAAGTCCAATGAAGTAATGCACAATGACCATGCAAAAGTGTATTCCTGCCAGTATTGCACATACAAGACACCACGAAAAGCAAGGATGTTAAAACACCAAATGATGTATCACAATAAAGAAGCCAATTCTTCAGAATTTGTGGAGCCCAGTGTGGAACCAGATTCAGCCACAAAGGGCACTTTTGCATGTGAATGGTGCACTTATCAGACTGACCAGAAAGACAGCTGGACAAGTCACGTGGTGAAGGAACACAGTGACAAGGTCAAGATAGTTTCCTGCATTACAGATCTTGAAGGGGAAACGAGTGCAATCTCACCCAAGCAACACGTTCCCTCCTCTGGCAATAGCCCAAACACGGGTTCCCATGAGGAGTCACTTGGACAAACATCAGAAAATAAGTTGGAGAAGCCTGTTGCAGAGATTTCATCTTTTCAGTATGCGCAAATGAGTGCTGCCACACCAAACAGCACTGGTTCCTCCATTTTGTCAAAGAAGTTTGCTTTAGCTGAGGTGTCCCAAAGCATTTCAGAAATGGAAAACGAGGAAGAGTCTCGGAGCAGCTTAGAGGATGACGATGATGATGATGAAGAGCTGGGCGACACAGATGACCCAAGTTATACAGGGACGCTGTCGGCAGGATGTAAAGCTGCTTTTATCTGATGAGGACAACAAATTACTGGAGACTAAAGGAGTTCCATTCAGAAAGTACATGAACAGATTTCAGTGTCCGTTCTGCTCCTTCCTCACCATGCACAGGAGGAGCATCTCCCGTCACATTGAGAACATTCACCTGTCCGGTAAAGCAACTGTGTATAAATGTGACGAATGCCCATTTATTTGTACTAGTCCACTAAAATTAGGCACCCACAAACAAACACACAATTCCACAGATTTGGAGACTTTAGACCTCACTGGAGACAGTCCAGAACATGCAAATGACAGCGGTATAGAGCCACTGAATGGGAGTAATTTAAGTATGAAAGTAAATGGGAAAAAGTTAACCAGCACATCAAATGACCAGCAAAACCCTTATCGCTGCACTCTCTGCACCTTCTCAACCACAACTTTGAAAGGTCTGAGGGTTCACCAGCAGCATAAACATTCATATTGTGATGATCTAGATACCACTGTCTTCGAAGGTCAGCTAAGTGACCAGCCTGACGATTCAAACTCCTCTCCAATGTTGCTACAAAAAGCCCAGACCTCAATTTTAGGACTTGCAACCAAAAAGCCCTTGGTAACAGGGAAAAGAGCCAGAAAGTCCATTAATGACTTGCCTTTGGATTTGTCCTCTGTTAAGAAAAGAACTAGAATTGATGAAATTGCCAGCAACCTCCAGAGTAAGATAAGCCAAAGCCAGCAGGACTTGATCATAAATCTGGATGAATTAGATGATGAAGACATTGGGGAAAATCATACTAATGCTGATGTAGAAGGCAGAAATTATGATGGTAAAAATCCTGTCTTTGCATATAACACACATCAGCTCCAAGCACAGGATTTAGCACTTGCTCATGAGAGCGGCCGAATAGGCAAGAGAAAGAGCAACCCTAAATCTAAACCTAGGACTATTCCTATTTCACTGACACTTTCTGATGATAGTGAAAACATAGCTCTGAATCCTGGTGATTGCAGAGACAATGTTCACGACAACAGTGACTTTTCAGAAGAGTCTGGAAATACACGTTTCTACTGTAAACACTGTGACTACCACAACAAATCAGCTCGTAGTGTCAGCACCCACTACCAGAGGATGCACCCTTATATTAAGTTTAGCTTTAAGTACATTCTGGATCCAGAGGATCAAAGTGCAGTTTTCCGTTGTTTAGAGTGTTACATTGAGTATACAAATTATAATGATTTGCATCAACATTACATGGATCACCACCCAGAAGCTAGCAATGTTCTCAACTTCAACCAGCCCAACCTAGTGTACATGTGTCGCTTTTGTTCCTACACAAGTCCTAATGTCCGCAGTCTCATGCCTCATTACCAAAGAATGCATCCGACTGTCAAAATCAATAATGCAATGATTTTTTCCAGCTATGTTGTAGAGCAATCCCACAAAACGGGTGAATCACAAACACTTAGGGAGATATTAAACTCTGGTCCCAAGAATTTTAATTCGGCAACCTCTAGTGTGAGGTCCAGCTCAAGTCCACTGGGCAAAAGTGTCTCCAAGACCCCTGACACATGCACTGAAGCAGAGCCTATTACAGAAGGTGGTACTGGTAATGTTGTTGTATATGATTGTGATGTATGTTCTTTTGCCAGCCCCAACATGCACTCTGTTTTGGTTCATTACCAAAAGAAACATCCGGAGCAAAAAGCATCTTATTTCCGTATTCAAAAAACTATGAAGGTCATTTCAGTAGATCAGTCTCAGCCTGCTGTCAACTCTTTTAATGTAAGTGTAGCTGCATCTCCAAAACCTTCTGTGAGTGCTGCAGCTGCGTATGGGTCTGATGAAGACATGTACTACTGTAAACACTGTGTCTATAGCAACAGATCTGTTGTTGGGGTTTTAGTCCATTACCAAAAGAGGCACCCAGAGGTAAAAGTGACAGCTAAATATATTAAAAATGGCCCACCGACCCCTGGCTTAATGAAGTTAATGGACGAGTTACAAATTGCAGCCCCTAAACAGTTCTTGAAGCAAATACAAAATAGCAGTCAAGAAGAGTCAAACCCTAAACCAGGAAGTGCTGACAAAGGTGAAGATGAACTGTTCTTTTGTCAGCACTGTGATTATGGGAACCGCTCTGTGAAAGGAGTGCTCATTCACTACCAGAAAAAGCACAAAGAAACCAAGGCTAGTGCAGACATGGTTCGTCGGCACACTGCCGTAGTACGGAGTCAGCGTGAACATGCTCAAATGGTTCAGTCCAGCAGTGTTTCTTCTGCTGTTGTCCCAGCCCCCCCTGATCCTGAAGCAGGTGCACCTCTGCGCTCCCTAAAGTGCAGACACTGTCCCTATACATCACCTTATGTTTATGCTCTCAAAAAGCATTTGAAGAAAGAGCACCCCACTGTGAAAGCCACAGCTATGACCATTTTACACTGGGCTTACCAAGATGGCATCTTAGAGGCAGGCTACCACTGTGAGTGGTGCATTTACTCCCACGCAGAACCTCAAGGCCTGCTGGTCCATTACCAGAAACGCCATCCTGAGCATAATGTTGATTATGCGTATATGGCCAGCAAATTGTGGGCTGGGCCAGAGACCATCCAAACAGGAGGCAACATCGAAACTAAACATTACAAATGTAGAGACTGTGCATTTGAGGCATGCACTATATGGGACATCACCAGTCACTATCAGGCCATTCATCCTTGGGTCATCAAGGGAGACGAATCTGTACTGTTGGATATTATCAAAGGGAATGACTCAGTTGAGAACGCTCACCTGCCTCTCCCCAAAGATCAACCATCTTTCGATTGTCAACCTATTGAAGATGACACACCACTGGTGATCGCCACACCTCCTCGAGAAAACAACCCACATCCAGTGCATCCACGCCTTTCCATCTCCAACAATCCATACCAGTGTACTGTCTGTCTGTCTGAGTACAACAGCCTCCATGGCCTCCTTACACATTATGGAAAAAAACACCCTGGAATGAAAGTGAAAGCTGCAGATTTTGCACAAGAGGCTGACATTAACCCCAGTTCTGTATATAAATGCCGGCACTGTCCATATGTAAACTCTCGCATCCACGGGGTGCTTACTCACTATCAGAAAAGGCACCCACAGGTGAAAGTTACTGCAGAAGACTTTGCAGATGACATAGAGCAAATAACTGATTTAATGGATGGAGACGATAAGTGCAAAACTCAAAGACAAGGTTTTGGTGCATACAGATGCAAAATGTGCTCTTACACACATGGGACATTGGAGAAACTGAAAATCCACTATGAAAAATACCACAACCAATCTGTCTCTGATATCTTCGCTCCTTCATTCACACATTTCTCCATTAGAGAAGCTGACTCATTTACTGAATGCAGTGGCAGTAATCCAGTAAGTGCTCCTCAAGTACAGGAGGTCGGCGAATTAGACTTTGGCGTTTCACCGTTGCCTGTAAATAAGACTGAGAAACATGCCATATTTAAGTGTCAACTCTGCAAGTACTTCTGCTCCACCAGGAAAGGCATTGCTCGACACTACCGCATTAAACATAACAATGTCCGAGCCCAGCCAGAAGGGAAAAACAATGTGTTTAAGTGTGCCTTGTGCTCATACACAAACCCAATACGCAAAGGCCTGGCGGCGCACTACCAGAAACGCCATGATATTGATGCTTACTATACTCACTGTCTAGCTGCTTCAAAGACTATGACTGAGAAACCTAACAAAGTTGTTGCACCCTTGCCACCAGAAGGAGACAATACAGAGATGAGTGAAGACATACGTTTGGCTGTAGAGCAACGGAAATGCTCACTCTGTGCTTTCCAGGCTTTTAGCAGGAAGAGTATTGTCTCACACTACATTAAACGCCACCCGGGTGTCTTCCCCAAAAAACAACATGCTAGCAAGCTTGGCCGCTACTTTACTGTTATTTATGCCAAAGATATTGAGAAAAATGATGATGGTGAATTGCAAGAGGAAAAAAAGGAAGGAATGGATGATTCACTTGATCAAGAGCCAGACAAGGATGACGAGCTGCTGCCGTTCAAGTGTTTCAAATGCTTCCGGTTGTCCTTTAGCAGAGGGGAGCTGCTCTCTATGCACTACAATGACCACCATGGCAACGACTTAAAGAGGGACTTTGGAGTGTCACCTGGACCTGGAGAAGAAGATGAAATGTATCAATGTTCTCACTGTGAGCTGAATTTTCTGAGTCTCCCAACTCTTGCAAAGCATCTACTTAGCCACAATGAAGATTTTCAAAAGAGGGCCATGAGGCAAGAGAGGAGGAGACAGCTTTTGAATCGTCAGAAGTCGACTGAAACACCTGACGCTAAGGTTGAGAAGGTGAGTATTGGAACTGTATATGCATCATATTTTTATTTTCACGTGCATTTATTCTATGAATTATGGTTTTGTAAAACACTGTATGTTGTTTTGTGTACAGGAAAGCCCTGAAAATAAAGCTCCTATAGGCTACAGGTGTAATTTTTGTGTGGAGGTGCATACCACTCTTCGAGCCATCTGCAACCACCTTCGGAAGCATGTGCAGTATGGAGAGGCCAAAGAAGGCCATGTCAAGGTAAACTAATTTGATCTGTTTTCATATATGTATTTGTGAACTGCTGTGTGATACTCAGTAGTTTATCAAATGTCAATGTTAAGATTTAACGTATTTATTTTGGCCTTATGCAGACATTTCTGACTCTGATGCCCTTTGGCTCTGCAGTTACTATGTGACTGCCAGGTTTCCAGTTCCCATTTTGTTTATTACTTTTGAAACCAGACTGTAGTGTACCCTGTAGAAAAACAAGCAAGTTTTCTCAGTGCTGTGTAGGGGGCGCAAAGAAGTGGTGAGCCATAACTTTTCAGGCAACGATGGGTAACGCTTGAACATTAGTATTCCTCTGAGCCAGCAAGTAAGGGAAAAGAGCCTAAGAAGCTAATGCTTCTCCAAAACACAAACCTGGCTCATCTGTACAGACTATGTGCTAAAGCAAAAAAATGTGTAAACTAGTCAGTTAATAATAAATTAAAGTAATTAAAGTATGACCAATTTAATATCATAAAATAGTTACCTGTCCCTACCCAGTCATCATGGGTACTCCATCTGATTGGATATACCATGTTTGATACAGCAGTGTTGGTTTGAATAGGATTGTGAGTACAGATTCTAGCTCGAGCTGCAATAGTTTCTTAGCAGTCCTGATGTACAGGCTGACAGTGCAGTAAGGGCAGACAGAATGGCAAGGTTGGGCCAGTGGAAGCTGCACCTTATTTATGACTTCATGAAGTGCAGGGTCAGGTCCTTCCACAGAAAGAATGATCTTCCTTCAGGCAATAAAAAAGTCATGGGGATTGTCTGTCCACTCTGAGCACCACTGATACACATACATTCCAGTAGAACAGGGCAATCTTGGTTTATCAATGTCAGTTTTATAATTTATTCCATGCTATACCTCTCCAGTTTTATTTCACAATAGTATATATTATATTTGCTAAATCCTAAGTATAATGGCTGTTTTCTATTTAACATTTCTTTGGACTTCAAAAGACAAATATGGGACAAGACTGTTCACCTTTTACTTTGAGGTATTTAGATGTGGATCTGACACACAACTTAGATTGAGAAGATAGCGACCAAACCATCCAAACTGATTGGGTGATCTTTCGTTGTTCAGCACGATAATGACTCAAAACACACTGTCAAAACAACTGAGGAGTTTATCAGGGGCAAAAAGTTGAAGTTTATAGACTGGCCAGGTCAATCTGCAGACATAAACCATATCAAGTCTGCAATTTACCTGCTTAAGAGAAGAATGAAGGGACTAACCCCCAAATCAAACAATGACTGGCTGTGAGAGGCTGTGGTGAAATCCTGAAAAAGAATTACAAAAGAAGAATGCTAAAGTTTGTTGATGTTAGTGGGTCACAGGGTTGATGTAGTTATTGCAAACAAAGGTTGTGCAAGTATTAGATCTTATTATTAATTTTAAGTCTATCTGTCCCAATACTTTTGCTCACGTGAAAATGGGAGGGTTCCTTCAAAAAGTGCTATCCTACAAGTTCAGATGTAAATACCTGGAATTAGAAGCAATTGATGTTGATCTTTTGTCTCATATTTATGATGTGATGTCAAACCCAAATGTTTTTAGTATGTTTAATGAAAGAATATAGCCTGAATAAACAAATTGGCCTCACAGTTCCAATACATTTGGCAGGGAGTGTACACCCTATGTTTGCCTATATTGATATTTAACCAGATTGTAACTGTTCCCTTTTGCAGCAAGAGGTGAGTGAAGTGCCCCTGACTATGCCTTCAGAAAGCCTGACTAATGGAGATGTGGAAGAAAGAGCTACTGATGCTAATGACATGGAGGGACCCCCTACTGTGAGTCCAGCCTTGAGCTCTACAAGTCCTGGTGAAATGAGTAGTGCCGCTGAACCAGAAGAACCACAGACTGTTGGCGTTGAAGGGAGGGCAGCAGCGCTGGTGGCTGCAGCCCGGGCTGTGGCGTCAGGGACTCAGATGAAGCAGCGACTGGCCACAGGAGGTCACCCATGTGCACAGTGCGACAGAGTGTTCATGTCCATGCAGGGTCTCCGGTCCCATGAAAGGAGCCACTTGGCTATGGCTATGTTCAACAAAGAGGACAAATACAGCTGCCAGTACTGCCAGTTCGCCTCACCTTTTAGACACAAGTAAGTGCAGTGCATACATGCATATAGGACTTTAATACCAACTCTTTTGGTAACACTTTTTTCTTTTATTGTAATGACGCTGTGTTCTTTGACTTTCTATGAGCATTTAGAGATTACTACTAATTTGAATGATATTGGTTTAAATGAAGGGCGTGGCTCTAGCTTTCATTATTAACCCTAATGATAAATCTGCTCCTAACAAAAATAATTACATTTCATATTAAATCTAGATGAAATACAATACAAATAAAATCCTATTAATCCAGTAATCTATGCTTTATTGGCATATAATGGTCAGTCAGTTTAGTGTCCTACTATTTTGTACAGGTTGCAATCTTCATAAATTCAATCTCTCTCCTTTTAAACTTGGCCAGTAATATACTGGTGGCTGAATGCTTAACTCATTTTACACAACAAAGCCAGGTTTTACACACTTTTCTCCTTTTCCTATCATAGTCCCTATATTGTTAATATGTAATGAGTGAATGCCTCCAAGAGAATGGGACAAACATAAAGTAGACATTTTTGCTAGTTTGATATGTTTCATCCATCACACACTCATAGACCGAGTCCTCATCTCCTCTTAGCTCCCAGGTGTAATCCCTCTGTACTGTATGTGCCCTGACCCAGAAAGAAGGCGCATTCCCAAGCCACCTATGAGGCGGACTTTAAAAACACAGCCACTGTCCCCACAGGCACTCCCACACTCACTCCCACCAGGGGATTGTGGGTAGATGAGTTCACCCCATGGCTCCTTGTTCTGTAGTCATTGGAAATGGGCTGCTGTTGTCTGTGAGGTAAACAGAATCAAGCTCTTAGATGCTCCTGGAAACCCTGCTGCTGGAATCATCAAAGTGGAAGCCGGAGAGTAAAGCTCTCGCTTGCTTTCCTCTACTCTATTCTTACCACTTTCTCGATTTATCTGCCATCCTTTTGTCCTCATTTCATCTGTGTTTTTTTTTCTTCTGTTATCCTCTTATCTCCCTTCCTCCCCTTTTCTTGTTGTGTGTTGCTTCTCATTGGCAGTCTGGACAGACATGTGCAGTCACACCATGGGCACCACAAGCCCTTCAAGTGCAAGCTTTGTCCCTTTAAATCAGCCTACCTGAATCGTTTGAAGAGCCACCTGCAAAAGGCACACACAGGTAAAAACACATGAATATATAATGATTTCCCACATCTGCATTTTTGCTCGGTAAGAAAACTCTGACTAATAGAGATTTCTGGAAATCTTTAAGATTATTGTTGTTCTTAGCTATCCGGCATAATGTAACAAGCGATAAGGAAATTAGCCATGGTTAAAGATCCTCTATTATGGTAAAAAGCTCGGTCTCACAGCTCTACATAGACACATGAAACCAGAAAGTGCTTCTGTGTGTTTTAATGACTCGGACTCACTCTGATCATTTCAGCATCTAAACTGTCGCCTCTACGAAGCAGTTGGCTCATTTATGTATCTGTTAGCCCCATGTTCCTAATAGCCATGCTAATTAGCCACTTTATGCTCTGTTCATTCCCCACTGTTGCCAGCAGGGGGCGACAGACACCTAATCCAAGCGTGTTCTGCAAATTGAATACATTATTTTAAACTATAAAGTGAGAAATACTAATGTGCTAAGATGTCAAAAACTATAATTCACATAGACAAAGAAAACTACATAAATAAATATGTGTAATAAATATAAATAGCATATTTATGATGATTAAAATTAGGTAAAAGATTTAAAACTGACTTGTCTACTTAGGGACCAGATGATTGAATGATCAACAGGGATTTTTTAAAAAGTGCATATTTTATACATTTCCATAACTAATTTATGAAACACCATTTGACCGTCTCAGCTCCTGACTGATTAAAGAGAATAACATGAGGTGTTATAAGCTTAGTTTCAATCAGTCAATTTAAAATTTTTATTTAAATTATGAATGAATGTGAGAGTGAATGGTTGTCTGTCTGTGTATGCCCTGCGACTAACTGGTCCCTATCCAGGGTGTACCCTGCCTCAAATGACCTCAAAAGAGAGATTCACTTCAGACATCCCAAGAATATTGCTGAACTTAAACAGTTTTGTGAAGAGGAATGTTCCAAAATTCCTCCTGAGCGTTGTGCAGGTCTGATCTTCACTACAGAAAACGTTTGGTTGAGGTTATTGCTGCCAAAGGAGGATTAAGCAGATATTAAATCCAAAGGTTCCAATATACTTTTTCTACCCCGTACTGTTAATGTTTACATAAATGCTCAATAAAAACATGACTTTTTTTTTTGCAGCATTAGTTTAGACAGACTGTGTTTGTCTATTGTTGTGACTTAGATGAAAATCAGATCACATTTTATGACCAAATCATGCAGAAATCCTAGAATTTCCAAGGGGTGCCAATACTTTTTCTTTCAACTGTATATTGTCGGTGCTTGTTACTGCTAAATATTGTAAGTAAAAATCACACTTCTTTTGCTTCAGGTGAGCAGCACATGTACAAGTGCCTGTCGTGTTCGTTTTCCTCTACGACTATCAGCCAGTTGAAGGAGCATTCTCAGAGAGACCATGGGGAGGCGCTGACTCTTCCCAAACTCCGGGCCGCTACTCAGGCTGCACACACCTCCATGAGGCCTCGGCTGGCCAGTAGCTCCGAACAGAGCCCACTCCCTACTACTGATGGTAGGACACCCAGTTGTCATTTCAGTAGATTTTAGCAGTACACTGTTTTATTTGGTAAAAATGTTTTTAGTAGTATTGCAGTTGCTGAAGTAGTGTGCAGTGTGGTCTTAGTGGCAGCTGTCACCTTGCTGATGGAGCTGAGGAAACTTCCCTGGAGCTGAGGCAGGAAAGCATTCCTCACTGCTCTGACTCCATATGTCAGCTGCGGCCCACAAAGACAAATGAAGCATTGAGAGGAAGGAGAGCTGGCATATTGTAATATTGTAGAATGTAAAATGACATATTTTTATTACTTCAGACGTCTGGTCTACAATAAAGTATTTTTAACCATCAAAGACTTATTATTACCTCAGCCAAGGAGGTTTTGTTTTAGCTGGAGTTGGTTGGTTTGATTGTCTGTCAGCAGATTTTGCGTAAAGATCAGTAAAGGGCCAAAAAAGTAGTAAGTAAAATATATACAGTGGCAAGCAAAAGTATGTACCCTCTTTAGCATTTTTCCTATTTTGTTGCCTTACAACCTGGAGTTTAAATGAATCCTTGAGAGGTTCAAGTCACTTTACATCACATGACAACAACTATGAAAATGGAAAAAAATATATATATATTGTGAAGCAAGTTAGAAATATGACAGAAAAACAGAAAACCTGAGCGTACAAAAGTGTGTATCCCCTCAAGTTAGTCCTCTGTAGAACCACCTTCTGAAGGACTTTCAGCTCCAACTTTTCTAGGATAAGTGTTTATGAGCTTGGTTCAAAAAATCACTGGGATTTATGCTCATTCTTCATCTAAAAACAGCTCAAGCTCCTTCAGGGTGGATGCATTGTACAGCACAGTTTGAGTTGTTTTCTTCAAAAAATGTCCTGTGTTTAGCTCCATCCTTCATTCCTTCAGTTCTGAGCAGTTTCCCAGTCCCTACCAATGACAAATATCCCCACAGCAGGACACTGCCAGCACCAGGCTTCACTTTAGAGAGGGGGGCACAGTCAGGTGCTAGGTTTGTGACACACATAGCATCTTTCATTGATGGCTCATTTTAATTGTATCTGGACAGAGACCTTCTCAAGTTTGGGGAGTCTTCCATGTGCCTTTTGGCAAACACAAAACATGTTTTGTTATTATTTTCTTCAAACAATGTCCACTCTTCCACCCAGCCTAGCTCTGTGGAGTGTATGGTTCAGAATGGTCCTGTGGACAGATACAACAGAGCTCTGCAGCTCTTTCAGGGTCACCTTTGGTCTTATTGTTGCCTCTCTGATGAATGCACTCCTTGCCCGGTTTGTGAGTTTTAGACGGTCCTCTTTATGCAGGTTTGGTGTGGTTCCTTATCTTTTACATGTTGTAAGAATGAATTTAATTTTGTTTTGTGGCATAATGACAGTTGAATTGCAGTCAGACTGACCTTATCTCACTATTTCTGTGACTTCTGAGGGTGAGTAACACCAGGTCTCATTTAGGAGCCTCTTTAAAAAGGGAGTAAATACATTTGCACAGTCAAATTTTCAGTTTTTCTGTCATATTTCTAATTAGCTTCACAATAAAAAATGTTTTGCATTTTCATAGTTGTTGTCATGTGAGGTAAAGTGACTCACATCTCAATGATTCATTTAAATTCCAGGTTGTAAGGCAACAATAAAGGAAAAATGCTAAGGGGGGTACACACTTTTGCTTGCCACTGTATATATTCTAAGTCTAATCTATGACTATTTAACAACATACATACTTCACTTCAATTATTGTTGGATCTTCTGTCTTTTTTAACCCTCAGACCCCACATATTTGGAGCCAGTGGATGTTCGTCAGCAGCTTAGTCACTACCAGCTGGCCTCTCGCAGTCAAATGTCTTCCGGCTCGACACCTGGTGGTTCTGCGGTGACCGACCATCGTCCAGACGGCATCCTCACTTGTGAGTTCTGTGAGTTCAGCTCCGGGTACATGCAGAGTCTGCGCCGGCACTACAGGGACCGCCACGGTGGCAAGAAGCTCTTTAAATGCAAAGACTGCCCCTTTTTTACCTGCAACAAGTAAGGGAAACTAAATAAGTTGCATACTAACTGCTGATGACAGAGATTTTAAGGCAAATATAGTGATAAACTGTCCTCCTTAGGAATACACTCACCCTGCATGCGGAGAATGGCCATAACAACAACAACAATAACAACACACCTGAAGAACTCCCCAAAGACCTACGCTGCCCGCTTTGTCTCTATCACACCAAAAGCAAGAGCAATATGATTGACCACATTGTCCTGCACAGAGGTACACTCTCACACAGCAGACACGCTAATTGTGTTGAGAAAATATTATAATCATTTGTTATTGTAATAGAATAAGCAAGCTTTTAAAATTGCTTCAGATTTGGCCTGAAAAATATATAGAATTTTTGAAATGTTTGAAAAAAAAAATCATTCAGTGTGTACTAAATCTATATACTGTATGTTTTAGTTTTTGAATTGAACAACTAAAATCTTTTTATTTTTCCAGATTATTCTATTTTAGTGGCATGAGCCTGTATACATATCTAACTCTTGAAATGAAAGTGTATTTTCAGATCTTGAAGGTTTATTTAGTACCTTCTCTGTCTAATGTCCCCTGTCAGAGGAGCGCGTTGCTCCACTGGAGGTGAGCAGGTCCAAACTGTCGCGCCACCTTCAGGGCCTGGTGTTCCGCTGCCACAAATGCACTTTCACATGCTCCAGTGACCAAGCCCTGCAGATGCACTTGCAGAAGCACGCCGAAATCAAGCCGTACCAGTGCCAGCTCTGCTACTATGACAGCAGCCGAAAGAGCCAACTAGAGGAGCATCTCCGCCTGGAGCACAAGGTCAGCCCACAACATTTGTGAAGATTTATGAAACAAAGATTTATGGGACTAAATAACTATGGTTAATGTTTAGTTTTTTTCTTGAATGTTTAAAGTGTTACTCTAAAATTTCAGCATCTTAATGAGACAGGGCCACCACTGCAAGTTAATGAATTAGCTGACGTTGTTTGTTTTATACAGTATATTTGCAAGCAATTTATGTGGTAAATGTGTGTAAATAAAACACAATGAGATAATTTGCAAATGTCATGAAACCATATTTTATTCACAATAGAACATAAACAACATGCTATCAGGTGAAAAACACTGGCTCATTTAGAATTTGATGGCAGAAACGCATAAAAAAAATTGGGACAGTCACAACAAAAGGCTTGAAAACTAAGTCTTGCAAATAACAAAACAGCTGGAGGAGCATTTTGCAACTAATTAGGTTGATTGGTCACATTTCAGTAAGATGACTTGGTGTGAAAGGGACATTTTAGATGCACTCTATTAATGATATTAGTAGAGGTAGTAGTAGTAGTAGCAGCAGTATTCCTGTTAATTAAAAATAGGCTATTATTTCTCATTAAATATCTTTTATTCTACACCTAGTATGTGAGAATAAAATATGGTTTATGAGATTTGCGAACCATTGCATTCTGCTTTTATTTACATTTTACACTGTGTCCCTTTTTTGGAATTAGGAACAAGTGCTCAGACTGTTCTTGTCCTCAGGTCATCCGAAACTTTGAGCTGATGGGCCGGGTGAACCTAGATCAGCTGGAGATGATCAAAGAACAAGGGAGCAGTGCGGAGGAGGAAGAGGAGCCTGAGGTGATGGAAATGGTGGAGGATGGGAAAAATGTGATTGAAGATGACGATGAAATCATGGATGTCAATGAAGCAGAGGACTTGAGAGAGATAGACGATGATGAGGGAATGGACGATAATACTCAAGAGGAGGAGGCTGATGAAGAAGAAGAAGAGACAGAGGAACTGAAGGAGACTGAACCAGAGAAGTCTACTGTACAAGGTAGGAATGCTACAGATTAAGTGGTCCAAAAAGCATTGCACCGTTTACTGATGATGTTGTTGTTGCTGACTGACCATTAAACTGGAATTTTTCTTTCACAGACATTTTTGCATCTCCTACGAGTAGCAGTGGCACTGGGCCAAGCAGCGAAGCAGGGAAACGTCTTCCTTGTGAGTTCTGTGGCCGCTGCTTCACCAACAGCATTGAATGGGAGAGGCATGTCCTTCGTCATGGCATGTTAGTATTTCAACATTTTACAGTGCTGGGTCAACAAATTAGAATAGTCCATGTGTTTCAATAGTTCAATTCAAAATGAAATGCATATATATATATATACAGTATTTTATAGATTAAGTATACACAAAGTAAAATATTTCAAGCATGCACTGACTGTTATATAATATTTTGCATAATTGTACTCGTAATCATATTTATAACATTTATTCAAATAAATAAGTGCTTGAAATATTTCACTTTGTGTCCACTGAATCTATATATATGTGTTTCTCTTTTTGAATGAAACTACTGAAATAAATTAACTTTTCCTTAATATTCTAATTTGTTGATGTATACATTTTCTAGTAGCTTTGAGGGAAGAACAGTGCTAATATTTCCTCTCCATTTAATTGCAGGGTGGTTAACAGCAGTCCAATAGACACCAGCAGCACCTCAGCAATAGAGGCTCCATCTTCCATCTGCTCCTCAGTTTTACTTGAGTCTGGGTTAGACCTGTCCACCAACAGCAAAGAGGAAGAGGATCTCAGTAATGAACCACAGAGAAGTCCAAACTTATTTGTGGAGGACAAAGAAATGCTTGACACCAAAAATGATCAACAATTTGGTTGAAGACATAAAGGCCTCGTGGATTAGTCTGCTTCTAAGTTCTAGTGTTAGGTAGGAGCTGATGTTAAAATAGGATGTTAAAGGAAACAAACAAAAATGACTTCTAGTTGAGCTGACACATTAATAGGTTAAGTGTTACATATGTAAGTGTTAGGTTGTGCTTCATAAAAAGTCCAGCTTGTGACATATACAGTCCCTTAAAACACATTAAGACAAGGAGTGTTGTCTGAAAAGTAAATGAAGCATTTTCTTTTTTGATGCACCTTTTACCCTCCTCCCTGAACCAAAAGCAGGTGCACTGTAAACCTTTAAACAACGTAGAAGCATTTACATATGTGGCCCCACATCAAACTACCTGATTTACTTTTCTTCTTTAATTATAATTTTTTCTAGCCTTGTGTTACATGTGTATATGTATTTTCCATGAGGAGTTGCACCTTAACTATTTTAGAAAAAAATTGCAAATAATTTTCATTTGTGAATGTTTTACAGTCTCCATAATGTTTGTAGCAAATTGCTATATGAAAATCCTTAACATTATACTGCGTATAAGCCTTCACCCTGTGGCACCCTTTAAACCTTATTATTGTGCAGTCCACTATTTGAAACCAAGTTAGCAATTGTTACACTGATTTGCTTTTACCTGCGCCGTGGCATTATGCAGTGTACTGAAACAAATATATTTAACACATATTTGTACTGTATTTATGATGCAGTAGATACTGTTTGTTTTAATGAGAATAAATCAATTTGGCCCTAACTACTTTGGCCGCTCACTGCTGGAGCTAGAGCAGAAGTGCCTTAAAACGTTGTTATACAGTATAACTATGTGGCTTTAAGAAACAAAGAAACTATTTACACAAATTTACACAGGAAATCAAATGTAGCTAAAAAAGTGAATGTTGATTTCATTAATAACATTACAACAATATGTACATTATGGCAATTTTAAGACTAAAACAAGTTGTGCCCCAAATGTGACAATCTAGAAGTTTTTTCTTTTAACAGTAGACTACTAAGTATGGACGTTGTGGACATAAAGTACAATGTAAACAACACTCTGAACACTGCACTGAAAAAGAAGTGTGCCCAGATTATAGGTTTTAACATATTTACCGTTTGTGCCACAGGGTTTCCTTTTATTAATATAAATGTGTCATTATAGCCCCCATTGTTCTTTTCCAGAACCAGTTAATATTGCCTCCATTTGTATGATGATGTAATGATGATGTTGTCATAATTAATACTGACAAAAAGGCAGAGATTGTATTTGTAGGTTGTTGCTGCTCGAATGCCCTAAAGCCTTATAAGATTAGTCCTTTTACAAATGAGACAAATTGTGTCAAATTCTACCATACCCAACAATAAATGATGAGAAAATGCAGAAAAGTTGTGAAATTTGTTAAAAAACTAAATTATAACTTAGCTTTAGATTCTCCAGAGAGTGCTCAGGCAAGTTAGTATCTTTTTTATAACTTAGCCACGACTTTACTGCTGTGATTCTTTCTGAGGAATAAACTGTTGAAGGGGCTGAACTTCTTGGACCATAGGATTACAGGGCTCTGAGTAAACCCAAGCAAACTTCATGTTTGCTGTCATGTGTGTAGACAACAAACCTCCTTGTCAAGTGTTTAAATTGTGCCGTTTCAGAAAGGATCAACTAACCCTTTTGAAAGATGTTCTCATTTTAAGAATGAAGAAAAGGTGATAACTTTTGGGGCTTTTTGAAGTCCTATCTGCTGTTATGTTGTTTTACAATATCTGGTTACAATAAAAATGTCCTCTTTTGTACTGTAATAGAAATGAGTGCTGTTAGCAAACAGTGATGTTGTACAATATTTAGACATGCAGTATGAGACAAATAAAAATAAGAGTCACCTTTTAGGTGCAAATAACTTCCATGAGATTTCACTCTCCTGACAACGCCCAAACGTGTTACGTTAGAATTGTGTCTTTCACAGGTTGTTTACTCCTTATACCAAACATCATTAACAGGTAGTTGTGTAGCAGCCCCCAATGCTCCTAAGGCTATACTACCTGTCAAACAGGTAGAGAGCTGAATCTAATAGCAGTTTTATTCTCTTAATGGATCTGTTTGTAGCTTTTTCAAAGTAACCATGTTGTAAAAATAACTCTGTGAAGCAGTGTGTCACCTTGTTTGAACCAGAACATTAATTTAAAGAATTTTTGGTGACAATGCTGCCAGCCCAAACTGTTGTTGTGTGATCATTATAATAGAACAATGATTCTGAATCCCCAAAGTGAAGCTTCCGCTGACAACACACTGGATACTTGTACATATGTTTAGTTTGTTCATGATTTGTTTGCTCTTTTCAGGCTGTTGTTTCCATAGTTTGACACTAGAATTGCTCCTTCTTGCCTTTATTCCCATATAAATCCGATTACCTGATGGTGGGTTGTGATGTTGCCTAGAATGATTGTTTACAATTTTATTCCATCTATCTCTGAATATTCTGTAAATATTGTAATTCATTGTCTTTTTTAACTTGATAATAAAGTTATCAGATAACAAATATGTTTGATGTTGGTCACTTAATTAGAGGATAATTATACTGAATATTATGAAGAAGTTGGACATTGAGTGACTTCCTCAACCAAAATTTCAAAAGTAAGATAGCCTGTTACAGTTGGGTATGTTTATTTTTATGGCACATAAAGAAAGATTTACTTGAGCCAGTCATAATAGCTGTTGCCACTACTGTGTTGTCTCTGTTTTTCTTTTCTGAATATCACTCTTTCTTTCTTCTCCAGAATCCTGCAAGATTTCTGCTTGTTGTACACCACAAAACCCGACAATGCTTGTGGCCCTGAATTCTGTGTATCTACTATATACACTATATTTCCAAAAGCATTTGCTCACCTGCCTTTACACACATATAATTTTAATTCTTAATCCATAGGGTTTAATATGATGTTGGCCCACCCTTTGCATCTATAACAGCTTCAACTCTTCTGGGAAGGCTTTCCCAAAGGTTTAGGAGAGTTTATGGGAATTTTTGACAATTTTTCAAGAACGCATTTGAGAGGTCAGACACTAATGTTGGACAAGGAGCCCTGGTTCGCCATCTTTGCTCTAATTCATCCCAAAGGTGTTCTGTTGAGTTGAGGTCAGTACTCTATGCAGCCCAGTCAAGTTCTTCCACACCAAAGTCACTCATCCATGGCATTGTCCATAAAGACAAAGACATCATAACTACGTATGATATTCCATCATACGTAGTTATGGGATGGGATGGAACATGAAGTGGCCATAAAGTTTTCCACAAAGTTTTCCACAAAGCTGCAGCCTAGGTGCTTGATTGTATACACCTGTGGCCATGGAAGTGATTGGAACACCTGAATTTAGTTATTTGGGTGGGTGAGCGAATACTTTTGGCAGTTTAGTGTAGTACTGTACATGGCAGTACGAGGCAGTGAGATCCAAGGTTTCTGTAGTATGTGTATGTCACATAGTGACACCAGTCTATCTTTTGTCTATGTCCCCACCATGCCCATTTGTTTCACTGTGCACCTGTTGCCGAAGGATTCAAGTCTTCGTCGTGACTGTCTAACATCATCTCTTAAAAATATCTGTTAAGACACCAGGGATAAGACAGTATTCTCTGTGTCTCAGTACATCAGTGGGGGCGATGGCAGACTGACGACCCCTGGAGACTGGAGCAGAAGACACAGTGAGTGTAGTGAGGGGAAAGAAGGACACTGCTGCTGCTGCCGCCGAGTGAAGTAACATAAGGAATGCTTGATGAGTGTGCGCTGGGGCCAAGGCCAGCGAGGGCACAGCTCCTATAGCTGAATGACAGAAGGAAGGGCAGAACAGAGCTAGCACAAGATGGACAACAAAAACATAGACATAGTCATTTGATAAATGCCATCTCTTTAAATTGTACCTATCTTTTTTCACGTTCATACTTGACAGTCCCTGAGCTCTTGGAATCTGCAATAATGGCACACAACTATCACAAATATATTTCTCTGTGTTTTGTGCAGTGTCTTTATAAAATAAATAGGCTAAACATATTATTACAGTCTCCAAGTGATTCAAAGAGAGACATATTTATACAGCTTTGATACAAAGAAGATGTAATTATTGTGTAGAATGTGATAAATGGTAGATACAGTAGCTAGCAAATGTAAATCCATGAGCGTTGTCTGAGGCCCTGGACAAAATGTATCTTACTTGTTTTGGAGCAAGCGCAACAGAGTTAAGACAAAATGTATTTATAGATATTATATACTAATAATCATCTAATAATATAATTTTGAAATTCATACCCTCAACAAAGAAAATTAAGCATAACCCAATGAACCAGTGGAACGCTGCCAGCCTGCAGTGAGTCAGTCTGAACGGGAGAGGCGCTATAACAAGTTAACGTCAGCGCGAAGAAGAAAAGAAAAGTCATCATGGCAGCTGACAGTTTGCATGGCTAAAACGAAAACAGCTAAGATTTGGCAACTTGGACCTCCTGCTTTTGATTAGTTATCACTCATTAAACCGGCTATCAAAATGTTAATAACTCTCAAAACCCTGCAGCAGCAAACGTTCAAAATAGAAATCGACGTGAATGAGTCGGTAAGATACACACTGTGAAGGGGCGGAGTGGGACTTGTCAAAAAAAGCAGCACAGCTACTGAAGTTATTCAGCTTATTTGTTAAATTAGACATTACAAGACATATGAGGATTTGTTCCTAATCTATGTATTTAATCTATAACCAGTGCTATATGTGCGTTATTTTATCTTGCTGCAAAACTTGAAATGCACTTTTTAAAAAGTCAGCATTTAGCCCTAGCCTGTTTATGATCCTATTAGCTATTGTTACATTGAACACATGTAAAGTTATACTTTTGAGGTGTCCGCTTAGTCTTCAGCATGTTATGTTAGTGTCACATTTAAGGTGATTTAGTTATTTGTTGTAATAGCTTTAGATGTATATGACGTTAGTAATGCTGGTGCTTCACTCACAGAAAACAGAGCGTTAGCTTTGATGACTTGCAGTTAACGTTACGTGAGTCAAACATAGCATTATGCTTGGATTGTAACCTCAATCTAAACCACATTACTGGCAGAATAATTGCAAAGTTAGAGATATAAATAGACAAAAGCATGCGTCTGTAGTGTTAAGCTGGACAGTTTTTACTTTTATCTTTTACTTTCTATCTATCCCAATGCGCTACCTAGCTAACAGTTAGCCTTAAGTTTCTTGCCAAATGATGAGTCATAGGACTTAACCGATTTCATTATACTGTATATATATATATACAGTTTTCATTATTATAATAATGTTAACGCTTTTAGATTGTCTCTCATGAATCCTAGGTTGTGCCATTTACTTTTTTACTCCGTTGCAGTTAGATTTTAGATCCTGTTACAAAGCTGACGATTATATTTAACATTGGTCTAAACCAGGGGTCAGTAACCTACGGATTTAGAGCCACATGTGGCTCTTTAGCCTTCCTCTTGCGGCTCTTTGGGCATCTGATCTGATTATGCAATAAAGGAATAGGCAGAGGATAGTACGACTGATTAGAAGTGCACGCAAACACCAAGAAATAGTTACAGGATGTAACTCTTGTTCTCTAGGTGAGATGATTATTTGAATATTTGAAAAGTAACAAAGAACTGTGTTAAATGCTGTGCTGACTATCTGTAATAAGCCGCAAAAAAAAAAAAAAAAAAAAATACACAAAAGTGGCTTAGGCTATGAAATATAGCCTAAGCCATTTTGTGCATTAAAATTGGTTGTGGCTCTTTTCAGATTCGAATTTTGTATTTTTAGGAAAAATTGGCTCTTTGGATCCAGAAGGTTGCAGACCCCTGGTCTAAACAAATATTTTTCTCCCTACAGGTGAAAACTCTAAAAGAAAAGATTGAACAAGAAAAGGGAAAGGACACCTTCCCTGTGGCTGGGCAGAAATTAATATATTCTGGTATGATATTTAAGATTCATATTTTTTAGGACATCAGCGTATGAATTTTCAGCTTTTTGTTTGACTTGAGTGTTTTTTTTTATTTTTATAGGATTTTCTATATTCAATAAGGAGATCTATCATTTGGTTTACAAGTGTTGTAATAGTCTGTGGTTTGACTGGCTTTATTTTTTATGTATTTTTCACCACCTAGGTAAAATTCTTACTGATGACTCGCCGCTTTCAGAATGCAAAATTGATGAGAAGAGCTTTGTAGTTGTAATGGTGACAAAGGTTAGACAAATGACATGGTTTATATTTGGTTAATACGTATGCAGTTGTTTTTATATATATATATATATATATATATATATATATATATATATATATATATATACATACACATATATACATATATATATATATATATATATATATATATATATATATATATATATATATATATATATATATATATATACATACACATATATATATACTTTTTTATTTATTCATTCATTCCAGCCTAAAGCAGTGACCGCAGATCCAAAGTCTTCCTCTTCCACCTCTGCTCCGGTAGCTACAGCTCCAGAACTTCCTGCCTCATCAGCATCCTCACGTTCAGATGGTGACTCTGAAGACTCAAAGTCAGAAGAGAAACAGCCTTCACCAGGAGATACTGGCTCCACACCTGCAAGGTAACAATAGAATCTTATTATCTATATTAACTGTGCAGCGCAGCTGTTGTGCAAATAACTAACATTACCTTTTTCCCTTGTAGTAGTACTGAGTCTTCAAGCACAAGCTTAATTGATGAAGCAGTTTCATCCTTAGGTAAGGCTTTCAGTGTAAACTCATGTGCAACCACTTTTTTTTTTACATAAAATTATAACTTATTTGTTTATTCTACATTGCAAATATGAACATAAATGCATATAAAGAATTAGAATTTAGATGTGGTTAGTTGGTTTCTCTTGTTTTTGTAAATTATGTGACTATTCCTGAAACTGTGGCTTTATTTAAATCTTTAGTGTTGTGGTAAAGCAAGTTGGACAATGTACTAAATTAATTCTAACTTCTTCTGTTTTTTCTACTTATTCCTTCAAGTTACGGGTGCCTCATATGATGCTATGGTGACAGAGATGATGCTAATGGGTTATGAAAGGGAGCAGGTGGTAGCAGCTCTAAGAGCCAGCTATAACAACCCAGACCGAGCTGTGGAGTACCTTCTCACAGTAAGAAAGGATAATGGGGACTTTTTTTATTTTATTTAATTTTTTTTTTTGAAGAACTGCGTCATTGCAGTTTTTTTTTTTTTTTAAGGGTATCCCAGGCACAGACCAGGGACAGGCAACAGCACCTGAAGCTGCAGCACCTCCAGTAAGAAGAGACCCAGTACCTCCGACTGCTCCTGCTAACACAGGATCGTCACCAAGTGCTGGAGGAGGCAAGTAGTCAACTCTTGCGCATATCTAACCCCCAATTTACACCAAAAACAGCAGCAGCGTGGAACAACAGTGGAACATCAGCCTTGATGAATTGCTCTGTTTAACCAGTCTGAGAATTTACACCAGCGACGTCACACAAACCACTTGCTGCGCCACTCCCCTAAAGACAGTTTGGAGTTCTATTTTTCAAGCAGCTCTGCAACCATCTGCAGATCTACAGTTGAGGAAACACAGGAAACCAGCACCAAGTGTCAAAATAACCTTCCGCTAAACTTTCAAAATAAAGGCTCACTAAAACAGCGTTAATGTAAACATTGCACAAAGTAATTCTTGAGGGACAGAAATGCTATTTGCGAAACCAACTGTCATTTTACAAGGACAACATGCAGAAGTTGAATGTATGGGGCTCAATGGCCACAGATTGTACTTAGACGGTGAGTAGACTATAAAATAGAGAGGGGAGAGATCGTCATGAGCAGCGGAGCAGCAGCCTTGATAAATTGACACTTGGCGCTGACCAGAGTCACGTGACTTTTATTTCCCCTGTGCAAGAGTGGTGAGCTGAAGAGCAAGGGGAAAGTCTTAATTTACTGTCTATCAGAGCCAGTAATCATTCAAAAATCTAAAAAATGTATCAGGCATAGGCAGTGCTGATGGTAATCATGTAAATCTTACAATAAAAGCATATTTTCAATGTTTGTGACATCTATTTTCTAGCGGACAAGCGAACTTTGGCGTTTGGTTAATACTAGAAGTTACATTTCCCATTCCGATTTCGGGCTTGACACCTTTCAGGCTTATGCGCAGGCAGAACATTAATATATGAAATAATAATATACTACTTTGGATACAATATTTATTTTATAAGAGCATTTTGTCTTCAGCATCTTCTGAGATAAATTCTGGCCCTTGGCCAAATGTAGTTGATGACCCCTGCAGTATAGTCTTGATGTTGGCTGTCATGTCCTTCTTAATATCTTCTCAGGCAATCCACTGGATTTCCTAAGAAACCAGCCTCAGTTTCAGGCAATGCGACAGCTGATCCAGGAGAATGCGTCCCTGCTTCCAGCCCTTCTGCAGGAGATTGGCAGAGAAAACCCTGAGCTTTTACAGGTGTATAAATGATCGTTTTAATTCAGATCACTGATGATCTCTGAATATTGTTATCTAACACTAGTTGTTTTAAATATATGTTAATGTTTAATTGAATAGGAGATCAGCAACCACCAACAAGAATTCATCCAAATGCTGAATGAGCCTAACCCAGGGCCAGTGCCCTCAGGAGGTGGAGGAGGTGGTGGTGGGGTTGGGCGAACTGGTACTTTAGGAGGGCAGAACTACATCCAGATCACACCACAGGAGAAAGAGGCCATTGAAAGGGTGAGAAGCAACACAATTGCAACTAATTTTCTAATTTTACTAGACCATTAAATATAGGAACTGGTAAATATAATGACAAATATTTTATGACTGTATCCTTCATTTTTAATATCTCATTCCAGCTAAAAGCCCTAGGATTTCCAGAGGGCCTTGTTATACAAGCCTACTTTGCCTGTGAGAAGAATGAAAACTTGGCTGCAAATTTTCTTTTACAACAGAATTTTGATGATGATTGAAAAGCCACCCATATTTTCATCTTTGTCTTGTTTGTTCTCCTTTTTGATTGGCAAAACTGATTATATATCTACAACAGGCCTTTTACATGTCTAAGAAATCTTTTATTCATTTCCATGTTCTGATCTTATAGCACTCAATGAGTTGTTTTTCACAACATTCAAGCTATTCAACTTGTTTGATTTTTTTCAAAGTTTACTTGTAATGGAGAAAAAATAAAAAGTGCATATTGAACAATCTCGCAGTGAACAGTTTTTTTTTTTTTTTTTTTTTTTTGTCTGCAAAACTTATTTGTAACTTATCTTGTTATAAGTCAAACTTGTTGTATAGCATATTCTTGTTAGGAGTTGTTGTGCCCAAATAGGGAATATATTTTATTCATTTTTTTATTGGTTTTCCAACAGTAACTAGTTAATGCACAATAGAAAATAAAACTTCCTGCTCCATTATGGTCCGCTGTGGGCTTGATTTAAATGAGGCGGGTGTGCTTAATCAATTTGACCTATAGGGGGCAACAAAGACCAGATGATGTATTTAACTCCAAGCTGCTAATGCACGACTTTTTCAGTATTTAAAAATGTGACATTTGCAACCATTCTAGTTGGTATTTGTAACAATGCAGTCACTAAGCAAGCGATACGTATAACAGAAAGTCTCCCACAAACCTGGTGCTCTAATATTGACTGGTACAAAAAGAAGCCACTAAAACACAGTGTAGCAGTGAATATTCTCAATCTGAGCTGTAGACTGAAACTTTAAAAATAGTATTGAAGTATCAGTTTACCTGAACCTCATACTGGTATTGTGTGTTTTGACTAAGCTATTACTGTCATTTAAATTTGCAACTCTCCATTACATCATCACAACAATTCATGGAGGCAAAACAGTTTCAGTGGTATTTTTAAAGTAATGTTAAAATGCTCAAAGTTCCATCAGTGTAAATGTCATCTGTGTTTTTATTAAATTGTAAATACAAAACATTAACAAAGCATTTTATTTACAAATGTACAAATTTTACGTTTATATTACATATTTTGGCTATAAACAAAAAAGCTTTGTTCAGAGTTATTTAATACAAAAATATGCATGTCTCATACAAATTATTGCACTTTGCAAATGCAGTGCATTGTTGATTGCCATCTCTATTAACTAGTGTTCACCTCATTTAAGTGAGAATGTGGAAGAAGAAAAATCATAAACATATGGCACTTTTTTGTATTTTTCACCCTTTTGTCCTTTTTCTTTGGTACCTTTTCATCTCCTTTTTAAAATCACTGAGCACCATTCAGTATAAATAATATTGTACCTGAAATTAATAGCATTGCAGGTGAAAAGTTTATATATAAATACATATATTTATTTAATACAGTATTTAAAACAGTGTAAGAGAGCCTTTAATGGCATTTGCTGGTAGAAGGCCACTGGAGATGTTTGTTGTTCCTGTTTCCCTGACAAAATACATTTCCAGTCGAAAGTTGTTGGCACCTGGTGATCCAAGTTTTGTCATTTCAAATAAAGAATTTCCAGTTTGGTCCCTTTCATGAACTTTTCTCACCATGATCGAAAGGTTGTGTCTTGTATGCTCTCAAGGCAATAATAATTTTTGCCGTGAAAACCACAGCCGTCTTGGTTAAAAATGGCATGAAGGCATTTTTGGTGTTGAGTTTGTTCACCTTGTTTTTAATCTGTATCTGCTGTGCAGATACTATCAAGTCTCATAAATGTCTTTTCATGTGAAGAGCAAGGTGGTCTGACCTGGAGAAGGCCCGGTCACATTTTTGACACTGAAAGGGCCGGTGGCCTGTGTGCTTCCTGTAGTGGCGGGTGAGTTCATCTGAACGTGCAAACTTCCAGCCGCAGCCCTCCCAGTCGCAGTGGTAAGGCTTCTCCCCTTTGGTGGAAACAAAACACACATGGGCCGTTAATGTTGGCTACCAGTTAGAAAAAAACTTTCTCTAGGTCAAAAAAGAGGTCTATCCTGTCCTGCAGCTTGTATAGAAAGGCCAGTACAGTCAGCCTGGGGTTTGTATTTGAGCAGGGATCAGTATCAACCTGTTTCACTGCACCTGCTAAACAACACCCCGACTCCCACCTATTACTGACTGCAGTACAATGTGCTGCTACATCCTGTGTAAAAGACACTGAACTCTATTTGTTATTAGCTGCCTTCAAACAATGGAAATTGACTCTTCTAACTGGTGGTGATTCCAACCAATTTTAGAAAGCCAAGAGACTTAAATTAAGCCACACATGGAGAAACCCCAAAGCATAACAAGCAAGTAAATACAACAAAATCATGCCATACCTGTGTGCGTGCGGTGATGCGCTTTCAGATGGGAGCTCTTTGTGTAGGTTTTCCCACAGCCAATGTAGTCACAAGTGTGTGTGGCAACCCTCTTCCTGGGCCAGGAGCGCCGGCCACGTTTGGGCTTAGGTTCCTCTGGCAGACACTCACCCCCAGGAACCATAAGATGGTCTGAAGGTTTGATAAAAATATGGTAAAAAATAAGTATAAAAAATTGATCATCCTTAGTGTGTAAAATAAACTGCTCAATGTATTAAGTTGAAAAACAATATATGAAAGAAGAAATCTGTAACTCAGTCCAGCAGGGTAAATGCATTAATAAAAACAATGCAAAAAATAATATAACAGATAAATGGGTAATCCATAAACAAATAAATAAACCTACAAGATGCTAATTGCCATAGTGGTAGTGTGTTTAGTCTTTCCAATGTAGCAACAAATTAAGATGGATTAAAATACAAAAAAATAAAATAAGGCTTTCATTTAACTTGTAGTCAATTTTTATCCACAATATGTAAAAAGGGATAAACTCATAAAAGCATGTACATAAAAAAAATAAAATAACATTATTAATACAAATAATATAATTTTATATTAAGTTAAGGTGTATGTATGGCTTACAGTTCTAAAATCTGCCACAGTGTGTGAATAAAAGACTGCAAACTAACCTTGGTAGGGTAATGAGGACGTCTGGGGGTAGGAGGGAAATCCTTGTGGCGGGCTCTGGTGGTGGTACCCCTGAGGAGCCAGGGGGATCTGAGAGTGCGGATGGCTGAGCACCTGGTGTTCCCTGCTCAGAGGATGATCAGGAGAAAGGGAGGAAGACGAGGACAACCTGCTGCCTGTCACAGACCGTCCTCCACTGGAGAAGCCATGTAGGTCTAAGTGTCCCGGGCGCTGCTGGCTACTCCTGCCTTGGGAATTTACCCCAGCCAGGTGTAGGTCCATGGGTTGTGAGATTGTGCAGTTACTTGGGGTCTCCTGCTTTATCCTCTGGCAAGAAAAGGAGGACGGAGAAGTGCGTAAAGGGTCTACACTAACACAGGCCTTGCTTACACTGACCCCTTGGCTGTACTCTCCCATGTCCATTGTTGTCTTCACCACAAACTTGCCGTGAAGGCTCGTGGGGTGAAGGTAGGCTGGGTCCAGGTCTGGTCTCATGAGCTCTGCCACAAATCCTCCAGAGGGCGAGACGTCATTGATATCAGGAATGGTATAAAGCAGTTCGGTGGCCGTGGCCTGAGGAGAAGGAAGAGGGTATGAAGACGAGAAGGATCTAGGCGAAGGGGACAGGGCCTGGGTCGAACTACAGGCCAGGGTGTCCTCCTGTTGTTGTTGTTGCTGCTGCTGTTGCTGCTGTTGCTGCTGCAGAAGCGAGTTGGACAGGATGAAGTCGTAGTCTAGGTCTAGGTCCGGCTCAGGGTCCTTCTTGGACATGCTGGGGCTCGTAGCGCTGGTGGCAGTGGGGTGGCCTGGGTCTGAGCAGCTGTTTCCAGTTGGCACACAGGATATCTTAAGATGGGACAGCTCCTCCTTCCATCTCTAGAGAAAAGGCACAGAAATGTGACTATAGCACTGTAGCACCGCCATGAAACTGCTTTGTGTTTGCGTTAGCTACTTAATATCTAATTTAGAGGTGTAGGCAAGCAGACCTATGTAGCTACGTCTCTGGGTAAATATTTACTACAGTGATTATGGAACAACCGACAAATTAAGAGAAAATGACACTGAGTATTTTTTGTATTACAATAGTCAGTGAAGATTTAACATAATAATAACAAAAATATTTAGCATTTAAGCCTTGAAGGACATTTAAAATAACGTTTTGAAAAATCTCTATAAGAAGAAACAACCAGCCTTTATAAATCTCATTGTCCAGTCTCTTTGCATTACATGAATACAACAGATGACAAGTATACTGCTGCCTTTTCTGGGGACACTGCACAGTAGCTGCCCCATGCGCGCCTCATTTAGCTTCACCATGCACACTAACAACACTTTGGAGCAGACTGTGTAAACTGGTGCACGCCCCAGTAGAGCGCACTGTCAGACTCTGCTTATGGCCACAATAACATTGGGGCAACTACACTGAACTACAAAAGGAACTATGCGTTGTATAGTTATTTCCTAACTTTTTTAGCGGTATAAAAATTCTATACTCACTAAATTGGCACTTCCTACGAATTCAGTCTTGATTGTGGGGCCGCTGGCAAAAGTAGAAATTGACGGCAGTAGCGTGCCCCCTAATGCCATCTCGACGTCATTTGGAGGCTGCCTGGAATTAAAGAAAAACTGTTATAAATCCTTCCGAGGGAGTCCCGAGGGTCCACTGGAAAATGTCAAAATGGGCATCAAAAGTTTCGCACGGTCCACACCTCATCAAAAAGAAAAAAAGAAAAAAAGAAAAACGCTTGGTCCGCGGTTGCAATTAACTTAAAACTGAATGGCCCGCAGTTCTAAGTTTCCCAAGTTGTTTCTGTCTAAACTCTGTCCCCAAACATGCTGGTGCTGGGAGGGCTGTGAGACCGTGAGTGAGGGGAAGACAGAGCGGCGTCGCACGGGGGAATCCCTCGCGCCTGTTGCCATGCAGAGACCGGCAGCGTCAAATGAGCGTACGCCGGGATCCTATCCTTTAAATGCTGAAAGCGCTTGAAACGGGAACGCCCCACGTTGTCCTGGAAACAGTCTCAAGAGAAAAACACACGAGAGCGAGGGCAGGAGTACGCAGGAGCGCAAGGGAGGGAGCACGTGGAGGAGAGCGCACACAGAGAGCGCGCGGTGGAGTGAGGTTTGTTTGTGTTCGTAGCAACCGTACCTGTTATTCATGGGAAATGTGGGCGAACAGCGCACCTCTCCAGACGCTGCAAGCGGCTTAGCCTATATCTCAGGGAAGATATCTTTAGCTTTACAATAAGGAAGCCTAGGCGATATCACAAATTAACAATAGGTCAAATACATTGTAAAATGTTTTTAGGCTAACTCTATAAAACAGTTATCTTTGACATTTTAGAATAAATACATATCTAGAGATTTAGAGGAAACGTGCCTACATTTTCTTACTGTCAAAAGCATCACATGGCCTTTGAATAAAATACCAACAGGAAGTGTCTTTTGGTCAAGCAGCAGTACTGTAGCCTACCTTTGCATTGCTCCAAATGCCAATACCATCTAGTGCTTTGAAGTTGTAAAGATTTATACTACAACTGACTCTAGGTTTGTAGTTTGTAGATTTAAATACACTTACATTTGACTTACTTATTTTGCATAGGTTTATCCTCAGGCACTGACAGAAACATTCACTTTTGTTTTGCAAGGTAATATAATATACTTAGAGAGTTTTATAATGCCTAAAGAAGCACCATTTGTGTAAGGGAAGGAGCTGGTCACACTGGTTGTTGATTATATGCATCTTGTCTCCAGGGCTCTGACATTAGAATATTTAGAATTGTGATTCCAGATCAATATTGGATTATTCTATAGATCACTTGTCAGTAAACTGTATTCACATACGCATTTTATATCAAACTGCTTGGTAGAAAAAAGGTCTTTGAAGTATGTCTTTTGACAAACTAACCTAAATACACCTAAACAAAAGCTATTGTTTCATTTGTATCTATGCCTTTAGATATAACCACTTATTACACACTTAAGATACAATTTCCTTTTTTTTTTCTGTAAAATGCCCTAAAGAACTGAGGCTGACCTTACATGGGAAAGTTTAGGTGTCTTTATAGTGCAGTTTGAGTTGGTCTCAGTGTTTGCTCACAGCTCACAAGCTAACAAAGTCATTTCCAGTATAATTAGGAACATTGACTCAAGAGTGCAAGAGCAAACAAAGTTACCACTGATCCTGCTGCTTCAGGATCTTGTCTGTTAGGCATGTCAGCAAACATCCCATCAACTGGTCTTTAAATAAGTGACTGTTAGAATTTTAATTTGCATCAAAGTACATTGCTCAGTGAGGCAAACAAGAAACAAAAGGGAAAAAAACTACAATGGCACATAAACTTAGTAAATAGTGCATCCTGTAGACCAAATAGTGTTCAGATGTTTTCTTACTGTGCTCAATGAGTTACTTGTTATCAGCTTACTTATATAACAATTGCTTGGCAAGCAGTTGGGTTTTAAACATACATTGTTTGGTTTACATGTATTGGTTTTGATGTCCAGCTTCCTAGCCGCAGCTAAGAGTACAATGGAGCCTATGTTACTATATCCATAGTCTTTATGGTTGCAAATAATGGTTCTGAAAATGATCCTGGAAACAAAAGATTGACTTTTGACAATTGAGGTGCTCTTCAATAATGACAGAAGAAGGGTGGAAAGGACAGAATGTGACACCAGCGTGTACTTTTCATTACAATTAAATTAAGTCATTGAGACTAAGTAACACATAAACTTTTTGTGTAAGACATCTTGTTTTGTTAAAGTTTAGGACAAATACAGGATATTATTTAGGATATTATTTATTCCTCCTGATCTAAACTGTTGTAATTAATCTGCTATATCGTGTTTTCAGTGTGATAATGTGCAGCTCAGCTCCTCCTGTTCCATGTTTGCTGTCTGCATGAGCGTGGAGGATACATTTCCTTGTTGTGGGGCTGTATCTTCTGAACTAAAGAGGTTTCCCTCCAAGTGTAGTTCACCAGCCAAACCCACACTTCTCTCTTACAAAACTCACAAAATGTATGTTTCACAAAAACTGAAGCGTGATTTGCACTTCCTGTCACTGCTCACAAAGATTGGTCTTCCAATACAACATTTTTGTTTATTTATTTATTTTTTTTATTAGAGTCATTACAGTGCATGCAGTACTCACATTTGGTTAACACAGAAGACATACAATTTGAAGATGTGAAAAAACTGTGCCAATGTTTTTGTATCGAGAGTGACAAATTTGTGTCCTAATAATGCTTTTTTTTAAACTTATCTCTCTGGATGACATTCACTTTAAGAACAGAAGAGCTTCCCACTGGCTGTTTTTAAAATAATTAATGTTTTAAAGCTGAACTCAGGTGTTTTCTTTGGCTGAGCTAAGATTTTCAACCTTAAAGCATTTACTGCGGACACTTGTTCTAGTCTGTTCTCACATTAAGAATAAAGTCTGCAATAACTTTGTCAGATTTATCTTCAATGAGTGAAAATGTCTTAAAGTATTTTGCGTTGACTCTCAGTTTGAATGGGACATGGTTTCCATACGCTGTCCCAAAGTCATATTTCGCTTCTTGGAATGCATTTAAGTAAATATGAATACCAGTGGATTATACAGACAGATATTGAGGTTTTCATCATTCCCTTCCAGATGCTGTTTGGTAATTAAAAAATAGCTTTAATTTTTTCCTTAATTCTTAAAAGCTGAGTCAAGACTTTGCTACTTTGCTGGAGCCCCCCTTACTGCACCTTTCTGTGTCACATTGTTGAAGTAGTTTTTAACAGCATGCCCATCACTTGTTTCCTTAGTTTTATAATTATCAGAATGAAATTTCGAATTATGTTTGACATGCAGCTTTACTTTAAACATTCAGTAGAAATGAAATTATGACATAGCTATACTGGCAGAGATCATTAACAATGTCAATTAGACTTTGTCTCATTCAATAATAATAATAATGATAATCACAACAATGCATCAGTCTTATATACAGCTTTTTTGGACACTCAAAGTTGTTTTACATATGTTTATTTGTTTATATAATTGGACCTCCATTAGCTGACACCAAATTGACAGCTACTCTTCCAGGGGTT
Source organism: Bostrychus sinensis (assembly GCA_020698575.1). Lineage (NCBI taxonomy): Eukaryota > Metazoa > Chordata > Actinopteri > Gobiiformes > Eleotridae > Bostrychus > Bostrychus sinensis. The sequence goes on along the minus strand of CM036239.1, from coordinate 19,898,302 downwards.
CTTATAAAATAGATCCATACATAAATTCATAGTCACTGATATGATATATAACATTTGTTAAACATGTTACAAATCACAACCAGAAAAACAATACACAGCACTACTGATAACACTTTAAGTATTGATAAGCTGATTTTTTACAAACATTTTTTTAAAACTAGCTTTAGTGGAAGCTTCAGTAATTGTAAGCAGCAGTTTATTCCAAGTAGTTACAGCTCTAAACATCACAAATATGCGTTCTGCTTCAGTTCTGGGTATTGGTCGAGCAAAATGATGCTGTGTGGCTTGTCTGGTCAAATATCCATGCTGATCTCTTACATAATGTAAATGACAGTACAAATAAACAGCCTTTTCACTTTTACATATGTTTCTGAACAAACACTTTAAATTACACTTAGTCTGTCTTCTACTCTTAGCCATGAGAGCCTGGCGAGCATTATTCATTCACTTCATGCACTGGTTGTTGTAACCAACTTCTGTAGCCACAGCTGCCCCGGGGCAGACTGACGGAAACATGGCTGCCATTCTGTGCCTACAGCCTCTCCAACCACCACCAATCACACACTCACACCAACTCATTCATACAGTGGTAAGGTGGGTGAAGTGTCTGCCCAACGACACTATGCTATGCCGGTAGCAGGGATTGAACCATTACCTTTGGGGTAGTGAGCTATTGCCAGGTGCTCAGTTGCTTGTAGAGTTGCAGAAGAGTGAGGCAGAGAGGGACCTGTTTGCACGCTTCAGCCACAGCCACAATTTGGTTGAAGTATGCTTAATGTCTAGTCAGAGGGATTTGTTTGTTTGGCCAAACCACGCCAAGCCTGCACAGAGCTGTGACCAGACTGTGACCAACAAACCCTCAGCTTTAAATTTCTTTGGTTAACACTATTGAAAGAGGTGGTTTGTACAGTATGTTGGTATGTAGGTATGCCAAAAAGCTGATGTAAAGTGGAACAGATTTCAAATAGGAAGTTAAAAGGGAAAAGGACAGTGAAACAGAGATAGAGCTGGAGAGGGAGCTCCTGCCGGGCGGCAGGCTGTCCAGCCTTTGCCTGCCCTGGGATTCCGCAGCCGCCTTAAATATGCCAGTTATTTTTAACCAGCGACGTAACAGAGCCCAGGGTCCGGCCCCCTGTTACAATGTTTCCTTTCTGTCAGAAGGGGAAATGGATAGGAGCCACACTTCCTGGTCACATGATGAAGCCCAGGCATTCAAATAAGAGCCATACAAGAGGGGAAGTGGGGAAGAGTAATGAAGGGAGGGATTTTGGTTGGCTGCCTGACATCCACACAGCCCACACAGTCTCAGAGCTCTGCCTTCTCCATGGTTTAACCCTTCCTCTGGCCTGGCGTCAGACAAGCTATCCTACTCCTGTCACACAGACGTCACATACTGAGAGAGCCAGGGCAGGACTGGTGCTTGTGAACAGCAGAGGAAATGAGAGAATAGGCACACACTGGAGTGAAGGAGGTCTGTGTGACGTCAGGCTGTGCCCCCGCCAGGATTAGAAGCCTCTAAAAGAAAAGGCTTGGAACTAAACTGAGCTGGAGAGAATGTGTAGCTCTGAGAGTCTAACATGGGGAATCAGGGACTTCCCATGAACTCACCTTGTTGACACAGAGAGAATTTGGACCGCTTCTTTTCTCAGTCTGCTCTACTTCACTACAAGAGAAATAAGTCTGATCATAAAACAAAACTATAGGCAACAAAACAGTAATTTATGGACAGAAAAGCATCATTATCTACTGTATGATTTAAACCTACAGTGAAGCCACAGAGACCTTTTGGAAAAGTCTCACATACAAGGAATTAAGCTTCAACCTATGTACTGTAGCTAGTGATACTAATGCACAGTGAAGTACTATTTAACAGATAACACTATTTTACATGCACTTTTTTGCATATTGTGATATTACAGAAAGAGTATAATAATAATTATAATAATGTCCATCTCTAAATTATGCATGAAAAACTGATCGGCCTATTGCATCTGTCTCTGTGTATTACAACTGTTGACAAAAATGTCTTCACACCCTTATGATGAAATAAAGTGCAAATAATGGAAATTCCTTGGGATAACATTAGTTAAAAGCCAGTTTTATACTTATGGTTATCCTAAAATACATCATGTATATTCACACAGGATCATGTGAATGAATAGTGAGATTAGTGACATTTGTTGTCTCTAAACACATTTTGGAAACCAGCCATTTGATACAGGGTTGCAAAGTTTCACAGGACCAGAAGGCAATTAAGAGCGCTTGCCTAAGACAATGGCATTTGTGGTTCAAGCGTGGGTGCAGAAAGATAATAAGCAAAAATCTAAATTATGTGCCAAAGTTTCCAGTTAGACCAGTGCAGACCAGTTGTAAAATTCAACTTCTAGCACTCAAAAGAAGTGATTTTTTTAGCAACAATATGTCTAACCCTCTTTTTATCCTTAATGTTTATTCCAGATGAGCATTAGACCGGTGCCATAAAAAGAGCAGGGAAGTCCAGCTCTTTACAATGTTAGAGGGGTTCCTATAGAAACATAAGAGTAGTAAAAATCTTTGGCCTTTTTCTTCAGCAATTATAGCAATCACCAGCATTCGTGAAGCCTTCGCAGTGAACTGGCACTGAGTCAGAAGCAGCTAATAGGTCGTCTTTCCTGCACTCGATTGAGCGCTGTTGTTAAACCATGCCTGTCACATTTTCACAACACTTGATTAAATCTTTATGTTCACGAGGCACATTGGAATTTAAGATGTAATGTGATAGCGGGCCAGTGGTTCGGGGACTAGGAGTTACATATGACTTGTACTTGGAGTTTTAACCATCGCATTATGAATTGTTACCTGCGTGTCATATCTTTTACAGTTAGGAACTTAATGGCCCAAGCGTCATTTGCTGATGGTATCCAGACTTGAGTGGATGATTGCCTATAGTGTTTGGCATTTTAGTGTATCATATTCATGTGGTAATTGTTGTCAGATTTGCACAGGACTAGGTCTAAGTGATCCTGAAAGTAGTGGAAAGATTCAGAATGTGTGACCCTTTTTTATGGACAGTACTGTACATGTCTTTCTTTTTTTTTTTTTATATATACACAAAATAGTAGTCTTCTTCTGTGGCACTGGTCTTATCTTGGAATAGTAAAGATATAGTGACCAGACATTCTCTCACACTTAAATTTCTTCTAGTTCAAGGGTAAATGCTCTTATTATTGAGCCACAAAACCCTTATATGCTGCAATGGTAAATAATCTACTAAAGCTAATCATTTGTTCTTTGTTCTATGAATGAAAAAAATAAAACAAACAATAAATTGATGTTATAAAAGCACTCTGGCTAACGGTATTTCTCACACCTGCCTAAAACCTTTTCACAGTACAGTAGATATTTTTCAGTCCAGTTTTGAGTCTCTGTTTAAACTGTATACAATTGCTGTAGCCTTTCGTAGATGCAAACCTCATTGTGGGATGATCCATGGATTATAAAGGGAAGGGGGAGAACTTGTTGGGGAAACTCCCTGTCTGAAACACACAATCCCTAATAAATTTACTGTGCAATAGGAAAATAGAAACATAAATGTCAGTAGAAACTCGAAACCTCCCTATGGTATGAAATTTAATAACAAAGCATAAATCGGGAAGGTAGAAGGCAATGCTTTTGGAAGAATCGGGGGTTAAAGTAATGTTGTTAAAAACAAGGAGAACTGACATGGAAAAGTAGGGTAATTCATGGATATAAAAGTATTCTCTCCCTTTCTATCCTCACTAATAGGCAAACAACTTTTATAGTCTAACTTAAGGCATGCATACAAAATCAAATCTGAAATGGCACTTTGTGGTAACCCTAATCAAACTACAAATCATTTCAGACTGATCGGCCTTGCTGGAATGCTGTGGAAAAAACAATATGTGACAGGCCTAATTTAAGTGATAGCTTCTCCAGTCTGACGTTTTATTGACATCATGCTGGCTCTAATTGAGGAGGGGGGTTTTCATAATTCAAAACATATGGGCCACCAGCTCATGTACCAACAGCCCCCCTCTTCTCACCGACTCTCTGTCTCTTGTATGAACAATGCACTGTTGGCTCTTTTACATATTTAACTATAAAAGAAAAATCTTGCTAAAATGTATATATTTCTTGACTTTTTGATGTAGTTCCATTTGTCATAAAGGAAGCTGGCAGGAAAGACCAACTGGTAAGAGCCTTTGCATGTTATGTTTTATGGATGTTAGATGAGCTGTCCTAATGAATCAAACAGCACACCCAGCTCAAAAGAGAAAACTATATTGTCAGTTCATTAAACATATGTGTTTAATTAGTCCAGAAAGAAAAGTGCTTTATAAGTGAGTGAAACTGTGAGGCTCATTTGCTGTAAAACACAAACTTAGAAATTTGTCACATCAGCAAAATGCTCTTTACTTGTGGATACTGTTTCACGAAGAATGGTTTGGCATTTTATGAGAAGAGGTAAAAAATATTTTTCTCCAACTTAATGCTTTATGGGCAACAGTATATAAATTAAGCACAAAAATTAAAGTAATTTGGGTTTGGTAGAATATTTCTTTATTTTTCTTTCTTCTTTTCTGGACCCTTTTACTTTTTTAATGTTCCTCTACCATGTCCCTCTGCTTTATGAAGTCTACTGGAACTTTACTGGCTTTTAGCATCACTAGCTAAAATTGTTGTAAAATTATTTGTAGTTACAGTTCCCATTTAGAGGTAATATTTTCTTTATTAGTTCATTATCCTTGCATGACAACAAGACTAACCAAACACTACCTCCAGTAATACAGCAGTTATTGATATGTGACAAGGTCCCATCTCAAGCCACCTGATGTCATTAAGAGCAAGAGTCAGACATGGGTTATTTTAGTATGTGAGCCTATCGCCCTGTGGACACTGCATATGTCTGTTCATGTACATGGGATACAAAAGGTAGCAACACTAAGGAAAATGTGATGTAGGGACCCATTATGGAACTAATTGTGACTCTCAAACACAATGTTTGCATATGCAGGCTCACACTACACTACTTCTCATGCTTTAGGAAAAATACCACTTGTTGTTTGTTTTGGATGCTTCAGTACCACTGTTACCACATTTTCAAGTCAGTTTGCTATTTAAAGAACACCCACAGCAACAATAACGCATTTATTCACGTGGCCTTGTATTTGTATTTTCTTGTTTAATGCCAGCAGTGACAGAGCAGTCAACAGTCTTATATACCTGTCATAACGGCACAGTTGTTTAGACTATAGTAGACTATAGTGGGACTATAGTAGACTATAGTGGACTATAGTGGGCTATAGTAGACTATAGTGGACTATAGTAGACTATAGTAGACTATAGTAGACTATAGTGGACTATAGTAGACTATAGTAGACTATAGTAGACTATAGTAGACTATAGTGGACTATAGTAGACTATAGTGGACTATAGTGGGCTATAGTAGACTATAGTAGACTATAGTAGACTATAGTGGACTATAGTAGACTATAGTGGACTATAGTGGACTATAGTAGACTATAGTAGACTATAGTAGACTATAGTAGACTATAGTGGACTATAGTAGACTATAGTAGACTATAGTGGACTATAGTAGACTATAGTAGACTATAGTAGACTATAGTGGGCTATAGTGGACTATAGCAGACTATAGTAGACTATAGTGGGCTATAGTAGACTATAGTAGACTATAGTAGACTATAGTAGACTATAGTGGACTATAGTAGACTATAGTGGACTATAGTGGGCTATAGTAGACTATAGTGGACTATAGTAGACTATAGTAGACTATAGTAGACTATAGTGGGCTATAGTGGACTATAGCAGACTATAGTAGACTATAGTGGACTATAGCAGACTATAGTGGACTATAGTGGGCTATAGTAGACTATAGTGGACTATAGTAGACTATAGTAGACTATAGTAGACTATAGTGGGCTATAGTGGACTATAGCAGACTATAGTAGACTATAGTAGACTATAGTGGGCTATAGTGGACTATAGCAGACTATAGTAGACTATAGTGGACTATAGCAGACTATAGTGGACTATAGTGGGCTATAGTAGACTATAGTAGACTATAGTGGACTATAGTAGACTATAGTAGACTATAGGGGACAATAGTAGACTATAGCAGACTGTTGTAGACGATGCAGTTCCATAGCCACAGGGAATAAGTATCCTGTATAAGGATCAACCTTTCTCCATTCTGCATGAGCATTTGTAAACCTCTCTAGAAGAACAGTGTATTGTATTCTGTAGAAAACTCTGGTTTACTGTGTCACTTTCTCACATCTGGGACAAAGGTTGGGATGACCTCAGGCAGGACATCAGGTTATTTTTGGAGTAAGTTACGTTTGTCACCGAGTTCAAGGCAGCCCCAACACCTGCATGGCAATTACTTTTTATTTCCTGATTGGACTCAGTGACAACCATAATTCATGTCAGTGGATGTGAAAACGTATCACATTTTATAGTATCTGACAACAGAAACATTTTATTGTATTCTTTTTCTTGCCCTACATTTTGGCTAAAACTGTAGCCACAGACATTGAGAAGACTTTGCTCCATTGCATTTTAGACAAAAATGTCATCTCTGTCTGGACACTGTTGGACACACAACAATGTCAAGTTGTCAAAAGTTGTGGCTTTGCTGGCCAAAATGTATTTTTCTTTACAGTCCTTTACAAATTTCAACAAGATCTTTAATTATTCATTCATTTTCATCAGCTATTTTTCTGGGGCCCTTCCCAGCATCTATGGGCCTTTGGCGGGGTACATCATGGACAATGACCAGGTAGTCGCAGTGCTGACACAGAGACATACACAGATAGACAACCATTCACCCTCACATTCATTCACTAGTAGCAATATAGCATCACCAATTCACCACACATGCATGATATTGAACAGCGGGAAGAAACCTGAAGATAACCCACAATAACACGAGGAGGACATACAAACTCCACTCAGAGGGATCAGCTGTTTAATTACTTACTTACATTTTAATAATACATATATTACCATGGTCTTTATCTAGGCAGGGATCATTTACTTGCACAACACCACTTTAAACTGTATATGGCATTTGTGTAGAAATAAAAACAAAACATATCTGTGAAAATTGCATTTTGTAAAATCATATATAATCTTTCATATTCATTCACTTCTTCCCTTCTCAGTTGTTTCTACATCAACACAACTACTTTCCCTGAAGTCTATGACATATTGTGTAATTGTATGTCAAACCTGTTTTTTTCCCCCTGCTCTCTATTTTGTACAGTGTGGCACACGAGGAGAACCCTTCCCTCCCTATGACTCACTCAGATATGTGCGTAATCAGTCCTCGTAATAGTATTCCATTACTTTCATTATCACCACAGTTGTATTGAGGCCTCAGGTTGTTGTCAATGAACACAAAGCTAGAATTAGATCATAACACTTAAATGTTGTGGAGATTCCTTTACGTTACATTGTTTACGTAATTGTTATTGCGTGCAGAAAAAAAGCAGTTTAAAAAAAATTGTGGACAAGGAATCTTTGAAAAGTAAAGTAAAAGTAGGTGTGATGATTAGGATTGGCAAGCGGCAGGTGTTGGGGATGTAGTAACACAACTTTAAGGTCAAAGAAAGATCATTGTCGCTGGGGTTTTCCATTTAGCTGAGGGTCCCTGGCGTATTATGTCACTCTTGTAAGACCATTAAACTATAATATGGGTGTTACCTAAATCATATGTCACACTGGTCACTGCCAGCTGGGCTTTTACACTTGGCATCATGAAGCATTATATCAGTTTGTCTATAGGAATTACACAGCGTGATGGAAGTCATTTATGTCAGCTTAAGTGTCACTTTTAGTTTGATCAAAGTGAGGTATTTAGTCTGAACATGTCACATTTAGGTGCCGGAACAAAACAAGTCACACACTATCCTGAGAGGACCCAGTGAACTAGAAGTACACCTTCTCCTACAGTACTCATTAAAAACTGTGGAGCGTGAGATGATTCTGCTGCTGAGAAGATGATGGAGGAGAGTGAGATGGCTCTGCTGCTGCTCAGACCACATAAACACGCTATTACTTTGATTCTCTTTAGCACTGTACTCGGATTATCTAGCTGTGTGGACTTTATCAAGCTGAGCATAGTCGGAGTAATGTAGGCTACAGACAGAGTGCAGATCACAGCATTTATGTGACTATACACTGAAGACCCAAAAAGCAGCTTGAGAAGTCACAAAGTGCTGATTAAGCAATTGCATGGAGTTGCTTATTTATTGCATGAGATGTGTCTCAGGGTTAGGTGTAACTTCAGATCATTTTGTGAAGCAGTTTGTTTTAGAATCTGCAAAAAAAAGGAGAAAAATATAGCAATAATAAAATGTCAAGCTTATATAAAACAATAGTTTGTAATAGCTAAAATGCTATGATTGCTTTTCTTGTTCTCTGTGTTAAAAGGTAATACTAGTAATTTAGCACTATTTTTAAAGCTGACCTTTTTGGGGAAAACGTCAAGAAATATGAGAAACAGACACAGTTGTGTGGCTGTCAGGAGCAGTTAGATTTCAATCAGCATTTCTGTGCACCATTTAATTCTGCTGTATGCCCGGACTCAAGCTAAAGGGCAAAATAGCCCTCTGAATGCTAGCTTCAACTCACACTTCATCAGATAACACGGGAGAGGCACAGTGACTCAGTGCACCTGAGCAGAACTCAAAGAGACCAGTTGTGACTGTGCCTCTCTGGTGTCTCAAAAACCAAGGGCCATTTCAAAAATACTCTCCATCTTGTAATTATTGGCATCTAATTGGCTAGCATAGCGTTCCGGTACAAGGGCACTGTGGTCATTAAAAAGCCATTTCCTGTTAAGAGTTTGCTGATGCTTTGATTGGTATACAAAGACCGTTTTACATCTTTGGCTGTAGGGGGGCACCAATAAAATAAAATAAATTGACTGAAAATGCATTTCTGCTATTTTTGTTATAGCTATAGACAGAAGGCTCCAAAGTAATGGCTCAAAATCTCATTCAAATATGTCTCAAAAGTCTATTATTTAATTTAAATTAAACACAACATTGTATAGTCTAACATATCTGTTCTGTAACTACTCATTAGCATCAAATCAATTAGCCACAAAAGCTGTAGCCTACTCATTGAGCCTTAGAAGCCTGAAGTGTCAAAAACAAGATTTAAAATTTGCAAAAAATGTATATCGATATTGTTGAGGTAAAGGCTGTTGGTTAGGGTGACCAGATTTTTGGACCCAAAAACAGGGACACATATTTTTTTTCACTAAGCATGGTGCATTTGAACTTATCAAGTCATAAAAAAGCTTCTGGAGTCCATACAATTTTCTGTCCTGTCATTAAAGTACATGACACTTGGGCCTAAGTTTTAAAATTTTAATGTCAATTTATTAATAAAAAAATAATAATTAAATTTAAATTGATAATGATAATAATTTTAGTACTATTGGTTAAAATGGGGACAACTGGGACATGGTTTGTTGAAAACTGGGACACATGAGTGTTTTTACAGATATATCTTGGGACATGGGACAAGGAGCCTGAAACTGTCCCGGTTAAATAGGGACGCCTGGTTACCGTACTGTTGGTAATACATATTTATGTCACTTCTTACTGGGAGACACAATTTCTGAGAATTTTCAAATTGCTAACTTTCCATAGCATGCAAAGTTACTCTTACGAAACAATCAGTCGCTACATGTGTCATTGATTGATGTAATCCCATCTAATATAACAATTTCTTAATAGGTGCCAACCAAACATAATTATAGTTTTCTATTTTTAAATCACGGTGTGTTCAATTATGTCATAAATAAAACAACAGTTAGTGTTTTTATTTCCACACCCTGCATGTTCACCTCCAGCAGAATTACTTAGACCTACTTTCACTTCATCACAGTCTTATTCAGGAAGGGAGGAACAGGCTCCAACTTAAGCCTAGCCATAGAGTCAGCCACAATGTTGGTCACAGGGTGATGACCTCATAAGATTAGGTCTTCAACCTGTAGTTACGCAACTCAGCAGCACTGAAGTGGGCCGAAGAGGAAGTGCACCCCCCACTGTAGAGACAGGCTGCAGCTCAGATCAGAAAATGCAGGAAGGAAAGGAGAAGGGAGGGGACCTTTGAATAACAGTAAGGCCAATGCTCTATTTGTATTTTTTCACCATCTTAGCACTGACCCGGGCTTGTGTTATGAATGCCACAGAGGTGCGCCCTGGTCTAATCTTGCTACTATTGAGTACAGTAACAATAGAGGGCTCCTTTTATGGTCTAAGGCTTAGATAAGTGACAGACAAAATAAGGAAGAACTTATGTAATGTCTTCTCACTTGATTAAAGTTTTTTTCTTAATAAACTTGCACTTGAATTTCAACATTGCTAAAATCGCCTCAGATCTTAATCTGTCTCTCCTCTCTCACTTTCCTTTGTCAGGTTGTTTTCTGCAGGTGAAACTGAGGTGCATAGCTGCGTGTCTGCCCTGGCCCAAGGGAAGTCTCTGCTAAACTATAAAAAGAAAAGTCCTACAGCAGGAAGCTCTTGTCAGCTGGAGGAATACGTGGAAGAAAGGCTTCAGTGAGATCGAGGAATGCACGCCCAAGCTGACATAATGGTTGACTTTTTAGCCAGTGACGCTACAGTGCATGCCCTCACCAGTACTTTACTCTAATTTTTGTGCTATGACAAGGCACAATGAGGCAGTGATCCTGTACCAGAGAGAGGGCAACTACTGGCAAAAGACCAGGCCCAGTCCCATTTATACCCCTTAGCTCCTTTTGCGCATCCATCTTGCACTCAAAGAAAACTTTTCAAAATCACTTTTTTGAATATTTGCCAGATTATTGTTATTTACAGCAAGTGCAACATTACAGCATTTTGGCAAATAAATTTTTTATTAACAGATTTTTTTACAAAATATTCCAGTTTTTTAGATTAGTTTTTAATTGTTTGTGTTTTTCAGGTTATTTACAAATATATTTATGGGCAGCATGTATGTGTGCTAAAATAGAAATATATGTGAAATCAATTAAAAGCTGAGCTGCAGTCTGTCTTGGGGCGGTAGTAGCTCAGAGTCATTTGCCCATAACCCCAAAGGTAGGTGGTTTGATCCCCACTACCAACATTGCATACTGCCATTGTGTCCTTGGGCAAGACACCCACCTTGCTTGTATGAATGTGTAATTGTGTGTTTGGTGGCAGCTGTGCCTACAGAAGTAGCTTACCACCTCTGAGTGTGACTGAGGAGGGAATGAGGAATGCACCAAATTGTAAAGCGTCTTTGACAGTCTAGAAAAGAGCTAAGTATGATTAATGCATTTTTATCATTATTATAAGCTTATTGATTGATCTGTTAATAAAATACAAGATTTACCTGTAACATACGCAAGTCACCATTCAATTATTAGTTTCAAGTATTTGTTAGTTTTCAAGTATTTTCAAACAATAAAAAATAAAACTGAATAATAGTCTGAGCAAATAGCTGGAATGATGACGTATAATGACTTCTAACAGTAGGGCTATCTAATTTGTTAAGGGTGTATTTACAGCCCTACCCTTTACCTCTTTTTAAGGGCCAAGGGGAAGGGCTTTTGTGCTGGCAGTGGCCAGACACCTGTGTGGGTCTATGTTAGGACACAACCTTTAATTTAGAGAAAATGTCTACATGTTTAAAAATCTTCTAGAAGCCACCCTTGAGTTTCTCTGTTTCTCTCTCTCTTATGTCTGACTCTCCTTTAAAAAGCAACTTCAGCACTTAAAATAAATAAGTCCTGTGATCGTTTTTACTAATGTTACATTAATTTAATGTTCTAATCATTGTCTGTGTGCTTTATGTTTGTCATTGTGCACAGAAATGTTGTTCTGTTTTACTTGCCAGGGACTACAGATATAAATTAGTAACTATGCTACAATCTGGTTCATTTACATTCTGTACACATGTATATGGTTGTTCATTAATGTGCACTGTCCTGACTAAATCAATAAAATAAAATAAAATGAGATGAAATTACAGCTGGTTCTGGAGTCACCACCAGGTTGCAGAACAAAAAACAAAAAACAAAACAAAAAAACAGACATCCAAAAAGGTTTAGTGTGTCAACTCAAAAAATCTGGCTAACATTACTTTATCTCAGATTCCAATCCTGGAGTACAGCCAAAGCAATGAAATAATATCACAGTTTAAATAATTACAAACTGTTATCAGACAAGGTGTGCATTTAGTCTTGCCCATGCTTTAAAGAGATTAAAACAGACATTTTAACTGTAAAAACACACAAAAAAGAGTTATGTCAATTTTCTCTCATAATATTTTATCTTTCAATGGCGTGGATCAGTTCAAGAGCTCCATGCGAATGCTGGCTGAGTTATTTTTCTGTCTTCATCTTTGACTCCCAGCTACTAAAGCTGGGCTTATATAAGTAAATTACATGTCTATAAAGAAACCTCCCGGGTTTGTGGGGCCATATTTGAAGTTGCGTCATAAGGCAAAACAAACCCTAAATTATGTAACACAGAGTAATGGTACTCTCATCACACCAGCTGTAGATACTGATATAAAATATTTAGATTGTTCAAAGTAACTCTCTTTGTGATGCACCAGTATTCAGATACAGTACTGTACAAAAGTCTTGGGCAAGTTTTTAAGAAAACAGAAATACACAAAATTGCAACAAAGAAGCACTTGAAACCTCTGCCTAGGCACTGGTCCTATCTTGCAATGGTAAAGATATAGTGGCCAGACCTGGACTCGGGGTAAAATCTCAGGCGTACATGCTTTTTCTATTGATCCACAAATTCCTTAAACTCCCAGAGGTAAAGAATCTACCAAACTATTCATTTGTTATTTTAGTGAGTAAAGTTTGTATCTACTCAAAATGGTTCAGCAGCCATTAAAACTGGATCTAAACAGTGATCTGTGTGCATTTTGTACTTAGCTCATCACCAACCCTTGCTGAAAGTTTCATAAGAAAAATAAAATGTAAGCACTTTTAGTTATGGGCATTTTTCACAGCTTACTAAAACTCTGGCATGGTACAGTGTGTAATTCAAAGCAACTCTATCTGAGATCCACCAAATGTTTTGTTTATATACATTATGTAGTTACAGCGTCACCAGAAAGGGATGTCTGCACCACTCTTTTAAGCAACTAAGTGTGTTGGAGTTTATTATAGTCATTGTGAATCCATGATCAGTGACGTTTTGTCTGCTCCTTAAGCTAAAGCAGACTTACAGACTATTTACTGCCACAACATTCTTATCTCACATTTATCTTGATGCAGTTTTTCTTTTTTCTTTTTTTCTTTTTTTGATAAAGATCCAAGATTTCAGACAGTCTACACAGTATTTCACACACAGATATCAGTTACATGTGTAAAGCGACATACGTGACGTTGCCTCGCGCACGCACATGGCTAGAAGCATGCACGTGTACAGCGTCCGCAATGTGGACATCCACAGGTCAGAGCCAGGTCTGTGATGGTTTCCATGGTAACGTCCCACACATGAATACCTGTGTCTTATTGTGAGACTGACCTACTTTACCTGCACATGACTCATCACTGGCCTGCTATCTGATAAAGAGTCATTGTCCTTCACTCCACCTTAAAGAGCTCTGTTTGCCTACCTCCTGCTCCACTCTGTTATACCCATTCTTATTCTAACTAAGTTCTGGTTTTATTATATTCCAAAAAACTTGTGTGGGCACTTAACTATTACTGTGACTTCCCACATTGTTTATGTTATCATATGATTGGCCAATGAGCATTTAGTCATGGACTGCGTGGGAGGTTTTACTGCTGTCACAAGGAGGACAGCCAAAGTCCATAGAGTTGACCTGGGTGCACCTGACTGACAGCAAGGGCAAGAGTGGAAAAACATACTATTGGTATGTTTGTTGGTGAAGAGGGCACTCCAGATTTCACTATTGCCTCATTGACCTGTAAACCCCATAGTAGCACAAGGACTCTGTGCCAATAGTCTAATTACAAAGCCACAAGAAAACATCAGAACTGCTCCTCTTAAAGCACTTTGCCTTAGTATCAATAGTATAAATTCATACATAACTCTGGAAAAAACAAGAGACCACTACAAAAAAGTTTCTCAAGTTGTATCTTTTATTGGTGCAATCTGGTGAACATAACACTGAATGTCTTGTGACCTGCTGACAATATTTCTCTTAATTTCCAGATAAAACTATTTAGAGCATAACTTACAACACCAAAATGGGCGAAATATTAATTTTTAAACAGAAATAATTCTCTCAAAGTTTTGACTAAAGAACTTCAGTAATCAGTATTTGGTGGAATAACCCTGATTTGTAATCACAGCTCTCCATCTTGCTGTCCACTATTTTCTCGGAATTGGGTAACCACTGTCTCTCTCTCTCTCTCTCTCTCTCTCTCTCTCTCTCAGCAAGCAGAGTGAGGTGTGCGAAGGAATTTGACAGACACTGGCCTGGGATGGTTGTCAGACTCAGAGAGACTGATTGAAGTGGTCTTTTTAAACTGCAGCTTTTGCCAACATTTATCCCTCACAGACTTTCAAGACAGACTTTCACTCATACTATATGAACTAAGTAAGCAGTGACAAGGAGGTAGAGCAGGTTGTCCAATAACTGAAAGGTTGCCGGTTTGATCCACACTCTCCAGCAGTTTATTCTGCTGATGTGTCCCCAGTGTCTGTGTACACTGGTGGATAAATATGTAAGTGCTTGCCAGTTGTTGTTTAATGTAAAGAGCTTTAAGTGCCCATGGAGGTAAAAAGCACTATGTAAATGTGGCCATAAAAAAAAAAAAAAAAAAAAAAAAAAAAAGATTTAAAAAACAGTGAACAAGAACTTTGTCGACATACTTCAATACAGAGTGGACTTTCTTCTTGACGATTACCTAAAAATCTTCTCTCCTTACGATGATTTGGCATTGTCACAGATGAAATTATACAGTCAAGTATTTTTGTATAGCTTTTCCCTGACGCAGTCCGTGTGTGATTTATGACCTATTGCTGTTGCTTCACCTCCTCCTCACATGTGTAATGGAGAGTGTCCGTACAGAGCCTGGACTGACTGCAGAGAGCCCCAGAGGAGGCTGCATACTCAAGCCCAGCCCAAACTTGCACGAGCACATGCACACACACACGGAGCCCCCTCAGCTGCCTGTCCAATCACCACGCCTGTCTGTCTGATGTCATCGTGATGTCATCAGGGGACCGATGCTGGCATGCAGTCCTGTGCAGCTTCATCAACAGCAGCATCATCCTCTGGCAGCAGCCGACATGCCTGGAATGGGAGGCAGCTGGGTCACAACAGTTCCTTCAGTCTCTTTCACTGTGTGAGTGTGTGGTGGAGCCATGCAATAGCTGTATATAATCCAAACAAATATTTCAAAAATGCATCTGCAATCATCTGCCTCTTAGCGTGGAGGCTTTTTGTTTGTTTGTTGTTTTTTAAAGCACATTTGTTTTAAATAATCTTCTGAAATACTTTTGAAATCATTGACATCTGTCTTGACCAGATAGGGTGGTAGGGACACAGGTTTGTGTAAAGAAAACATTTACATTGCTTTTCATTATCATTATAATTTGTCTGTTTGTTTGTTTGTTTGTTTTGTTTTTTTGCTCTGTTTTTTTTTTTTTATCTAATTATGAATTTTGCTGGTTCAGTATGTGTTGATATTGACGGCAGCCATTGCATGAAGCCTATGCAATGCATCCTCTACATATCAAAACTTCTAGTCTGTGGATATTTGCTTTAATTTAATTAAAGTATTTTGAAGGTGCTGTTGCCCTTGTCATTTAGTGATGCATATGTCCTGAAAAATGACCTCTAAACTTTTATACAGTTTAGAAATGTATTTTTGTTTAACTCTAGTTTAAGTTAAGTTTAACTCTAACAAAACTTCTTGTAATATGCTGATCTCTGCATGACTCCAGCTGTCAAAAACACAAACTGCCTTAATGGACCTAAACTCATTAGAGTCCGTGTCACTGGAAGTGTCTTTGGTTCTTCCAAAGCCAAGAGTTTGTGAAAGTGTATCACAATGAAGAGCAGCTCTGTGGCGCCTGTGCCCTGGAAACAACCACATGGTTACAACACACCTGGAGCTGAGCCCGGAGATCCAGAGCAATGAGAAACAGACAGACAATCAGACAGCGATGGATGGATGCACCCACAGCCTTAGAGCTTGTGACAGCATCTCTGCTGTAACTGTGAAACCAAGCTTTAGATGAAGAGTCTACAGCAGGATTAATTGCTTGGTTCAGAGCAGCGCTGTCTCCACGCTGCTGACTGTCAGTCATTAGCGCCAACATGGTTAGAGATCGCATCCAGATGTTGTCTTGTGGGGGTCACATTCAGTCGAGCCAAACTAGTCTTAGCCATAGAACATAATGTGATGATGAAAATCTTTCATTACAAGAAGTCATTATATGGCCTTCAACCCTGCAGAATGTATGGGACAAAAGTATGTAAATCTGATCATGTGAAATATGAAGTTTTTGTAACAGGCCAAAAGAGAGAACACTCTAAAGAGTATTCAGTTAAGTTGGATGGCAGAAATCCTCCAGGATGACTGTTTTACATTAGGGTAATAAAGTGGACTGGAAGAATCCAAACTGGATCAATAGCACATGGGGCAGTGTGCCAAACCATGTCATTAACCACATATTAATTCTGGCAGCAGCCGCTGGGCCACATTCCGATTGAAAGCGGTTTCTAGAGGAGTGTTTACCAAAACAAGTCTTCCAGCTCTGCTTTAGTGGTTTCACAGAGCTACCCAGTGACGTAGGAAACCCCAGTATATCCTCACTTTATGTACGCATGAAGAAATGTGAGGTCATGTCAGTCTTGTAAGTGTACTTTCTCACCAGAATGGACTGCTCCTAAACACCAGTTCTGGACTGGATCAAACTCACATCAAACTATACATTTGTGTTTTGATACAAATTTTCTCACAGTGACGTCAAATTAAGTATTGAACTTCGAGCGACCAATCAAGAAAATGGGATAAACATGAAGCTTTTTTTTTTTAATATGTACTTTCTAAATACTTTTTCTCATTTTGGCGGGAAAGTTGTAATTTAATTTTTTTCTTAACTTTTCCAGTTTCTAAATAAGTACAAATATTTTTTGACCTCTGTGTCAAAGTGCGCCATAGTGGTAATAGCAGCAGGTAGTAGTAGTTATATTGGTAACAGTGGTAGTAAAAGTGAACAGTAGGAATAGGGAATAGTAAAAGGGAAACAGAAGGAATAGTAGTAAGTTATAGTAGTCAAAGTATGAATAGCAACTGTAGTAGTAGTAGTAGCAGTAGTAGTAGTAGTAGTAGTAATAGTAGTAGTAGTAGTAATAGTAGTAAAATCAGTTGTAGCGGCACACTTTACATTGAGTCGTGTCAGTCTTATGTTGTATTGTGGAAGAATTTCTAAAGAGTAGCCCTGCACTGAATCAAACACACTACTATACATTTGTGATGTGTTTTCTCACTGTGACCTTAAATTAAGTGTTGAACTTTGAGTGGCAATCCAAGAAAATGAAAAAAAAAAAGTTATAAGCACATATTTAACACACGCTGGTCTGTAAATCAGTTTTTGGCAGGCGCACAGTCCATAAGAAGATGTCAACAGCACTGCCTCCCTTCTCCCTTCTCTCTAGACCTATAATATCTCACTTTTCTCACCAAATACAAGACATGTGTCAAATCTCCTCCCCCTAATTGACCCCTAATCACATTTACTGAACACACAGACGTCTGGGGGGTCGGCCGAAGCCATCTCTCCAGAGAGCGTACTGATCGCCCTGCACTGAATGAGCTACAGTTCTGCAAAAGCATGGCAATGACACTTTGTTTTTGGGGTTTTTTGAATCCTAACTTGCATACGTTGGCAGAAAAAACATCAGCGTTCATGATGAGGGATTCAGTGAAAAATCTCTAGCGACTGTAGGGCCATTGTGTAAAGGCAATGGAGGTGAGAGTTCGTGCTGATACATATTACTGGTTAATTAAGATATATGATGACCTCTGACCTTCACAAAATCCAAACCACATGTGGCCAAAAGACAAAAACTAATAAAAATGTGAAGCATGTTAATTTGATCTGTATTACTGTGAAAGCTGATCAGTTAGCTGTGAAGAAAGCTCAGTCTGTCCCACATTTATCTGTAGTGTTGAGGAGCTTACAGTATTTATGTGATTGAGTCCAGAAAAAAAAAAAAAACTTGCAAATGTCAGACTTTGTTCACACTGCATGAAAAGATGGCCTTATGACATTATTTTGTTTTTCATCAGATTTTTTTATTTTAGTGTTTATAATTGAGCTAGATATTTTTAGTACATTTACATAAAATTAAGTTAATGTTGGTCCAATAAAAACAATTAAATATTACCAATTTGATACTGCTACTACCACTACTACTTCAACTACCTCCACTACTGTTGCTGCTGCTGCTACCACCACCATTACTACTTACCCAAACCCAGGACCTCACCACCACTCTCATGTAGCCTTTACAAACGTGACTTGCATTTGGGCCACTTTTGAGGCCCATGTGAACGAAGCCCATGTAAGTCAAGGAACCATAAGTGACACAACTAAAGAGATTAAAAGATCTGTAACGACTTTTAATATTAAAGCAATACATAGAAATGATTGAAAGGGATTGGAATAACAGTATTTGAACAATGGGGCTATTAGTAAATATGATTTTATTAAGTTTCAGGTCATTTCCACAAATCTAAATGAATAATTGTCTTCATAGTTACTTTCATGAACTCTCTGCAGGAAATCTACCCTCATTCCACATATTCTCACAACACAAGAGCATGTCAAAGCCACTGGAGGAGTATGAGTTAAAGCTGTATTATCCCATTACTTCTGTTATTTTGTAACAAGCAAACTGAATTATTGGCTTTAGCTTTTAGCTCAGCTGCATCTCTGACATGAGTTTGGCGGCTTGTGTCTGGCTCTAATTAGACTGGGACACACAGCGAGCTCAGGGAAGGAAGTGGTGACTTTTCATCTTAAGACAAAAATGCTGATACAGGTCCTGGGCTGTATGTACGACATGTAAGTCAATCAATTAGGAAGTATTAAGACTCATGTTCACAGAGTGACAGAAGTGTTCTCCTCTCTGCAGTCGGAAACTGACTGGTGGTTTATACACGGGACGAGCAGGATGGAAAGCGAGGGTGTTGTGGTCACAGAGCTGGGTAAAATGGATGTGGCCTCAAACTCTTTTGACCTCGGTTTAACTCCTGGATTTTTTAAACCGTGGATGAAATTTGAGTTTTTTAGGAAAGACTTTTATTTTTTTATGAAACCAGCTGTAATCATACCTCTGACCAGCGCTATGTTTTCACACATCTGACCATAATCGGAGTCAGATTGTTTAGATTGACTGCTCATGGTACTTTAATACTTTTTTTTTTAATAATAGTAATTCTTAATTACAGAAATTAAATTCTTAGACAGTATTATTTTGACATATTTAGTATTCTGCCCAAATCCTTTGCTCCACAAAGGTTTTTTTGTGAGAAAGGATAGTCGGACCTTGGACATTTTCACACTTTTAAAAACTCTTAACATAAAACTAACACTTCACTGACACACCAAATGTATCTAGACTTTTATTATCCATTAACTTTATAAATTGAGTATTATTGTGTTACAATGTGTATCCACTAGCTGTGTCAGATCACACAACATAGTACATGTTAACAAATGATGCTGTAATTTATGATGTTACCCCGTTGTTATTGTTGTCTGTTGTTTCCTGGCTGCTAATGTTTTGTTGTTATTTATAGTGAACCCAATGTGTCTCAATGATTGAGCAAACGCACATTTCACACACTGATGGCTGTAACTCAGAGACAATGTAATGGACCACATGATTACAAAACAAGCCATGCACATGAAAACCTCTGGGCTGGATACATTAACACTGGAGAAAAAGTGGCCAGGATATGAATATTCACTTTTACAACTCTGATAGCTGATCATAGTCCTTTATTGTATTTTAAGAGTAAAAAAAACATAGAACAAAGATTGGGATTGTGACATCACATCGGTGGTCACACAAGCTATTTGCATTAGTAAAACAGCAATGGAGCAAATTAGGATGTAAATTACTTGAGTTAGCATTCACACAAAAGTATACTATAGTGTGTGATAAATATTCAATATTCAGTCAAATATGACAAAGCAGTTAAAAGTTAAGAGTTGTTTCAAAGCTCGTTTGATTACTTTTTTATTCCATTGTGTCTAATGCTAGTCTATGACATTTCGCTGTTTGTGATGACTCATGAGGCAGATCCATCGCTCAACGGTCGTTTCATGACGTAGGTTCCCGATCTATCGGTCTTTGCCAAACACGTGACGCCCCCCGCCATCATATTAATGGTAAAGCGAACTCCAATGGAAAGCAGTATTTAACAGCACTCCTGCAGTCTCAAGCTTTAGGCCTACTATTAGAGCTAAAGTGACTACTAGGCTACAGCTATGCATGTACTGTTATTCAAGTTGGTAGTCTTCTCTCCGATCATGTTGCAAATAAACCATTCACACTCACTCTGTAGGCATGGTACTAATATGTATAACTATGTGATCATCAGCTGTTGACACTTTCATAATAAGCCATTTACACAGTTGACACTGTATTCTGTGGGCCATTATAGGGTAATGTATATCAATAGTCTGACACTGAAGTTGATAAAGTATCTTACTGTATCTTGTGCAGACTAATAGCTTCCATCTTAAGGCAATAACAGCTGCATTAATCCAGAACATTTTGATTGTGTGAAGTAAAGTATGTTATTAATATAACACAATGTTTCAATAAATAGCCTCCTCAACAGTTTATTAGAGAAGCCCATACTCAGTAGAGTTTATGAAACTTTTTTACCTACATATACGCCAGCATCATGTGATTAACAGCATCAGAAAAACAGCATGTCAGTGTCCAACCTCAGCACATAGGGCACTAGTGATGTAATAACAAGTAATTGAGAGTTGAGGGACTCATTGAGGGTAATTTGGAGCTTTCAGAACTGAGATTTTTGAAAGTCTATGTCTCATGCATTTGGGGAAAACTGTAACTTGTTTACCAAAATGGTGATAACAACCCAAAATACACCCATGTGACATCACCTGGCATTAACTGATTGAAGGGGGGGGGGGGGGCTACAGTATGTGCCTCAACTGGGGTACTCCCTGGACATTAGCTAGTTAGTTGCAGGGCAGATACTTTGAGGCAGCCATTCACTCTCAGTGTCATTCACTATGGCCAATTCCCTAAAGAAACCTTAAGAGAACCCAAACTAACACATGAAGGACATGCATACTTCACTCAGGGAGGTTGTTGGCCAACAACCTGGGGACCACTAGCCACTCTATATTTGGTTAGTTTTTACCATTCTTTAATTAATAGGTTTTTAATCAGTTACCAAATAATATTTTGTCAGCTAACATTAGAGTATTTTTTCATTGTATACCAAGAGTATCTCTGTAACTATTGTCCGAGCAGTAACAATGGCACAGTCATTTCTACAACCTGCAGACCTCACATTGGCTGTATTTACCCCTTAGGAAACCTTCATCTCAGCACTACAGCTTAGTGAAGTTATGATTACTATAATGACATAATGTGCTAACCACCACTAAATATCTCCCCTCGACACACTGGGAGATTGATGGCGGCCAGTCAGACAGTTCCCATAGGAATCCTTTAAAACTGTTGATATAACAAAGATTCATTATGACTCACAAAATAAAGAGTCCAGTGAGATTGTGAAAATGATTTATAGCTTTTGGAAAATAACTGTCTTATTCAACATATGATAATTTCTTACACGAGAAATTTATCCCGAATAAGGATTATTCATGCTTTCATGCAATATGCTTTCCATTTGAGATAGCTTTTAGATAGATAAAATAGTTCCCTGTAAACAGACAGCATAAGCCAATACAGCAATCAATCATGTACTAATAATTTGTTGCAGTTTCTTCATCCAGCCGTCGATCGCTCTGACGAATCACAAGCTTTTAAATAGGCTTCAGATCTGTTAATTATCCATGGTTACATTAACTGTGGTCGTTTGTAGAATTTGATAGGGCCTCTCTTGCCGAGTGGAGCATGGTTTCAATAATAACATTGCAACTATTTGACAATCATCATCTCGGTTGCCATTCGCCACATGTGAAATCAGCACATTCTTGGCCTGATGCGTCACCTTGAGGCAAAGCAGAGGAGCCAATACCTCTTGTGCAATGAACGTCTGGTCCCCCAGTGATATTAATCTACAGGTCAGAGGTTAAAGGGTCTCACATGACAAATATCCCATACAGTGACACTAGGGGTACTGAAACGTGCCTAATAGACAAGACTAAAGACCCTGTTTGTGATAAAGGCCATAGTAGGGAAATAGAGACGTCTGTTTGCTTTTTTGTTTGTCTATTTCTTATAAAACTTTTTGAGACAACTGCTATTGTGATCGCGCAATAGAAATAATTGTCATATACAATAAGAAGCATCTAAAAATGTCCTATCTGCATTCAAAGCAATGCAGTTGCAGAAAGAGAATTAAAGCGTGGAAATCTTCAATAGTTGCATAGTGTAGCCTAAATTCAACAGTATATAATTAGTTTCTACAATAGTTTTATCACTTAGATATCTCAATCTCAAACATCGTTTTCATTTCATGATTCATTTTTGCACATAACAAAGTACAGCTGCTGACAAAGTCAAAGTCTCCAAATCATATTTCACAGCAGGTAAGTAAATTCAAACATATTTTTATTTCATGAAAACAGCTTTGTTTTGACATTTACATTTCAAAACGTATTTGAAAGTATATTGAGTTACACATTATGTTTTAAGCCTTGGCTGCCAAGTGAAGGTGTGGCAAGAGTCAACATTTTTACAGGTGGCATGCAAAGAGGAAAAACAAACATTTATGTTTTGAAGATGTAATATGCTTTTCATTACCAACTGGCACAGTAATCAAATTTTAATTGATTGTTGTGATAAAATAAATGTTAGGCAGGAATTTATGAGTCCAGGCTTCCTGTAGTGTCTAGTAAACAGCAGTATGCAACAGAGAAGAACTACAACCACAACACAGCCATAGACAACTGTGTTTTCAGGAATACAGTTAATTATTTCACATTCAGGAGCATAATGAAAAAGAGAAACTGCATTTTCTATGTTGCATACAGATAATAGTCACAACAGCACAAACAAGCGCAGCTGCAGGTATCCAAATGGAAACCACAGCATGTGTTATAGTTTAACTCAAGTGTGGAACAAAACTTTCCAACTCTACCAAATGTATGGGAAGGTCCTAACACTCAAAATGACAATGGATGGAAACCAATAATACCATTATTGTATGACAGTTTAAATTATTTATATTAGCTAATAGGTCTACCTACATGGTCCATCCAATTAATTACTAATGTTAAAAATTGCATGTGTCTGTGTCCTGATTCGCAGTACTTGCTTCTTGAGTCCCGGAGCCCCTCTCTCTACACAGCTGACCAGAGGGATTTGGGCAGAGTGTGCAAGCTTAGTGGAGGATATCCTCACCGCGCCCTGCCTCACAGCGCACGCTTCCTGCTGCCTCGTGCATGCAGCTCTGCTCACTGTTTTCCAAACTTCACTCTGGTTCCAGCTCTAATTTCATAAGAAAGTGCTGTTATTTCAAATATGCGGCTGTACTAACACCTCGTTCTGTCGTTCTGCTCATTCCTCAGCACTTCTTCTCCCTCTTTCCTGTTCTCTCGCCTTTTCTTTACCTCTTGCTGTTTTCCATCTCTTTCTTCACCCTTCACATTCCCTTTGTTTGTCCCTTGTCCTGTGGGCTTTCTTTACCGTCCATATGCTGCTAGAATTAAAACAAGGGGAGAGGACTGTGCCTCCTCCTGAGGGAGCATCTGCTTCTCTTCGCCTGTGTTCAGAACGGTCCCCCTTTCTCTTCTTCAGCCTCTGCGGACCAACAAACAGCTCTGACCTCACAGTTGGACACAGTGCAGAGGAGCTACATGATATAAAACAAAAAATATGCAGCCAAAAAAACAAATCAGGTTTGGGATGTGGCCATGATCCAGCACATAACAAACACTGTCAGATAATTGAAATATGTATCAATTCTTGTATTGAGACAAACCATATTAAAACATATGGCTTTGGGTCACATTGGAATGGACGTTTCCCAAGAGCTTCATATAAAACTCGGCAAAATGTCTCTATTACATGGCTTGCGCTATGAGTCGATAGCAGATATATGAAACACTGCTAACATGTTCAGCAGACGTTGTAAAGGGGTGATAAGCAATTTACAGAGGTATTGAAATGGACTTGAATAAAATTACTACACTTATGTAAAGACATTGCACATGAAAACTGAACTGTTTTAATTGAAAAACACAGATGTCAAGTTTAAAGACCTTGGGAACTCATAGTGATTTAACCAAGGAAGGTCAAACAATGCATTAAGCTAATATTTTAATTATTATACTGTATCTCACAGTCCTGACTAGAGGAGAAAATAACTTTACATTTGTATGATTTGTTTTGTTTCTGTCAAGCTAGAGTCACAGTGGAGCAGGCCTCATTGTTTCTTTAATTGGTTGCATGTTTTTCCAAATTGCGTTGATCCAGAAGCAGTTTTTAGCACAATGTTAGTACTGCCTACCCTCTTCAGATTGGTTGTATGTCTATCCAGTTACATGCAAAGGCAAGTTTAACTTGTGCTCAATGGTGCCACTGTCTGGAAATCAACACCAAATCCAGAAAGAACAGACAATTTCTTTGAATTAAACAGACTTGGATGTAGTCTCTTGTAAACCATTTACTTGGACTTGGTTACAAAACATGTTTTGTAATAAAATAGGTTTAAACAAAACTAATATTTATCGCGCCCTCATAAGTATATTCATGTTATGACTCAACTCAACTCAAACCTAAGTCTTTAGTGATTTGAACTTCAACACTAAGGTCTCTAGTGACTTGGACTTAAAAACTGGTGACATGACTACAACACTGCATGTTACTGTGGCACCCAATAATATTGATGCTAACACACTCATAAACACTTTTTATGGAAATATTTAACACATGTGAGTTGAATTCAACTTTGATATCATTATTACCTAACACTGCAGATTGGAGCACAATATCGATGTCACTGACACTTTTTGTTTTGACTGTTACACACAACTCCTCAAGATATTTCCATGAGCTTCTCCAAATTGTGAGTGAAAATTACATCTACAATTTTGACCATCTCATAAAAAATGTTGGGGTAGTGGCCACAAGAGGCCACACAGCTGTTTAATACAAACTCAGTAACATATTGGCTTTTAAAACACAAGCGACATGTAATGTACGTCTCTACGGCCCTCATAAATATGGCCGTAAAATTTTGACACTGTCAATGTTTCCAACCTCCGTGAAGGAAGACAAGGGAGTGAGGGCCAAGTTTGTGCCAGAAGCACACTCTTTTGTTATGTGACATATTAAAGCAGTTCCTATTTATAAGTGACATTTGAAAAGGAATATTTTACCCATAAAGCCTTGTGCGAGCTGGTGCCATACTTTTATCACACATAATGCCATGCAGTGCTGCTGAGGGATCTGATGGTTTCGAGCAACCGTACATTCATTACTAAAATGAGATTCTCCTTTCTATGCCCCCTTTATACTCAGTCATCTTACTGAAATGTTGCCAATTAATTCATTGGTTTTGAGATTTATTGTTTCCACTGAATTCAAATTTCTGTCAGTTTTCAAACCACTGTAAAACCAAAGAGTCAATCTTACTTAAAGAAGTAAGTTCTCTGTACTTAGCTCTGCTAATAGGAGTTAGTTATTCCTACTGTGTTAAATTAACTCAAAATTAGATAGTGAATTTATAATATTTTTGATTTAAGTACCCGTATGTATTTTCCTCCCTGTAATTAATGTTTTGAACAGTTTTTTTGTTTTGTATTCATTGATTTTTTTTAAAGTTTTTTAAGTTTGTTATGATACATACACTATATTTCCAAAAATATTTGCCTTTACAAGCATATGAACTTAATTCTTAATCCATAAGGTTTAATATGATGTTGGCCCACCCTTTGCATCCATAACAGCTTCAACTCTTCTGGGAAAACTTCCCCCAAGGTTCCCCCAAGTGTTTATGGGAATTTTTTATCATTCTTCCAGAAATGCATTTGTGAGGCCAGACGCTGATGTTGGACGAGAAGGCCTGGCTCACAGTCTTTGCTCTAATTCATTCCAAAGGTGTTCTATTGGGTTGAGGTCAGGACTTTGTGAAGGCCACACCAAACCTGCTCATCCATGTCTTTATGGACCTTTCTTTATGCACTTCATTTTGGAACAGGAAGTGGCCATCACCAAACTTTTCCACAAAGTTTTCCACAAAGCTGCAGCCTAGGTGCCTGATTTTAGACACCTGTGGCCATGGAAGTGATTCGAACACATGAATTTAGTTACTTGGGTGGGTGAGCAAATACCTTTGGCAATATATTGCACGGCAAAAGCAACAATAATGTCCCTACTTTTAAATAATTAGCCACTTTACAGACTTCCCACTTAAATCATTAAAAATGTGGTATAATTTATAAATCACAAATAATACATAAAGGAAAGTAAATTAATGCAATTGAGTAAACACATTGTCTGTAGACTTTGTACATAAAGTAATTTTGTGAACTTAAATATAGTCATTTGGGACAATCGGTTTACCCAATATATTTGAGTTGAATTAACTTGTTGGGTTTTACAGTGGCAACAAACTTGTTTCTGCTAAAGCAACGTAAAGAAAAAGTTATTCCATCAACCGCCTTTGTGCTTAGCTCGTGAGTAGCAGTTATATGCCTACAGAACACCTCAGCTCTATTGTACAATACATCTATAATTACACAATTATCTTTTAAACACCCATTACACAAGTCATTAAAATATCCTGAGATACAGTTAAGCTCTTGCACTTCTATGTGTATAAGATTATGCGTCTGCTCTTCTCTCTTTAGAAAAACACAGGCTAATCTGCAGGGCACCATCCTGACTCTGCTGACTCAGACCAGATCAAGGCGTGCATGGGGAGGCTTCTTTTTGGCACGCGGCATGGGTTCGGATCAGGAAAGACTGGGCAAGGCTCCACGCGATGATGGTAGCACGCCTGTTCTCACTGCATCACCGTGGCCGTGTATCATCACCCACACAAAGGGCTTTCCTTCCTGCGTTGGTAAGGGTGTGTAGGATCAGGAGCATCCCCTTTTTTGGTTGCATAAAAATGATTCATACGTATTCTCAAAGGAATTAATATTAATGCGTCCACACCTGAGAAAAGTGACGGCCAAATTTTTGAGTTGAGGATTAAAACACAGAGGTGATAGTATATGCTTCAGAACGGTAAGAGCCCTTCTCCTCTCCCACTAGAGGCCACACTAGAGGACGCAAGTGGTATTGCAGCAAAATTCCCATACAGCCCAGAAAAAAATCTCATAGACAGCAATGTAAAACAAGACAGCTAATATGGCACTGACTCTTTAGCTATTGTTGCCTGTAGTTATGTCTGTTTACTCTCTTCAAGCAACAGAAAATGATCACACTTGAAATAATACATAACAAATAGAATACATTCAGTATACAGTATGTTCCAACTGAATTTGTAATAATAATAATGCATTATTCTTATACAGTGCTTTTTCTAGACACTTAAAAGGGCAGCAGTAGCTCAGTTGGTAGAGACGTTTGCCCACTAACCTGAAGGTTGGCCGTTCGATCCCCGCTACCAGCAATGCATACTGTTGTTGTGTCCTTGGGCAAGACACTTCACTCACTTTAAGTGTAAATGCATTTGGTGGATGGTCAGAGAGGCCATAGGTGCAAAATGGCAGTACTTTATCCACCACTGCTCCTCAGTCATACTTGGTGGGCTTCTTCTGTAACCACAGCTGCCCTGGGACAGACTGACAGAAGTGTGGCTGCCAATTTGTGCCCATGGCCCCTCTGACCTCCACCAAACACACAATCAGTCAGATTCATACAGGCAGGGGCGTAGGTGTCTTGTCCAAAAGACACATGTTGGTAGCAGGAATCGAACCACCTCTCTTTGGGTTAGTGGGTGAACGTCTCTACCTACTGCAACTCAACTACTAATACTACTACTGTTACTATTACCGTCATTATTCCAAATACTACTGCTACTAACTCTATTGCCCCAACAATGTTGAGAAACTCTAACTTATTCATTCATTCATTTTTTACCGCTTATTCCCGTTAGGGGTCGCGGGTGATTGGAGCCTATCCCAGTAACTTTGGGCCGTAGGCAGGGCACACCCTGGACAGGGGCCAGCTTGTCGCAGGAAACTCTAACTTATGTGGATTAAAAACAACCCAAAAATATTCAGGTAAAAGCCAAGGTACTGTCCACATCTGGTGTTAAATCAACTGTATTTTGTACCATGCTTGATCTTGGTGAAAATGTCAATTGTCCTTAATTTTATCATTAGTGCTATGACTCTTGAGTATCTCATCTTATGTCTGTTTTTTATTCTCTCTCTCTCCATTTTTTTTTTTTTCATTGTGGTAAACTTCGTGACTTGACTTCAGTTGGTGCCTTGACAACAAGTCTACGTAAAAGGTTTTGTCTCTTCTTTGGACCATGAGCCACATTCATTTACAAGCTGTTGCATCACCGATGACCAGATGTTTGTGACATTCCTTTCTCTATCCAAAAAACACTCCTCTGTGTTTATCTGCTTTTTACCCTTATATAAACTCCCGCTTTGAAGTAAGTGCATCTTCTGGGACAGTTACAAGGCTTTCCCATGAGCTATGCTTAATGCACTACAATGATGCATTTCACTTAACACAGATTAGATGACATGTAAACAGTAAAGCATATCACAGCAACCAGACTGAGGAACAGAGGAGAAATAATGACAAAATGATGTTGTTTTTTGGCAGTAGATGGTAAAAGTTCAGATTTTGTTTGATAAGTATTTCAAATCCCTGTTATGCATTTGATCAGCCTAAATTCTTCAAGTAACAGAACCGACTTTCACAAAGTCAAGATGGAGCGTGTGTAATGTGGATTGCTGCTAATTACAGGCCAGAGGGGGTACACACTTAACCAAACGGCTTTGCACACATCACAGTGCTTCTGCTCTTCAAAGCTCCGCAAACATATGCATTATAGACCACCAAATAACTAATATACAGTGCCAATAAAGGGAGCTATATTAGGCGCTCTATAAGGAGAATGAAGTTATGGCATATAATGGTCTGGTGTATATCTGCTTCTGTTGTGGCAAGTCCAAAATACACACTCTAACTATAAAAGTAAAGAAGTTAAATGTATTTTTTTGTTGAGTTAAAATCCCGATACTCTTAAAAATTATACATTTACATCACTCAGCCTTTGACAGTAACTTTGCATGGTTATGGTTATAATTTCTATCCCTTTAAAAGTAACACCTATTGCCTATACCCAGAGGACGATGAAAGATGATGGCTCGGGTTACAACAACAACAACAACAAAAACCTTGACAGGAAAGATCAGTAATGGACCAAGGAAGAAATTATTCCCTGTTAGCAACATAACTCAAAATGTTGTGTTGTGGATTTTCATGACGCATTTAGGGCAAGTCACCAATTACGGAAAAAAGCAAGTGATTCGTTAGTTGTTTTTCTCTGGTTGACATGTGATAATGAATGCAAAATACCAATCCTAATTTAACTAATTTAACCTTTCTCCTTCTTTGTATTAAAAGTCTACTGTAATGATCCATGGCACTTTTCTTGGTAATACAGCTGTACTCTGAATATGTCTTTATGTTAAACTGCTTAGTGAGCCAAGTGTACTGATTACATGCATCCTAACCCCTGTACTACTCTTTACACCTGCCCCCCTCCCCTTTATTCCCAGTGTCTTGTCTCTCATACACACAATGAGAGTGCACACATGGGTCAAGTAGACGGTTGGAAATCCAAGCTATTGATGGTTACCTTGGGAAATGCCAGATTTCAGGCAGAATAGATTGAGCCATTTTCTTCCCACACCTGCTGTTTTGTGTCATTTTATCCCACAACATCCTCTATGGCCACTAGTTTCTCCCAGGTTGCACTGAGGAGTCTAGGATATCTGGTTGGGATGACTGCCAATTAAGATTAGAACAATCAATGATGAATAACAATGTTTTACATGGATTCATAAAATTAAGTAAGTAATACGTTATCCAGGCTTAAAAAAAAATATGCTAATTAGAATCAAGTCTTAACAACAGTTGTGCCACAAATTACAAGTACTGTGCAGATTTTTAAAGAAGGAACAAAGAAGTATTAATGTACAAAAATAGAAAAAGTTGCAAAAAATAAATAAATAAAATCCGAAAAATCTAAATTAGAAGAACTTGGAGAGCACAGACCTCTGCAAAAGTACTGGTTCTATCTCAAAATAGTATAGTTCCCAGTGTCACAGGCCTCATTTATAAAGTTTGCACACACTTAAAATGAGATGGAAACTGGCATACAACACTCACTCTGCCAAACATGGGATCTTTAAAAATTCAACCAGACAAAATTGATATAGTTTACTTTCACTGTATATTGCTCAAAAAAACAACAATTTTGATTCAGACTTAATCATTTAAACACATATAGTGTATGAAATAGAGAGAGCTATTAGTTTTAATATAGTATTGCTCAGTATTTTTTTGGTTGGTTTGGTTGAATATTGGTGTGTCATTAGGCACGACAACTGCACACTGCTGCTCCCTCTCTGTCCCCTCCGTATACACACACACACACACACAGACCTCCGTGTCCACATACAATGCACAACTTGTGTGTGAATAGAGGACAGTGATTCCTGCAACTCTCATTTATTAAAAGTCTCAAATCCTGAAAATGGTATATCTACAATCATCTAAAATAAGCAATTCTGTAAGTTTCTTTGTAAGAATATTACATTCATATGGAGGGGGGAGTTCACTTTGTCATTACAATCATTTTTAACAGAAAAGTGGCATTCACTTTCCTATATAGATGCTTTTGAGCACGTAAGACTTTTTTATAAATGAGACTCCAGAAATGGACTCAAACTCAAAGATCTTCCATTTCCAGGTTTAATGCTGTTTCTATTGCCTTTTACATTAAAACCCTTTAATCTGCCAACAGTAAAGAATTTACTTGGACGTATCATTTGTTCTTTTAGTGAGTCAAGTTAGTAGCTAGAGCCCATATCTCAAAATGGTACAGAATCTCTAAAAACACTGAATTTAAACAGTGATCTGGATCCACACCATAAATAATAGTAATTCATCCATTACTGACCTTTCCTGAAGTTTAAAATTTAAACTCACAAACTTTTGCATAGTACTGTATATGTAAGAAAACTCTCACTCACTTTCAGCTTATTAGGATACACTGCCAACCAGAGCACCCAGTGGATTCAGTGACATCGGACACTGCAGAGTGACTCTTTTCTCTGAGCCACGGAAACACAAGCCTTGATCCAGGCCTCTCCAAATCGACACGCTATCCCTCCACACAGGTCCCGGGATAGGATTACCACCTTAGCCTCCTCTCTTTGTTCACATCCCTATTGAGAGCACAGGAGATAACTGGAGCTGCTTTAGGCCTAGAGGTGGGATTAGCAGCCTTAAGGAATCAAAGTGACTTGTTGTGATCGCCATGACTGTGAGTGAAAAAGACCGGAAGATGCTTAAAACCTTAATTGTCAAGCAAAAGCTTTGAACATAAACATACAAACAATTTCTCTCAAAGTAGAAGTTGTGGCACAACCTTACCCCATAGCCAAGCCTAACAATGTCACTCTGGGATTCTCACCCAGCATATCTTTATTCAATTGGCCAATTTTATGACTGAGTCAACCTAGCTACAAGCACTTTAATGTGGTGTAATAAGTAGGGCTGGGAAAATTCACGTTAACGCAGTGCGTTAATTTATTGATTTAATCGCGTTAATTTCAAGTGACGCATCGATTAATTTGATCACAACAAAAACACACTGACAGGCAGCAACACGCCACGGGTCTTCCAGCGGGGCAGAAACGTACCGCGCGAGCGCAGAAGACACATTTCCGTTTCCATCCATCAAGCGCGTTCGAGACGAGCCAGACTTGCGCAGTTTCGATCGGTGTCGGTCTGTGCGCAGTGCACGCCAGTTAGATTTGTGTCCGACTTGTTCCCGACTTGCTCTGATGCCACAAGTGCGACGGTCACCGTGAGATCCAAACGAGACCAGCGCCTGAGCCGCCGCAGTTCATCAGGAGCAGCTGCGGAGGCTGCATGGCTCAGTGCATGATGGGAAAACGCACACTTGTCAGCGGTGAACAGACAGGTGATTGGATCTGAGTTCAGTGCTGATCAGAAACGTAACGTACGACACTTCACTGCCCTCCTCTCCTTCTTCCCCCGCCTCTTTTTTTTTTTTTTAATACAGACTAAAGTTACAGTTTTGACATGGATAAACCAACACACGCGAGAAGTGGATTTCGGGCGTGATGGTGCGTGATCTGAGCCACAAACTGTCCGACTTCAGTACAGGCGTATTTCCCCTCCCCTCATTGCAGCCGTGCACTCTCGTTCACAATCCAGGCGAGGCGCAGTTCATCTCGAACGAGCCTAATGCAACAAGTGAACGAGCTAAAGAAACATGAGGGACCAAAAAGACACATTGCTAAATGGACAATTCTGCTTCAAATCGTCACCAGACAGCAATATAGACAAAACAAAAGTTATGAGCAGTCTATGCAAGGATGAGTTCAATTGCCACTGGAGTAAAACAGTTCATAGTATTTACACTGTTGTGAACCACAACAATTGTTATTAATTGAAGAATTGATTGATTGAATTGAGGAAATGAGTTTCCTCCGCAGGGTGGCTGGGCGCTCCCTTAGAGATAGGATGAGGAGCTCAGTCACCTGGGAGGAGCTCGGAGTAGAGCCGCTGCTCCTCCGCATCAAGATAAGCTGGTTGAGGTGGCTCGGGGCATCTGTTTCGGATGCCTCCTGGACGCCTCCCTGGGGAGGTGTTCCGGGCATGTCCCACCGGGCAGAGACCCTGGGGAAGAGCTAGGACATGCTGGAGGGACTCTGTCTCTCAGGTGGCCTGGGAATGCCTTGGGACCCCCCCTCCCCCCCCCCTCCCCCGGTAGAGCTGGAGGAAGTGTCTGTGGAGAGGGAAGCCTGGGCATCTTTGCTTAGACTGCTGCACCCGCAACCCGGCCCAGGATAAAGCAGAAGAAGATGGATGGAGAATTACCCTGTGCTTACTTCAACCTTAGCTATAACAGTAATATACCTTTTTTATTATTATTTGATTTTATTTTATTTTTTTATTTAATTTTTTTTGCAAAGGCCCACGACCCACTAAAAATGGTTCTGTGACCCACCTTTGGGTCTCGATACACCAGTTGAGAATTACTGTCCTAGAAGACTGAAGGCAACAGGTACCATTTGGCGTCACAATGAGCCAACAGGTGATGTCTTATATCATTACATCACATGTTGAGTTCATTTGTGGTGTATGTGGCGAATAGGACCCATGTGAACGTTTACTTGGGAAGACCAGAAACGGGATGATGCATTTTCTCATGGCATAAATTTTGGCTTTAATTAAACATCACCAAACGAGTAACCAATAGTAATAGTAATGTACATGTGTCCCAAACTGAAGCTTTCCAGCAGCTCTCCACAAGCCCACTAATTAAACATAGAGGGTTTTCTTGTCATTTCAGTGTAGGTTAGATAAGGCTAGGAGTTATTTTTACTCTCAAATCAAAGTCTGACTTACACATTTAGGAAATTAGAGTGTGAAAGTCTTCCTCTTTAAATTTCAATCACAGTTCTTTCCAGCAAAAATATTTGTCCAATCAATCGTTGCCGTGAAAGAGCAAGACAAACAATCATCGCACCACGCATCATTAGCAGCTGATATAGTGTGTGTCCAGAAAACGAGCTATGACTGAAGCACATCCATGACTTTAACTACATAGAAAAGGACCATGTTGACGGCAGTAGAGAAAAGCTTTAATTAACGCAATGTAATAGGCTCCAGAGTGCAATCAGGGAGACAGTGGCTTTGGGCTTCACACAAAACAGTGATTAGTTTGAGTTCTGCGTAAACGTCTTTAAACAGGTTTTTAAGAAAGGCTGTGAACAAAGAAAGGCATACCAATGGACAAAAATATAATTTTTTTGAAAATACGCTATCATGAAAAAGAGAAAATATGTTTGTGTAGTGGAAGAGGAGTGGAGGAATGAAGGTCAGATAGCACCTGTTTTACATCAGCGGCGAACAGCAGGGAGATGAATTAAACCATCTGGGCACAGCACTGCAGCGGCTTCATAGGTGTGTGCGGTGGGTGTGTGAGAACAGCAGGAGAAAGAGGGCGCAACAATGAGAAGCACACATCATTTCCATTTTACTGATGACTACTATGCAAATGGCAGAGCTATGTTAGACAAGGGCAGCTTTTGGTGGAATAACTGGCCCTAGAGGAAGTCATGTGTTGGTCGGCAAAGATTTGTTAGTTAATATATACAAACGGTGATATTTTTAATAAATAAATGGGCCAAGGAAGAAATAGTTTCCGGAATACTGTCAGTTATAGTGGGATTTTTACTTTTGTGAGAGATATAGTACGTGATTTGTGGCTCAAATGGATAGAGCATTTACCCCTGAACTAGAAGCTCCCAATGCCTTTAGTTTTAAGAAGCCAATTGTGTTCTAGACATTATGTTTCATGTCTTAAAAGTCAAAATGAATTCACTGTCATAGGACATTTTTCAGGAAGTAATTCACAGAAGATGACCATGAATAAGTAGGAAATGTGTAACTTAAAAGATTTTGTCAAAAGACAAGACACTTAACCCACCTTGCCTGTATGAATGCTTCAGTGTGAAGTAGGGCACTACCAAGTGTGACTGAAGAGTGAATGAATAATGGACTCATGTAAAAGTGCTTTGAGGAGCTGGTAAAGTGCAATATAAATCCAATCTATTATTATTAAGATGACAAAATATGAATTACTTTATACTATTATGACACTTTTCATGAACATAACCAGAGCATTCTTAATATGTAAACCACAGAAAGAATGCTAAAGGCTGCCAAAATCAACCTGGTCTAAAAGAAAATGTATCATTTAGTTCCTTTACATCTCAAAGTCTAATGTAACCAGCACTAGACTTTAAATTTGCTTTTTAAAAGTAAAATCTCATGGTTATGCACGGTTAGGACTGGGTAAGGGTTAATATGTGTATAACTTTCTAATCTTAACCACAACTCTCTTTTACCTATTGATAGGAAGCCAATCTAGCAGATTTCAGAAGACTGTTATTCTGAAAGTTGAGACAATGTTAGAAATCTATTCACATTTATGCCACATTAATTACGTGCCAGAGGCCTGGAGCGAGGCGTGAGCACCACACCAACAATGCTTCAGGTTTCTTGTTGTGTCATCCAATCTACTGAATGCTATTTTAGGTAATCCCTTCTACTGCTATCTGCTCTTCCATATGTAACACCTGTTGTTTACTCCTCAGTTTTGGACACACAAATAGCCCCAATCATCGCTGTGCTCCAGGAAATCTCTAAGGTCCCACCATCTTTACCTTGTCCACTTGTTGTCTATGGGGATGTTCGACAGCTGTGGAGTAGGTGTGCTCCACGGTAATTGCACCACTAATGTAAAGTCTGAAGAGGGAGGGGGGTGAGATGAAAATTGGGAAAGAGCGTAACCCAACACCAGGCAGCAGCTCTGGCATAGGGAGCATCAGCAGCACCACATCTGCTCCATAC
Organism: Bostrychus sinensis; assembly: GCA_020698575.1. Lineage (NCBI taxonomy): Eukaryota > Metazoa > Chordata > Actinopteri > Gobiiformes > Eleotridae > Bostrychus > Bostrychus sinensis. The sequence goes on along the minus strand of CM036239.1, from coordinate 19,862,455 downwards.
AATATACAGTATATGTAGCTAATGGGCTGCTTTCAGTTTCAGTTTCCATGCCTTCTTTTATTTGAGTTTTGCCTATTTTCTCTTTTCCATAGCTTTCTGCAGTCTCCTCCCATCCCTGAAATAGTATGTTAACAAATTATGATCAGCAACCGACTCAAGATCACATTTTAATTACTAATGTACCAGGGCTTGACATTAACTTTTTTGTTTACTTTGTATTTTTGCTTTTTGGTCTTTTTTATTATTATTATTTTCATGTATTCAATTAAATAGTTGAATTTTATCTCTCTGCTGAAGAGGTTTTAAATTCTGAGGATTTATAAGCAAAGCAGCAGAAAGTCCGGTCTAAAGTAGTTCAACTAGATAAAAACTATCCAACCAGACAAAGTGGCTAGTGAGACTGAATATGTTACTGGCCAAAAAGGAAATCTATCCACATTTGGCAGATTAGCAAGTGTTAATGTCAAGTCCTGCACTATTATTTGTGATAGAATTGAACAAAAGGTAGATCAACATATGATTCAGCAGGTAAAGAAGTGGATTTGTGTGATGGCCATATGTGAGGAATGGAAAAGGGGAAGGGGCGAGACAACAATTGGTTGAGGAGTGGTGAAGATGTAGCAGGTGTGTGGCAAAGGTAAGGTTGAGACTTGTCCTTGCTCTCAAACCTAAGTTAACATATTCATTTTAAGACACATTACTGCCTTTTTAAATGCCATTGTTATCCCTATGTCATTTGAATGTTTGGCCAGACGAGCAGGAAAGGAAAAGGAAAGTGCTAAATTCAGTATTGTACAAATGCAAACTGAGTGACTTTCTAAGGTTTCTTTTGTGACTGGTGTTTTGTTTGTCTTTCGCTGGCAGCTGAGCCCCCTCTTTCTGTCCCAATGCCAGGGAATTGTGCAGACCGTTCCTGGTTCATTGTGGCCTTGTGGTTGGTGCTGCTCTGAGCCAGAGTGGGTGGCTGACTAACAGTTCGCCTGGCCTTCCTCCTCAGACATGAGGAATGACAAAAACTTAGAAAAACAAAGGCACACCAAAACCCCAATTGACTTGCGCAATAAAATCCTAATTAGCCACCAACAATAATGATGATAAAAATATAGTCTAGACATGCTGGATAGAATAAAAAAGAGGGATTTTATGGGACTGTAACACTTGATTGCAAAAAGCCCCCACTGTGTCTACAGTGCTAGTGACACTCTATATTATCCTGGTTTATAAATAATAAAGAGACGTTTTCTTGTTTGCTGATGTGAGGGGAAAGTATGTGGCTGGGTGTTAGAGGAGTCTGGGTCAGACGCTGGAAACACAGGGTTTCATTAGCCTGCCTGCTGTTGCTTTATTGTTTCTGAAGTGGTTGTTAATTTGGGGTAACCCCAATGAACAGGCAGAATGGGGAATAATGCAGTGTGTAACTTTCAGTGTCCACTGTCTTCGTAGGTAGCACTTCACTAGATCCCTGCTTGTGCCCTCTGTCAATCATCTGTACCTAATGGATGTAGTGTGTTTTGCCTACAAGACCTAGTATTAACATTTAATTTACTCCAAGGGCTCACTTACTAAAAATTACTACTTCTTTTATTAACTGCTCACAAAGTCTTTGTGATATGTTTTTAAATGTATTTCAGCAGGCTTAGATTTGATAGCATGTTACCCAAAGGTGGTGCTTGGTGTGACACATCTCAGAATCACTGGTCTAATTTATTCTGGCTGCTTATAATAAATAAGAGCTCCCAGTCTTTGTGTGTAGTATAGTGTGCCCTCCAGAAGATCCATTGTTGACTACAGTGCACACTGAGTCCATGTTTAAAAAGCGGCTATTTTGGTCGAACTCTGGTGAGGAGCACTGTGCGGCTTCTTCCAGCTCACTTTGATCTTTTTCGGGAAACAAATGTAATGATTGTGGTGAACTTTGAAATCTGCCAGCGTACTTCAGCCTCGAGTCTAAGTGGAACATCTGAGCTGCAGTTTGCCATCTTTCATTTATCTAAAGTATAAAGTTATTTGTCATTAAGTCGAGTTGACATCAAGTGTTGACATTAAGTAATAACAGACTTGATGTTTTCTGGAAAGTAAATGGTGCATCGCAGGGTCATCCGCAATGCCACGGTGTTTATTTGAATTCGACTGGACAAAGAGAGGAAAGATCTACTTGTCGTGCTTCCCACAGCTACCGCACAGCCAAGATGAAAGAGTCTCAGATTTCAGACTCATCTTTCTAACTTGTTTGCCTCTTTCCTCAAATGCACTTGCCCATGGATTTGCATGTACACCACTGTTGTATTCTGCTACTGCATAATGGCAGCACAATCAGACAACTGTATAGCTTTTATGTGGTCCACAGGGTGTTTGTTTAAGCTGGGGTACCATGACTTTATGTCTCTCATATAGATTTTAAAGGCCTATATCTTTAAGTGTAAAAACATCTATTTACCACAAGCATTGTTTTGTTCACATACTATACAGTCTTATTAGCTAAATTATTTGAAAGAAAATAGAAAGACCACATGCGTTCCTATAGGTTGGAAAAAATTATAATTTTTAAAAGTATCCAAGGTCCACCCATTTTTGAAACCATTTGATGCCATTGTGAGATTTACAAAACCTATACTAACCCACTGAAATATAAGGGCTTTGTGGTTTAATGGATTCATTACTACAAGAGCCCCATATTTACATCAGGTCTGGTAAATATATCTTTACTATTCGGATACAGGGCCATCACAATATTCAGGATCATTTATCATTCAAAATCTGACACAGGAATGGGAACTAATCAGACGTTGGGGAAAGTCACATGATCTGTTGGTAGCTCCGCATATACTGTTTTTAGGTCTGAATTATATCACTTATAGAAATTTGCTATTCATTAATAACTGGATGCCTCATGTTACTATTATTTCAATTGCCCTTCTTGTCATTTATTACTGCATGTGTGGTTTCTTGCTTTCTGTGTAAGGTTTGCTGAATAATTTACACACAGGTAAGTTATTTCCTCTTCTACATCATCCAAAGTAAATATTTATAAGTACTTTCTGGTTAGGCTGCCTTGCTACAATGTGGTATCAAGCTTCACTCAAAGCTATCCTCATTTGCTCCTCTGTCAGCATGTTTTCTGCCTTTTCTGAGAAGTACCCTATATTTTTTTACTTGAACGCTTATGTGCAAAACGTTTATGATAATGACGCACAAGGCACCAGTTGACACATGCATACAAGGTCCAAAATAAGAGTTTACACTCTGAGCTAAACAAAGACTCTATTATGGCCAACTCAGGGGCCCAGACAAGACGCTGACTGTTGATATTTCTGTTTGTTTAAACTTTTTACTCGCAGTGAAACAGCGTTAATTTTGGTTTGCGGGATGTTGGCGGTCGGGGGGTTGGAGAGAGGAGTGAAGAACAGATGGTGTGAGTAAAAACCTGTTCAAAAGCTGCAGTGACAAAGATATTTCTCCACTTTTTCTAGCAGTTACAGATGTAAAGTACTGTGCAAAAGTCTTATACAGGTTTTTAAGAAAGGCTTTGAACAATTAAAAGTGTATCAATGTATGCTAAAAAAAAAAAAACTGTCTAGATCTGGACTCAATCTCAAAGCTCTTCTGGTTTCGGGGTAAATGCTCTTTCCACTGAGCCACAAAACACTTTTACTGTTTCACACTAATAACTTGTACTTTTAGTGAGTGAAGTTAGTATCTTCTGTCTTGATCTTAAAAACGTAACGAATCCCTTAAAACACTCCTGAATCTAAACACTAATCTAGATCTGCACAAAGCAAAATAAATCCTGTATTAATAAACCACTCCTAATTAACCACATTTGTTCTCACCTCACTAAATCTTTTGCCCAGTACTGATAATATACAGTTGATATTTGTTTGAGCTTTTGTTTAATTTAATTTAACGGCACAATCACAGAACTGCAAGCGACAGTCCTGTCATGGTGCAATCACGAGAGCCTACAAGCCCCATTCCCAGCACACATGGGAGTCTGTTCCCACTAGTCTCCTAAAATAGTCACCGAGGGCTTTTCAATTATACAGGCCACGCTCTAAGAAGGGGCCCAATCATAAAACCAGAGTGTTTACCTCCTCTCTAAATCTTACTGGGCTTTGATTAAGGGGGCAGAAGGCGGTCGAGTAGCTCCAAACGCTAAGAGGACAAGACAGAGGGGAGATCTAGTACATTACAGACACAATGAGAGCTGTAATTGTCGACCATCTGTGACCTGTGGCCGGCTCCATGATGTTAGATGAGAGAGGTAACACTAGACGTACATATACACTGAACACGAGCAGGTTATTGGGCAGGCAGAGGTTCGGGTCAGAGTGAAAGACAGTTATTAAATTGTGTTAAAGGGGGTCCGGGCTAATTTTACATGTCACACTTGATTTACTGGAGAGGTGTGTAAAAATGTGTACAGTGTCTGGCGCATGAGGAGTTAGAGGATATATGCAGAAGGAATGGTTTATTAACTTCTTTACAACCAGTCGCTCTTCACCTTAACGTACAGCAGTTTCCTAAAATAATACAACTAAAACCAATTTGCTTCCCAAAAATGAATACTTTATATTAAACTAAAAAGCTCACAGTCAGGGCCTTACACAGGATTTTAGAAATACTGATGTCCTAGTAAAGTTTGGTCCTTGTTCAGACCTTGCTTTGACTTGGTTTAGTCCTGTCTTTTTCCTAAATGAATCTGGATTTAGAAATGTTTTTTCTGGATTAGTCCTGGTTTAATCCTGGTTTATTCCTTGTTTAGATCTGTTTTAATCCTGGTTTAGTCCTGGTTTAGCTCTGGTTTAGTCTAGTAATAGAAAAATGCCAAGGTCCGGACCTCTGTGACCTCTACGGCATATATGTCCATGCTCACAATGATCTTTGCTTCATAATACATTGCCAATATTCACCCATGTTCCTCTTTCCAATCCTTTTTATACATGTGTTATTCTTTGTGTTGTTTTGCTGTGTGAGCAGTCGCAGCCAGGGCTGGAATACCACTGTTTTTGGGCCACTGTTATTTAGTTTTGGGCCACTGTTATTTAGTTGACAAGCAGTGTAGAGCAGCCAGCCAATAGTGTGTGTCCCTAACTCAAGACCCCACAGCTTCTGGTACATGTCTCGTCTTTAATATCCTTGATAACTACACACTGCATTTATATATCTCACACCCCTTATTTTCAGGTTTTGAGTAGCTATGGTAGCCTTGCAGGGACATGCTTTTGCCTATAAACAAACCCAGTGTAAAGAGGCCAATTTATTCCAAACAACAAACAGAAAAAAAGAAAAAAGTTATTTTGTAAATGTTATCAAAATTATCTAAAATGTACAGAGAAAACAGCAGACTCAAACTCTCTATAGAATATATTTGAAGCTGCAATTGTAGTTGGCTTGAATTAAAATTACACGTCTTTCTGGGATTTGCTGAGCTTATGGCTGATATAAATCACTCTCAGTTTTAGCACATGCTACAAATTATAAATTCTTTTCAGGTTACCACACCAAGCTCAACTATTGAGATGTACTTGAGGGAAGTCTAAACTTTAATCTGCTCCTCCTTGGTAGTATTTGCATGGCTTTTATGAATAAGTTTAGAGTAATGTTTGTTTTATACCTGAGGATTCCCTGACTGTCATCATGGAAAATCCACGCACCCAGGATATTGCGTGTGTTTCTTTGTGCTTTTTTACAGAAGTAACGCCTGCGTCTGAGGGTGTGGATGCTCCTGGAGAGGCCCTCACGCTCATATTCACTGCTTTTATTGTCCACAGGTGCTCTGGAGAAACCTGCTCAACCCGTTTGGACACTGCCTCAATAAATGGGATCTTCCTTTGTGGAGTGCCCTGCTGGTGATGGTGAGGCAAGATGGCGGCTAACAGTAAGAGCCAAACGTGCACTACAGCAAGTTTGGTCCACGCTCTTCTGTCCACATAACAAATAGTTTACTGCTGTTATTAGGGAGCTGTTTTAAAGCCTCCTCTAGGGCTAAAGTATCGTGAGTTTAATCTGCACACATGTCTTCATGAGAGCATATAAAAATTTAATATCTACTTTATGTGAGCCTTTCCACTTCTCTGTCTTCTTTCCAAAACCACAACTAGAAATCCCCTTTTCATAGAATGGTTGGGTTTATGACCAATGCACTATGTAAATCCCAGCACAGAAGGAGGGCTGTAGTAGATTAAACCTGGACAAAATACTAATCCTATACTTCTACTACTACTATTACTACTACAGCTTTTGGTTCAACTTCTATACTAATACTGGTGGAGTCGAAACAAGGACTTGTGTTAGGTGAGTGTACTGTGAAAATAATAGTACTCAACAAACATATTACATGAGTTAAGGTAAAGAAGTATTAAGTTTAACTTTTTTTGACAGTGCAGCACAAATCTACTTCTAAAACTCATACAACTTCAACCACCAAAAACAAAACTTAACCCTCAGCCCTCCTGGCTCCCTTTTAGGGCTTTTCAAATGCTTTTTTTGCTCTCATTTTAGCATTTCGTATGCTAGGGTGATGATATTTGACAAAGATGTTCATTAATAAATGAATTTTAGAATTTCAGTGTCACAACTGAAAAAAAAAATAATAATTCAACTGTCTGGGCAAAAAACAACAAACAAAAAAAACAGAGTTACAACAACAACAACAACAACAAAAGTATACAATTTGTACTACTGCTTGAAGCAAAACTACATCTAGGATGAGGCATGTTGCTAAGTGTATGGACCACAGCGATGGAACCAGAGGCCAAAGTAACACTCTGTTTGGGAGGCTTACACATCCAGCTCAAAAATCATCAATCAAGATTATAACTACTTGATTAATTCCCAAAACATGTTATCCCACCTATTTATAATTAATTAAAATAACTTGAACCTACAGTACCTACAGCATTTTAGTTTAGTTTTAATATTTGCTTTTAAATGTAGTCATTAATAATTTATGCAGAATTAAGGCTACATTGGATTTTGGTTGATCTTTAATTCAGCAGGTCAAGTGCGGCATAAACAGTGGCGTGTGCTCTCTTTGTGCCGGCTGGAGGCTCCACGGATTAGGCTTTCTAACGAGCTTGTCTTTATAGGAGGCCCATCATCCCTAATCAATATTGCACAGTATATATTAACATTATCCAAATTGATGGAGCACCTGGGCATCTGCAAAGCCTGTTTATCAAAGGAAAGGTCACTGGATGTATACCTGGCTGTCCAACAGGGTCTTTTCCTGAGGACGCTGGGGGAGGACACCGTGTTATATCGATCAGTGTCGAATCATCACCCTAAAAAGTAAATGTTTGCACAGTTTCAATGTCATTTTTTTTTATCACTGTTATGAAAGATGGCTGTAAAATCATGATCATAATGTTTGTAAATCAAAGTTCACATCTGCGCAGTTCATAAGAGCTTTATTTTCTTCAGAGCTTGGTGAGTCATGGTTCACACTCGGCAAAATGTCTCACCCCGGCAGCTGTGTGAATCGGCTTTCGTTTGTCCCTTTGCTTGCTAATGACGTTTTGTGTAGCGTTTGGAACAGAGTGGTAAACAAGAAATAAAGGCATGACAAATACAGTATTGCTGTTGTGTAAAAGATTTTGGTTTCTTTAAAATCCAAAACACAGTGAAGGAGCAGCAACACAATTTTACTGCTGAAGGCTATATAATGCTTTTATTTATTTTTCTAAACCAATCTTGGTCATCTCTAGAACAGCATTGCACATTTGACAACATTTAAAGACAATGTGTGACAAAAACAAAGCTTTTTCAATTATTATTTAAAGAATTACCATAAAACCATAGAAAAGGGGCATTTTATTTTCTTAAACTTTTTTGTATAGATCCTTTTACTACCAGCTGTGAGGAATCAGTAGGAACAGAGCTGTTCATCCTTTTTTTGGCTAAATGAATGAGAGCAGACTGGACGTAGAGGGCTTGTTGATTGGTCAGTGCTTCCTGGAGTGTGCCAGGGTTTGTGGAACCGAGCGTTCTGAGGCCTTAGAATGGTCGTGCCAGAGAATACCGGATTACTAAAAGATGTGCAAATGAAGCAAAACACAACTCCAGGTATGTTTTTGGTGATGGAGCAACATTATAACATGGTAGAAGAGCCAAAAAAGTCAATTTTGCGTAATATATCCCCTTTAAAGTAGAGTATGCCATTACTTACATTAACAGTAATTTTACTTCAGGCCATATTTTGGCTATTTGCAACAAAAAGAGATTTCATTACCAATATAGTGAAAAGAAATTGGGCCCAACTGGTGCAGTGTACAAAAATGTGCACTTTCTAAAACCCTTTGTTTTAAAGCTGCAGCACCAATTACTGAGTGTAACCAAGTCTGGTTATATTAACATCAGTATAAAAAACTCCTCTTTCATCAGGTAGCAATATGAGTCTAAGAAAACAATTTCTGGATCCCCATTTGGCACATTGAAGGAGAAGATGAAACACAATCTAATATGTGTTGCTATCTTAAGATTTGTAGTCTGGAAAAATGTAACCCTGTACAATAGTGAGGGAATATTTTCACGTTTTACAAAAGGACATACTTTTCCCACAGGCTGATGATTTTTTGGCATTTAACACGTGGAAAACAGCTGTTTTGATTCACAGAGGTAGGCAGCATGTGAAAGTAACAACTTGTAAAATGTTCTTTCATGACTCAAATACAGCAATGCTTCAGGGCTATTGGCCTGGTGGACTTCACACTGCCATTTTAGCAAACACTACTGCACTGAAGACCACACATAGATACCCCATAAATACAATAAGTCAATAGGCCACATTATGATAGATCAACACATTTATGTCATTTTATTAGTCCATCAAGTCACTAATTGACTTAAAAATGTACTGTACAAAATATTTTACAACTCCCCAGAGGAAGAAATTCCTTATAATTTCACTTGTCTTGCATTCATTCCAACTTTTTAGACATAGGCCAGATTTGAGGTCAGAATTCACAAAGCATTAAACAATGCTTTCAACACCGCAGAGACAAGTGTGGCGCAATCTCATTCCACGTCAAGAGTGCGGTTTGAAAGTCCAGCCTTCTGTCTTTCACACACATACACATGCCCATGGTGTGCGCTTCATTCATGAATCTGTGCAGCTCACTTTGTCAGTGCAAGCATACCAGTGTTCATTCAAAGCCAAGGGACGCCCTTTTTCTCTTTCTTCTTTAGCTCTGAAACCATTCATGCCCTATGAAACACGCTCCACCCAAACACTGAGTCTCTCCATGGCTACTGTATATAGGGCAACCTCCAAGGTGTGCATTGTGTGTGTGTCTTTTTTCTTTTTTTCATCTCTACCTCAGCAGCCTTTGAACTATGACAACAGTTGAACGTCAATGTCAGCAGATAAGGGGTTTCCCTTTTTACAGCCTCCGTTGCCTGGGCAACATTCCTGAGTCGACAAACATTGGCCCAGACTTGAGCTGCATACCAGAGGATCTCCCAGGAAGTCCAAAGGCTGCGTGTTGTTGTTATTGTTGCTATAGTAGTGGCTGTCAGCCAGGGAGTATGCACAGGTGAAAGTGGGCACGTCTACCTGTTACTGCTGTTGTAGTAACAGAGGCAGCTTTATATATACTGTATACTGTAGACAGGGGCCAGACGTCACAGTGTCCTCGAGCTCCACCCCAAACAATGACGTCTAAAGTGTATGAATGAAATAACCATTGTCACTATAGACCAAATATTTTATCTGTCTATTTTATTTTAGCTTTTATTTTTGTATATTTTTGTATGTTGCCTTTCTGCTTCTACATTTCTATAATCAAACAACATGAACAGGAAAGTAAGAGTTTCCAAATTTCAAAAAGTGGACCACTGTGTAAAATAAATAAGATAAAGAATGAATGCAGAGGTTAACAGTTCTAATGCACCATTTATTATGAACAATAATAGCTCAATTTGAAACAAATGGCAGTAACACACTAAGCAGGTGCAACAAAATGCCAGGAAAAAAGTATTAGTATAAACAACAACAACAATTAGAGCATAATTTTACAACTAATTGGGTTAATTGGCAACACTAAGGTCACTTTTAGAAATGCAGAAACTCTATTATGAATAGTGGATGTATTGGATGCTTGTGATCTTGGCCTCTTGGATCTTGTCCTCGAGCAGCACTACATTAAAAACAGCCATGATTCTGTATTGGAAATCACTGCAAGGATCAGGAACACATGTGTTTAATACTTTACTGCAATGATTCTAATTGTCTTCATTGCTTTCTGGCTTGTGCAGTACTGGAATTATGGTTTTATACTGTTTTTGTTCTTTTCTTTCATTTATTTAACGAAAAAAGAAACCTCACTCTGAGTTACTTGAACAAAGAAAGAAAATAGAAAATAATGAGATTTGTATCTCTTGCACTGTCAGTAAAAAAAGTCTTTATCCCTTTAAATATCTTTTGCAGTACTTGGATATTTCAATAAACCACAATCCCATAACTCTTTGGGGATATCCGAGTTTTGTGAGCTAATGATTTGAAAACTCCACAGTGCGGTGTGTGCGTACATGGTTTGTTATGGTCACCAGGGAGGTGTGAGGCTTGCAGCCGTTCAGTGCAAACATAAACTAGGGCCATCTGCATGCCTGGATCCCCTCCAACAGCAACAGCGCACACAAACACACTCTGCACTATATGATATCATATGGTGTCAGTGGCTACAGCACTGGACTCTTTGACGTAAATGCAATAATAGGCGCCTGAGGCAGATGTTACGCATACTGTAGCAAGCTTATAGCAATAGTTTGGAGTTAAACCTTTGTCATGGATAGAACAGCAACAAACAAAAGATTACCTTCATGATTGAAATTGCATATTCGCCACAGTTTTTTCCATCAAACAAATTCTAAGTAAGCTTTTTTTGCCTGAATTTTTGGTTTTACTGTTGTTGCTGCGAAGTGAAGCATGTTGTTGTGAGTGATCCTGTGTAGCTGGGCACTCAAGCAGCACTGCACTGAAAATGGTCATAATTCTGCTCTTAATATTACCATATTGGTTTTCTGACACTTCAAGGTCTCACTGTCTGTGCAGTAACACCTTTAGTTAATTTATTGCATTGATTCTAAATTGTATTATTGTCTTTTGCCTTGTATTGCTGTATCAAATTAGTAAAATCATCCAATAGGATAGCAAGATAGCAGATTTTTTCAAGATTAGTGTTGCCTGTGTTTTTGGACTTGCTGCTGTTGCTGCAAAAGTAAAGCATGTTGTTATGAGTGATGCTCTGTAGCAGAATGCCAAAGTGAAAATACCTCTCTCCTCGCCAGAGATTTGTCTTGGAAACCACAGACCCATGGCAAGGATGTACAGAAGCCTTCCTTCCAGTTCGACAGGAAAGTGTCTACATGTGTGCGTTTCCAGGCCCAACATGCTTACGGGTGAGAAGTTTCATTTGGTTTCAATTGTGAGTGTAACGTGAGTGTCGGCTCTGTTTCTTCAGCACACCGTGAAAAAGTAAAGATAAATGACCCGCTAAGTGTTGCCATGGCGCCCCAAATAGCATTTGATGATTTCAGTGTCATTACAAAAACCCGGAGAAAATGCAGGTGAGAGTGATTCTAGAGCTTATGTGGTGGAATCTCCACATGCAAACGGGACTGACAACATTTTGAAAAATGGATTCGAGCCAGAGCAGCAACATGAACCTGTGCCTAATACCCCCTTCTCTTCATCCTCCTCACATAATGAAAATGTTTTGAAAAGAGACATCTTCAACTAATTATGCCTTTGAGGTTGTCTGCTCAGTCCGAGTTGCTTGGATACAACAAATAAAAGCAGTGGATTCCCAGCTGTATATACTGTACAGTTAACCATCCATCAAACTCATCCCCTCTACTCGGGAACTCTGCACTTTCACTTTGAACTCATGGTCGCTGGCTAAAACAAAGCAAAAAAAGTTAGATGTTTAGAATAATGTCATGAGTGTCCTCTTATCAGACATGCAGACAGCTAATACATAAGGATTATTAGAGCCAGATTGCACTTGATCCTCTCGAGCAGCACGGAGCATTATTTAGTGCAGAACTTTGTTTACCAAGGAGATTAGATCCAGAAGTGTTTTTCTTCAATTAAAAAAGTACTGGCAAAATGTGGGAACTGCAAAGCAAAGTGACCATGCATTGTCAACATGACAGGAATATTACACATCACACCATACAACAAAAATACAGATAATGTAATTATTTTGTATTATAAGACTGAATTAGTTCTTCTGTAATCCTAGTTTGATTCTAATGTAAGCCTGGTTTAGTTTAACTGTAAGCCTGAACTATAGCTAGAAGTAGGCCTGAACTACTGCTAGTACATATGATTTTAGTCAGGCTTACTAAAGTTTAGATTGGTTAGGAATGAAATCGAACTAATGGCTAACTCGGTGCTTGCTTTGTCACAGAAAAAACAGTACAAAAAGAAAAGACAAACATCTTAAATATTGTCAAAGAATTTGCGTGAGAAAATTGTGGGATGCATAGTCTAACACTAAACTGATAAAGCCTCACACTTACGTTTACGCGATGATGAATTAGCCCAGTTATAATTTTATAATTGCCTATACTGACTGTCCTGAGTTCTGTACAAAGAGCCCTGAGGCCTGGGGCCACATAACACTGTATCTATCAAGGTGGGGTCTCAATAGTTAAACACTCTTGTAGCACAGGACCATATGTAGTCTAGTGATTTCGCTAACATGGTGAATCTCACACAGTGAACCCAAAATAACCACTGAGGTCTGTGTTTTCATGTTTAAAAGTATAGTATATGTGAATGATTCGATGTAAGGAAAGCTTTCTACACAGTGCTCTGATTTAAAATGAAAATGTTTAAATATAGACCTTAGATCAACTGGGGTCGCACTTTTTTTTATCCTCTGTGGGCTTCTATTGATATCTCTGCAGTTCAAAACACTATTGTGAAATTAAAGAAATCTATACTATATATTTCAGACAACACAGACATACAGATTGTTACATAAGATGCAAGATGATAAAACTTTATCATGCATTTCTATCACCACAGAACAGTTTAAACAAAACATAAACACAGCATTTTGTCATTTTAATCTCACTTTAAAGTTGGCTTTTTCCAAGCGGGTACTCCATATGAGTCATCCAGAGGTTTTGCAGGTTTTGCAAGTTTTACACATAAGTTACAAGGATCCTGGTTGGACAAGTAGGACCAAACAAACAAAAGTACTGTGTTGTCATGGCAGTCTTTTTATCATACTTCTCATCAGACTTTCACTTAAGAAACGGGAATCCTGGTTACACATGCTGAATATGAACAAACGATCAAACAAGCACATAAAATAAAAAATTCTAAGTAATAATGGTCATATTAGTAGTAAAAGTAGAAATAATAGTAATATAATATTAGCAGTAATAATGGCAGCAGTGGTAGTAGTAGCACATAATGCTGTTAATAGCAAAAAATACTACTCAAAACTACTTAAGTAAACATTACATTAAGTACTAAGTTACAGCTTTGATTACTACATTTACTTCTACGTCAATAATATTATTTTGAAGTAACAGTAACTGACCGTTGCAGTACTATTTTCCTGTATCCTGAAGTAGAACATTAAGACAGGTGGCTAGCAGTGTTAACTTGAAGTAAATTCTTATCCTTATTTGAATGATTGAATTATTGCTCTTCAAAAGTGACATTTCTTTCTAAATCTGTGGCTGTAACAGCGACTCATTTTTGGCCACCTGTTAGCAATCTTCGAAAGAGTGCGGACAAGAAACCAATGAAGCCAAAGCTACAGCTGTGTGATTCATTCCTCTTTCCAAAAGATCTCTTAAAGGAATATTACATTATTTGTCTCTAAACAACAAGATCAAGCATTTCATACACAAAGAAACAAACTAAAGTGTATTGATAAATAATTCAGCATGTATGAATAATATCAACAATTCAAAGAACATTGTGGAGATTGCCTGAAGTAGACAGCATGGCAAGTTGTTACAAGATATTAACAGTGAGTATCTTATACTGCCATCTAGTGATAGTTACTACTGTCTGCAGTTTTCTGTCCAGGCTGTGACCACTGTAGAAGAGCATTTTAAGAAACTACCCATAAAACTTAACTAACTCAGTGCAGTAAGAGCAGGTGATGTGATACCTTTAAAATAGTGGCTTTTGTGAGCAATAACTGGACCAATACAATGGTTTGCTAAGACAGTGATTCCCAAATACTGGGTCATAACCCAAAAGTGTGTCAAAAAAAGGTTAAAAATACTGTAGTTTTAATGCTCAGGTTATTTAAAGCCTAAATACTTTTGATTACATGAAATGGTAAAACAGGTTATAAAATGTTTGTGCCATTATAGTTTTAGTAAAATAATTGATTCTGTAAAAATGAGTCATATTCAGAAGGGATGTAAGGGATTTACAGGTTGAATGTGTCTTGTGTAAAGGGTTGACGTGCAATGTGAGGACACCCCACCAACGTTACTGAATTAGTCACCACCATGGGGTCACACCTAGAAACTTCACAATGAGCAAATTTACCAGACCGGCTTTTTTTTATTTATGCGTGACTCATTTTGTTATAATAGACAGGATAATTGTAATTTAGTTAATAGTACTTTACATTCATGCTTTCTTATAGTAACAGCTACTGCGCCCAAGGCCATACACAGGGTTTTAGAAACACTGAGGTCCATTGTGCTGAAGGCCAGTTAATCCTGGTTTAGACTTGGTTTAGTCCGGGTTTAGTCCTGGTTTAGTCCTGGTTTAGTCCTGGTTTAGACCTGGTTTAGACCTGGTTTAGACCTAATTTAATCCTGGTTTAATCCTGGTTTAGATCTGAATTAATCCTGGTTTTGACCTGGTTTAGTCCTGGTAGAGACCTGGTTAGTCCTGGTTTAGTTCTGGTTTTATACCTGGTTTAGTCCTGGTTTAGACCTGGTTTAGTCCTGGTTTAGATCTGGTTTAGTCCTGGTTTAGTCCTGGTTTAGTCCGGGTTTAGTCCGGGTTTAGTCCTGGTTTAGACCTGGTTTAGACCTGGTTTAGTCCTGGTTTAGACCTGGTTTAGTCATGGTTTAGACCTGGTTTAGACCTGGTTTAGTCCTGGTTTAGTTCTGGTTTAGATCTGGTTTATTCATGGTTTAGTCCTGGTTTAGATCTGGTTTAGTCCTGGTTTAGACCTGGTTTAGTCCTGGTTTAGTCCTGGTTTAGACCTGGGTTAGATCTGGTTTAAACCTGGTTTAGACCTAGTTTAGTCCTGGTTTAGTCCTGGTTTAGATCTGGTTTAGTCCTGGTTTAGACCTAGTTTAGTCCTGGTTTAGTCCTGGTTTAGACCTGGGTTAGATCTGGTTTAGTCCTGGTTTAGACCTAGTTTAGTCCTGGTTTAGTCCTGGTTTAGACCTGAGTTAGATCTGGTTTAAACCTGGTTTAGACCTAGTTTAGTCCTGGTTTAGTCCTGGTTTAGACCTGGGTTAGATCTGGTTTAAACCTGGTTTAGACCTAGTTTAGTCCTGGTTTAGTCCTGGTTTAGATCTGGTTTAGTCCTGGTTTAGACCTAGTTTAGTCCTGGTTTAGTCCTGGTTTAGACCTGGGTTAGATCTGGTTTAAGCCTGATTTAGACCTAGTTTAGTCCTGGTTTAGTCCTGGTTTAGACCTGGGTTAGATCTGGTTTAAACCTGATTTAGACCTAGTTTAGTCCTGGTTTAGTCCTGGTTTAGACCTGGGTTAGTCTAGTCTGTGACCTCTGTGGTGTGTACGGCTGTGACTGCCTCCTAGTGTATATATTAGTTAAGATCAAATGTTTAAGAATGGTCCAGTGATCGAGTGATGACACAGTTTCCTTACAGAGACAGATTATACAGATGCTCATGCTTTCACCCATGTTGCTGCACCCACTTTCTCTTTGTAACATCCACCAACACACTGTCAGTGACTAACAGTCATGGCCCCTTCACACGGTGCCAAGAGTCTGATGAGTCAAAACATGGACATCGTCCAGCCCAACACACCAAGACACCGCTACAGACACGCACGCGTCACAGCAAATACAAAACACACTGAGAAATGTTGTGGAAAAAACCACTGGACATAAAATGTACAGATGAACTAGAGAATAAAAAAGAAACTGGACGGACTCTGAGACAACAGACCTTCACCAAGGCATCAGCCCGATCTCACAATGGTAAAGACATAGACCTGGATTTGGACCACAGATATTTTACTATGTAATTTCCTCCTAGTGGGACAAAAAGGGTTTTCTCATCTTATTTTCTAGTTTGCAATGATATCTCACAATGGTCCACACCTAAGTAAACATTTGTGCCACACCAAAAATCAATTATTTCATATTTTGGCTTTTTACTGACCCTTCCATAAAATTTCAAGTATCATCCTTACAAAAAAATAATAATAATAAAAATAAAAACACACACACAACAACCGCAAACTGCTGTAAAAAAACATAACCAGTTTGGCAAAGGTAATAAAAGCTCCATTTACACAATATAGATATTTAACTTTAATATTGTTATCCAACTAATGGACAGAGACAAAAGCTGCAGGACTATTCCCACAGAATAAATATCCATCCATCCATCTTCTTCCACTTATCTGCGGAATAAATATGTGAAATGTAAATAATAATGTCCACAATTTCCCTTGTGGATCAATAAAGTCTGTCTAAGTCTGTCTAAGTCTAAGTGTAACGTTCAATCAGGTAAATAATTTCTTTATTCCAAGAAACCATTAAAATAAATGACCTATTACTGTAATAATGCACAGCATTCATATTTTTCAAGTAAAATGTTGCAGTGTTGCTTTAAATAGAGGGAGCGGTTACAAAGAGGAAATGACTCTGGGATTCATCTGAACTGCAAAACCAAAAGCTCAGGGCCTAAATCTTGTGAAGACATTTAATTGGTGAGGTGTTTTAGGTAAATCTATAATATGAATGATTCAATTTAAAAAAAATCAACTGAACTGAACTCACACAATGAATATCAATTTTATGCCGCACCTATGACATGCGGTGCCAGCTTATGACTCACAGGAGCACATACACAGCGCATTACACACTTTTACACTGTCAGCAACGTAAACACAATATAAACACAACATGACAACTGCCCTAACTGAATAATTTGAATGACAACAATTAGAGGTTGATGATTTATGCATTTTTGCCTTTTTTAGTCAATCGGCAATTATTCGACTGTTGCACTTTAATGCCTATTTTTGGTCAGGCACATGTCCAGATAACCATGTGACCGAAGGACCCTAGCTTCCCCAGTTTTTGGGCTGCAGTACATAGGAAACATCCAAAATTGCTTTCTCAGCCGGTCGACCTCTAATAGCAATGATTTGTATTTTTTTTTGGTCAATTCTGGGTACTGCACCTTTAACCCTCCTATTTTGTTCAATAGCACTGTGGTTACCGCCCCTTGCCACACATGTACTCATATCTCATGCTCTGCCTTCAGACAAGGCTCAAAAGCAGACAAACCTACTTGAATACTCCAGAACAGTGACAAAATTAGTAACACATACAGTATTTTGTGTATCAAATGACAAACAACTTGACCAAGTTCATTAAGGTTCATTCATTCTCTTCTTTGTGTTTTCCTCCAAGATTGTATCCTCCCAATCTCCCTTTACTGAGACTTTTTTTTTCATTGAGAGAGCCCTTTTCTGAAACACAGGGGCAGACACACACCAACCTCTCAAGATAGGATGCCCACAAATATTTATTCTACATTTTACACCAGGAATACTGACCTGACCGTGTTGTTCTTAACTTAACTCTTTTTATAAGATCCAGTGCGCACCAAAAGAGGGACATTCTCTTAGTAAGTGGGACAGGAGGACAGATGCCTAAATGGCTGTGCAGTACAACCAAAAGTGGGACAGGTGGTCCCTCTACCCACACCGTAACAGGAGGGTTAATACTGGACTCTTGCCAACTTTCATACAGCAAAAACAGTGCTGCCATAACATGACAAAATACAATATGACTCAAATACAAGGTGAGCTTTTTCTGATCAATGGCTCTTAATAGCTCTCATAAAGGTCAGTGGGTTCATATGCCATACCAGAATCGAGCAACAGATGGCGCTACAAACTCAGAATTAAGTCATTCAGAAAGTAGAGGCGCACTAAGGTGAAACAATACAGTTCATGAAAAATGAGATGTTGATTTGGTTTGTTTAATGTCATAAGTGTAGCTGTAATCTCATTTTATCTCAGTCAGTCGATCTTTAATAAGGTCTGCCATTAAAAATAATCTTTTTCGGTTTGAGATCTTCAGGCTCAGTCACTTACACACAATCAGCGCCTCCACACATACACACAACGTCTTTTACAGTCACACAAAAAAATATGAAAAGGAAATGCACCAGTTATCATGTGAGCAGTGGTTACAAGGGCAGTGTAGTGAGTTACCACACACTGGTTTCATATTACTCTCCACACAAAGCAACATCACAATATTATACCAGTAAGTTTTACAGTTCATCCATTCGAACCTGTCATTTCTGTATGAAATAAAGATCTCATAAGTTTCCGGTAAGGCAGGTTATATCAGGTATTTTTCCAATATTTGTGAAAGAATCCATCAGTGACTCACAGGATCTGATTCAAGGATGAATCACTAACAACAATTATTCAGTGGGAGAAAGTGAACAGAGAGGAGGAACATGTGGGATATTTCTAATTATTTAACAATAAAATATTATATTCACACACAGCAGTGGTGGGTCAGGTATTACAATCGAGTAGAAATGCTGTTTGAAATAATATGACTCTAGCTCTCAAAACAAGGACATCATCTGGACATGGTGTATAAAGTTAAAGACATTTTGACTCATAGAAGTAAAAGTACTCATTAGAATTATTATTGGGTAAAAGTTAAACAAAGTTAAGGAAAATAAATCTTGCTTTTTGTAATTGCTGCCAAATCCACTTCTGCTGCTACTACTACAAGTACAACCACTAGTACCACTAACCACCATGACTACCACGAGCACTACTATTACTGCTACTGCTATTACTTCAACTACTACTACAGGACTACTACTACTCTGCAGTGGTGGAAGAAGTACTCAATGCCTTTACTTAAGCAAAAGTACAGATAAATGTGCAAAAAATGTACTCAAATAAAAGTAAAACGTATCACCTTAACATTTCTACTAAAATAAACAATTCGACAACTCATAAATGTGTTAAATGTGAGAAGTTTTGCTAAAAAATGGTGCTGATTACAGATACATTAAAATTGTACTTAAGTAAAGTGACTAAGTACTTTTACTTTGTTACATACCACCATTGCTACTCTGTACCCCAACATGAATTCTACTATACATGTTCTGGTTGATAGATGAGTGAGATTACCACTTTTCCACTGAGGGAAAAAAGTACTTTTACTCATTTAGAGACTTAGATTACTTTTTTCCTCAAAAAAAAAAAAAAAAAAAGTCCTAGCAGTAAAGCTGCTCTAGTGCATGCACTGTACATCTCAAAAAATAAAACTTCAGTAAATTACTTGAGTGTGTAGTCACTTTCCACCTCTAAAATTGGCACATTATGTAAGTGACAGCTTGTTACTATTGATTACTCATACAGTCACGTTACATGACATATTCCCAAGAGGCCTCTCCAAAATGCTCCAATTGATCAGAAATCCCTTTGCAAAAACCTTCATGTGCTATGATTAAAATGATTTATGATGTTGGAGTGCGTTGCCGAAATGAGCCTGGTCTAACAATCTGTAGGAGCCCGACAGTCTGACAGTAAGATGAATTATCACCTCAATCGCCTGCTGCTACACCTGTCCAAAAATGAGTCTTCTGCCTGTGCGTGTGCCAAATCAAATACAAAATACTTGAACCAATCTTTGTGACATGGTACCAGATTTGTACATTTGCTCTTAATGTTGAAGCTCTAACAAAAACACAGTCCTGACCCTGAACTGCTTATATTTGTGTTCAATGGGGAAGAATGTAATGTAGCCTATATGTTTTGTGTTCTTTTGTGTTAAAGACAATAGAGGATCTAGCATTGTAAAGGGCTTCATCAGGTGATTTAATTGAGCCTGTGGGCTGCATGTCCTGTTGCGCCTGGGCTCACAGCTCACTGTAATGAGGCCACTTGTCCCCTGGAGCTCCTGATAAATGACACAGGCCATAATGGTGCTGGTCTATAGCGTCTGACTGACAGCACTGTCATACTGAGATAGATACAGACAACGTATAACCACATGTGTGATTATCTGTTGGCTGTGACAATAACATAACAAGATAATCATTTCTTTACAAGCTTTTAGGGGTAGGGTTACAATTTTTACTTTACATTACTATTGCTAGCACTACTTCTGCTACTTCTACCTACCTCTAGTACTACTAAAACTAGAAATACCATCAATATCATTAGTACAACTACTTCTACTGTTACTCCACTTTTACTTCTCTGACCCAAACCTTAACCATGAACCTTCTGGATTGAGATGAGTGTGCTGTCCACTTTAATTCACTTACCCTGAGGTGTAAGTACTTTTTTCCTAAAACTATATAAGTAAAAGTATCTAGTTACTTTCCACCTTTCCATGACAATAAAATAAAATATAAAATTTCTTTAAAAAGCTTTCTCCCTAAATTGCTACTGATACAGCAACTAATTAATACACACCATCCCTACTCTGTTAACTCCATTCATTCAAAACACACGTGTACAGGCAGACTCTGATACTGTACTGTAGTTGTCATGTCAACATCTGTTCATTCTCTAAGATTAATAGGAACCTGTTGCCTAGAGGTTTAATGGTGTCTCAGCCACTGAAAGACAGGCTTTACTCACCACGTCTTATGGGTACCGTGAGAGATAGTGGATGATGATTCACAAGTAGAAAACATAGCACCAGTTTTCTGCCTGAATAGAACTTTACACAACAGTAGTAGAGATGGAGCCATCTGTGGATTTGTCAAAAAAAAAGATCATCCTTCAGCCCTCAGGCACAAGACACATCTCATGTAATTCATGTCGACATTTTCATATTCATTCTTAAATATCTCTTAGGAGAACGTAAGAGAGACACTAGATCTAAATTATACAGATGATAAACATGATACAGATATAGAGATATACAGTAAAGTAAGCAGACAGAAAAGATGACTCTGTGAAAATCAAACTATATCACAGTGTTCAACTTAAACTTTCGATCAGGGAGTAATATGACCAGTAAAATACAAATCCCTTTAAAAGCAACTAAGGAACGGTTTGTCCCAGAACAATTACTGCTTCAGGTCACAGAATCACATTTCCTCCAAGGATGGCCTTAATCATTCATGGATGTCTCATTAATAAATACTGCACAGAATCAGTGTATTCCCTCATAGTCACAAAGAGCGGTATGCATGAAGAAATTAGTTAAATTATCAGTTTAGCAAATGTCAAGGTTTGAATGACCTGTGGTCTATAGGCTAGAAGAAAAATCCCTTTCTTCTTTTTATGGCTAAAATGGCAATTTACAGATGTAAGATGGAAATTGACTGAGTAAATATTTTTACTTTCACTGAGTTCCACCAAAGTAGTGGAACAATTTTTGATGTGAGAGTATTCATTTAGTTTTTGATGAAATTCATGCTTTTAGCCTCATAAATACCACTTCATTTTTATACATATTTGAAAACTGCATTTTTGATTAACCACATTATCATATATGTGAAAATATTTTTTGTAATATGCTATAAAAATTCTTTAAAATTCCAAAGCTTATGTAGTCTACTATGTGAAGTCCATCTTAAGTCAGCCGCACGTGGGGACCATAGAGTGATGGGTTTATATGAACAAGACCATGGTGCCATCTTGCATTAATACGTGCTCTTTAATTGGTAGTTGCATTAACAAAACCCAAAACGTTCGCTGCACCTACAAACGCAGTGGACAACCCACGTACAAAGAAACAGCTACGTAATCCATAACGTGTGTGTGTGTGTGTGTGTGTGTGTGTGTGTGTGTGTGTGTGTGTGCGTGCGTGTGTGTATTTTTCATTAAGTATGGGGACTTCAAAGTCACTTGTCAAAGCCCAAGTCTGCTGCATGTCCATGTGTTAATGAGGTTAGACATTTGGAGGTGTACAGCTAATTGCGTTGTGCCTTTTACGCGCCTGTGTGTTGGAGACGGACGGGAGCAGCATCACGCTCTTCCATCGCTCCTCTTCGTTCTTCCCCGCTTTCCCGTCCGTCACCGGGCGTATAAAGGCTAGGAGGCGTCTGTCCAGCCCGTCTGCCCGTCTGTCTGTCTCCTCGTCTGTCCTACCGCCTTTGTGGAGGGCACAGTGCACACCGTGGAGGGGTGGAATAGTTTGAGACAATAAACGGGTTTTGCCGCTCTTCTTTTCCGCCTGTCTTGTTCGTGTCATTCCGGAAATTTCTTCTCAGAGTTGAAGCAAACAGGTGCGTACATCACTGCCCTTTTTACTCCTCGCCTTTCTTACTTATTTAACTGTATGTCTTGTAAAATAAAGCTTATTTATGGCAAGCTAGCTAACAAAACAAGTGTTTCCGTACTTTGGATGCTATTCCTACAGGTGGGATTTCAGGGCTGCTCATATCAAGTGCACACACATTCTATTCGCGCGTATTCAAGTCGTTTGTGGAGGAAAAATGAACCAGGGCGATTGCATTGTTTAAAATAATTGTATGCTTACGGGTGCTTTTATTTAAACATTTCCCCCACACAGCTGCGTGTCTCAGCGTGTGTGTAATTTTGGAGTCAATCAAGCAGCAATGGACGCGTTAATGAAGGGTTTCTCCAAAGCCAAGGATGGAGTCGTGGCAGCGGCGGAGAAAACCAAGCAGGGAGTGACTGGAGCGGCTGAGATGACGAAAGACGGGGTGATGTTTGTAGGTGGGTGTCATCGTTGTTGATGGTCAGGACATCTTTTTTTTTTTTTTTAAACAGCACGATGGTCAGAAACAGGAAGCACATGGGTGGGCTTGATTGTGTTAACATAAAGACTGATTGAGTGTGCATTGTGTTGCAGGTACCAAGACTATGGATGGAGTCTCAACAGGTAAATATAGCCTACAGTAGCCTACATTATTGTAATGATATCATTTTCAGTGCGTGCAAAATGAGGGCATTTTCCATAATAGGTGTAATAAGAACAATGAAGAGCCTGCTTATAAATGCAATTAAAGGTGCAGTCATCAGAAACCTTTAATAACCAGGGATCAGTTATTATAGGATGGTCAAATAGAGCAGTGGTTCTCAACTGGTCTGGCTTCAGGACTCACCATCACCTGTAATGACAAGCTGTGACCCAAATAAAAGAGATATTTCAACTTATCAGATATATTGAATAAAACAGTTTGAACCTGAGACAGTATATTATCAGAATATCACAGTATGTCAACACAATAAAGAACCGATTTAAAGATAAACCAATTAAGTAGTGATGCTATAGATGGAAATATTCTCTTTTACATTTAAAGCAGAGCTCAGTAACTTTTTTAACCTAAATTAACAGTTTTGGAGTCTGCATGATGGTTAAATGAGTTGTTGTGGGGTAAATTAAGCGTCCTGCATCTCCCCCTGGTGTCTCTGGGCCAAAAACGACACTTGCATGTAAGTCTGAGCGCTGCCGACCCGAAGTCAAGGAAATCTCAAGCTTCGCGAGAAAGTGTCAATTCGTGGTTAGAGCCAAACAAGTCAAGCCATGTGAGGGATTACAATCAACTGGGCTTGTGAGTGTTTATGATAGTGCTGTACTCCGAACTGTAGGGGAAGCTCTATTTAGAAAAATAAGGCAAAACAGCAAATAAATGAGCAGAGTAGCCGAGTTTCACTTTGATTAGTTGCATTAATTTTATTTTTTTTATCAGACTTTCTTTTGCCCTGGCAAAGGCCCGCGACCGACTGAACACAATTCTGCGACCCACTTTTGGGTTTTGACCCACCAGTTGAGAATCACTGAAATTGAGAACAATTGTCACTTACTGTTGTACTCTTTCTGCTGGTCCCAAGCTTGGATAAATGGGTTGCATCAGGAAGAGCATCTGGCAAAACCTCAAACATATCAATATGCAACCAAAAGGGAAAATCAAAAAGGAAAGTAGTAGTGTAGGTGGTAGTAGTAGTAGTAGTAGTAGTAGTAGTAGTAGTAGTAGTAGTAGTAGTGATATCTCTATTTGAACCCAAGTATGCTGAATTCAAAAGTATATGAAGAGGAGACTATCTGTGCACATAATCCAGGCCCAAAAGGGTCACAAACCAGAGTACTCTTTGTGCTGGTCCCAAGCCCTGATCATCTGCCATAAAACCTATGCCAAATCAATATCCAAATGACTCCGTGCTAGCAGGCCAGTAAATTGTCGTGGCGACCAAAGAAGGGAACAGCCAAAAGGAAAGAAGTACCTTTGTGTATCTTTCCACTGTGTATACCCAGTGGTGTGGTTTGCGTGTCAGCACTTTACATATGCAGAATTGTTTATATATTTTCATAAAGACAAAAATCATCTAGTTTAAAGTCATTTGTATACAAATAAGGGTATGCTTCCCATCCAGCAAGCAAATATTGAGTGGAAAGTTCAGGGACAAATATCTTTCTTTTGGTGTCACCTTTCACTGCTTTAACACAGCCTGACTCCTAGTGGGTAACATTGTGCCATATCTCAAACACAAGCACATATGATTGAGACTGCTGTTCCAGACGTACAAGGAACTGGATTTACTATTGTTGTAGCTCATATTATGGTCAAGCAGGTTTTGATGAGTCAAAGTAAAGTTTGTAAGGGCCCCTCAGAACGGTCCAGGTCCATCAGGCTCAAGGTGTCAGTAATTTGATAATGTGTTAAAAATGTGATCCACGAGCCATGACTTTTACATTTACCAGAGCTGAACTCAATTAAACACTTTTGGTGGGACTGAGAAGGTAATGGTAAAATGTAATATTCATTTCTTCAGAAAAGTCAAATGTGACCTGTAAAATCAGAGCCATTTCAGTGGTACTTTTTTGAAATATGACTCACAACTAAAAAGCTTTTGCCTTCAGCAAAGAAATAATAGTCAACACTCAGTCCAGTTCTTGTAATTTGATCTCTCTCTCTCTCTTTGATGCTTTTGGTATATACCACAAGAAATCAGACATAAGCAAATGTGTTTGCATGTGAAACAGTAGTAACACAAACACATGAAAAGCTTTATGATGGAAACTCCCCTAAGCGTTTTCATGAGGTTTTTCAGTTGGTTAAATGACACATAATGATGATGACGTGTCTGAAATGCTTTTGTAGGGCGTTGCATGTCAGAAGCATGTTGTCACGTCAGCTCTAACTGACTTTTGATTTGACTTATGCAAGCAATAGATTCTACACACCTGTGAAGACATTTAGTCTGTGCACCATTTATGATTATTCTTAAGCTATCATGTTAAACGGGTCAGGATTACCATTTCGGCATACCATTTTGCTTGCTGCTGTAGGCTACTGTAGTTTCTTCCTTAGCACTGAGCAAAGCCACAAAGGGAAGTCTTTCTAAAATGACATTTCCTCCCATTCAACTGCCGTATAATCAGATAAAGTGAGACAACCAATGCTAAATCTCCCAGGTATTGTGGCTCTATAGAGACACTGCCTCCTCACTTACACCCCATCTCTCTCTCTCTCTCTCTCTCTCTCTCTCTCTCTCTCTCTCTCTCTCTATTCTTTTTCTTCTTGTCCTTTAGTTGCAGGTAAAACGGTGTCTGGAGTGTCTCAGGTGGGCGGAGCAGTGGTTACCGGGGTTACAGCTGTGGCCCAGAAAACTGTGGAGGGTGCAGGGAGTATTGCTGCTGCTACTGGATTGGTCAAGAAGGATCCAGCCAAACAAGTAAGGAATAATTTTTTTAACAAATTAAACATTGATGTAGTGGTGACTACATTGTAAGAGTTTACTCAACACATACACCCTTTTATATCTAAAAGGATTTCCCATATATCACACATCATGGTGTTTTAATTTTGGGATTATATGAATTTCTGGGGCTTAGTAAATGTTTCTGAGATTTAATAAAATGAAGAAGTGTATACTGATATTTAATACTTGGTTTTAGCCCAATTTTCTCTTGTCACACAGGCGCCACTAGCTAAATTAATTTGCTGCATACAAGCACATCTAAAAAAGAAAGTGAATATCATGTAAAAAATAAAACTATTTTAGTAGTTTAATTATAGTTCAGTAGAGATTCAATACAGACAGAGTGAAATATTTCATTTGTATTTATTTTAATTGTAATTATTATGAAATAGTATGTGATATTATAATGTTTATTATGTTATGAGATACTGAATTTAGGGTTTTCATAAACTGTAGGCCTTATCATCATAAACGTTTTCAATATTTTACTGTGTGTAATTAATCTATATATTGTATAATGAACCACTGAAAAATACATTTAATAGAATATTGTAATTTTCTGAGGTACACCTGTATATTGACATATATTGACACATTATTGCACACCCAGCTGTCTTTGTATTATGTATTTTGTGCATGTCACCATTCGAGTATTAATCAGTTTGCAACATATTGAGCAGCCCTGGTCAACATCACGTTCCTAATTTTTGGAGTGTGCACTGAGTGCTATAGAAAAATTAACCATTCCAGCTGTGTATGTCCTTCATTCAGTGTCAGCCGCCACTAGCCATGGCCCTCAAAATGGCCTCCTGACCTTGAGTCCCTTGTCTTCTGTGCTGTTTTCTTTTTCATCTCTGAAATGAAAACCGCTACATATTCTTGGCTTTTGCGCAGTGTTTATCAATCAGACTGGCCTTCGTTGGTCTAAAGCAGGAGGAGGTGGATAGAGCACAAGGCAGTTTACCGTAGCAAACGATTTACTGCTGTCAAAAAAGACAAACAATTCCCTTTCATTATTGTCATTGGGTTATTTTATTGTGGATTTCTTAGTTGTCTTTGCCTAAGAGTTGTAGGACTTGTAGGACTTGTCTATTTGTTTTTGTGTTGACGCCACCAGGGCATCTTAGATTTTTTATGTAGTTAATTTCTTAAATGAACTTCAAATACAATAAAATTGAATATGTGCACCTACAACCTAAAAAGCCAAACAGATGGCCCTCTCGCTCTTGTTTCGTTTGACACTGTTGCTTTTGACCAGAGCTTTGTGTTTAAATGGCTATATGATGATTTAATTCCTATTTTTAAACCAATCTTGGTCACATCTAGGACAGTATTTCACATTTTATAACATTTGAAAACATTTCCGACAAAAAAGATCGTTTTTAATAAGTACTCTACTGGTGCCATGAAGAAACAGGTGAAGAGAACCAGCATAGGGCAGCAGAGTGCAGAGTGTTTTCAAAATCTAAGAATAAAAGGAACTTCACTTTTTGTATGATGCCATTTTACTACAAATTGAAAATTATTATTATTATTATTATTATTATTATTATTATTATTATTATTATTATTATTATTATTATTATTATTATTATTATTATTATTATTATTATTATTATTATTATTATTATTATTGGGGGTGCACGGTGGCAGAGCGGTTAGCATTCTCGCCTCCCAGCAAGGAGGTCGTGGGTTCGAGACCAATACACACCATCACATGAACTCTCTGGGTGGAGTCTGCATGTCCTCCCCATGTTACCGTGGGTTCTCTCCGGGTTCTCTGGCTTCCTCCCACCGTCCAAAGACATGCATGTGTTAGGTGAATTGGTGACTCTAAATTGACCCTAGTGGATGAATGTGAGAGTGAATGGTTGTCTGTCTGTGTTCGTCTCTGTGTTAGCCCTGCGACAAGCAAAGTTACTGGGATAGGCTCCAGTCACCCGCGACCCCCAACGGGAATAAGCGGTAGAAAATGAATGAATGAATGAATGATTATTATTAATGTTTTTATTTTTCCATTTTTTAACAACTGCATCATCAGTGTTACGGAAGTTATCATAAAAGTAAATACATTAGATAGTAACATGTTACTTTACTTAGTTACTAACTCTTCAAAGTGAGTAGTCACATTACTTTTGGATAACTACCTCAAATTATCTGAGTTGCAAACTATTCAAATTGTGAACTGAAGTATATTATTATTCCCCATAACGTGCACTATTATTTTTAGTTTCACAGACGTTCAAGCAAAATTTCCCCTGCATTCAGTTCAGCGGGGCTGTTCAACACAAAAATAAAAACCCTCATCTTTAAGCTCATGCCTTATCACATCAGTAAACACACAGGGATTAAGCTCCTCTGGACAGAGTTGTTGGTGACGACTTCTATTTCACTACATTTAGGCTAAAATGTGGTGTTTGTTAGCGCCAAAGCGGTGCAACCATCTTATTTCCTCTGTGTCTCTGCTGACAGAGACCTAAATGAACCCATATTTACTGTAAGACATGTTGTTGTTCTTATATTGGATGATTTACCTGATGAGGACCTGCTTTTGGTCCCCACAAATCTACACACAGATGCAATACATACGGTAATGTTACCTAACATGGTTAGCCACCTAGCTTTAGCTAGAAAATATTCTATATCAGCTCTTGCTGGGTATAATTATATTTTTAAGAGGTTGACACTTATGATATAGTCTGTGTGATCCACAAAATACATATTCATGACAGTCACAGTTAATAAGAATCACCATAAAATTCCATTGGAAATAAGTGCAGGTCATTTTTGACCCACTTATGGAAACTAGGGGTAGTGATACAAAAAACTGAATTTTGTAAAAAGTATAAAAGCTAAGTTAAAGATTATAATGACATCAATAACATGTTTATTTTAGGAACTATGAAGCGATAACCACTTTTCACTTCAAAAATATTGCAAAAAAAACAACCTCACCGAGTCATTTTTGACCCACTTATGCATCTAAGGGTTAAGAAAATCCAAATACGACAGCTGATTGACAAAATTTTACTGTTAAAAATGTAGTGGCCTTGTGAAAGAAATTACTATTTATTTTTATGATACATTACAGTAACCAAGATTGTGTGCATTAATAGTTGCATTTGCTTCCGATTAATATGATAAAATGTGAGTATGGCATAGTTTTGTGATAAAGCTTTGTCCAACACATCTAATTCACAAGCCAAATCAAGTTGTACTGATTAACTGTTTTTACAGTTTTGTATTCACCTAAAATATCATTCAAAAGATTAAATCATTTCCCTGCACTTCTCTCCTTTCCTGTCGTCTAGCAAGAAATAACAACCCAATTATTTTTCTCAAGGCAACACAATAAACATTTGTTGTGATGCTCAATTTCCTGTATCTTAATTAGTGATGGAGCACAGGGGATTCTCTTACAACTCTCGAGACACACACCTAAATTTGCTTTAACTGCTTGCAATGTGAAGAAAGGATCTTATAAAAGAAAAGTAGAATATGTATTAAAATAGTGTCCTCTGCCAGAAACACTTGAAAAAATGATTTGTTAATCTCTTGTTCAACATCCACAACTGCTATAATTGTCATAACCCTAAAGTATTTTGTTTGGCATTCTTCACCCCTAGCAGCAGTTGTGTTTTTAAAGCCCCTACAGTACAGTATATGCGGCTAATCACAATTTTTGCCCCGAGGGATGAGTGCTGACAGAACTCCACCTGGAATGTGATGCCTTATTATGAAAACCTCTCATGAGCCAAGATGGCCGACCCAACAGGCAAACAGATGGACATGGACTAAGCAAACTGATATGTTTAATCAAAGACTTGTTTGAAAGAGACAAACAGGCAAATAATGCTGTGACAATTCAAGACAGCGGCACATTGTCCTTGTTTAACTGTCATTCCTAATCCGTGCAGTCATTAAACATCATTAATATTAATTTGATTTTAAAAATTGATGCCAGGTTGAAAAAGGCCATCAAAGGCTGTCTACAAATACACACACACACACACACACAGGCGCAAACAGTAGGTGTCGGGATGCTGCCTTTGCCATTAGATTAGATTAATCTCCTCATCTCGCTGTTTCGCTCATTTATCAACTGCTCTGAGTCATCCTGAGCCGGGAGAGGTGCGAAAGGTAGAAGGGACTGGTATAGCATGACTAAAGACAATTCATCATTGAAAATAGGACCTTTTCATTGACTCGCAATAAAATGTCTCATTTTCCAGGAAGTAATTTCAGCTTACAATTTGTTTTATTGTACAGAAAATATT
Source organism: Bostrychus sinensis (assembly GCA_020698575.1). Lineage (NCBI taxonomy): Eukaryota > Metazoa > Chordata > Actinopteri > Gobiiformes > Eleotridae > Bostrychus > Bostrychus sinensis. Next base: position 19,832,308 of record CM036239.1, on the reverse strand, counting down.
TTTTTTCTGTTATGAAGGTCATTATTGAATTGTGTAGAAATTGCTTCACAACTTCTGAGCAGTAGAAGTGTCTAAACATGTTGCTGGCAGTGTTGGGGGAGCAGATGGAAGCCTGATGGGGGTTTTAAATGCAGCAGCAGCAGCAGGACGAGGTGTAATAACTAGGCTTAGGTTTTGTCAGGAGGGGACACGTCACATAATCACACATGTCGGCGCGCTGTGGCCGCATCCCTATTAAGAAAGATCACTATAAAGAGGGGAATAATCAAAGACCCTTAAGTCTTCAATTATCATCTCACTCAAAATGGCCACTAATGTGTATATTTAATCTATCTAGGGACGTGGCATGTTTTGGCTTTACCTATAAAAATTATCATATATAGACAAAGTTCTGGTACCATTAAAACTGCTTTGATAATTCAGAAACAGATCTCTCATTTCATTTTGATTGGGACAGTAAAAGTCTGAAGAACAATTGCTAAAAGGGGACATAGAATAGAAAGGTAACAACAGGTGCCTTACCTGTTATCATGAACCAAAGAGGACCAGGTTCCTGGCTTGGACTAGTTTACTCTGTCATCCCCCTGTCTCACTTCCCCATTTCCTGTTACACTACTATCTCTGTCAAATGAAGCCAAATAAAATCATTAGAATGTGTGATTCTTAGTTATAAATTATGTTTGTCTCAGAATGTGCACTTACACTACTCTCCTGTCTTTGAGCAGACTGATGATGCTGCAGCGTTACAGGACGTGGCAGAATCACCTGTTGATCCAGACACTCCTGATGCTACAGAGGTCAGAGACATACACTCATTTCTCATTATATGCTAACTGACACATCCTTGTCAATGATCAAAATGTTGTGTTTAATTTAGTAAAGCATACAGTAAATAAAAACTTTTCTGTCTTTCAGGAGGACACTGATGACTAAAATTATCCCAATCCAGGATCAGTGACCGAAACATTCCATGTCGCTCTGCCAAGTCCAGTTGTGCCTCGTCTGGTCCTTGATGATGTCTGTGCCCGGCGTCCCTGTGTGCTGTTTTGTATCTGTCATGTATGTGTAAATGTCTTAGAGAGTGAGAGGCGTGGCGAGTGTGTTTATGCCTTTTGCACATCAGTCCTGAGCAGAACCTCGGGGCGTGCAGCATCTGCCACCAGCTGTTGTTCCCAGTGACTCCCTCCCACTGAGGACACCACCTGGTCTCTCTGTGTCTGTCACATGTGTGGCTTTCTCAATAACTCAAATATGGAAATATACCCCTAAAGCACCTAAGTGTCTCAATATAAATATACAATTTATCTGCTTAAAAGCATAATGATAATCTATTTTTACTGGTATAATGTCACTGTTTTTGGTGGACTATAAAGTGCTAAGCTATTTGTGTACTCATATTGTATTTCAGCAGGTATCGCTGCTAAACCAGAATATCTCATGGTGAATGGCCGTTTGGAAACTCTGAGCATGTAAACCTTTTCAGCCAAACTGGAGTGTGGATAATATGGATAATTGTTTAGAATTAAGTGTTGAATAAAATATGTAAAGTGTATAATGGCTTAAGTGTTTTTAATTGGATGTGTGAATGTATAACATCAGATTGTAATTTTGAGAAGTCAGGAGATTATTTGTTTATTCGTATCATTTCTATGCTATTCTAATACATAATCTAACTGACCTCTGGGTAATGACTGAGTTTGTTGATTTTGAAATGTTTTAGGGGCTGTGAAGGCGGTCATACTATCCTGTTGTCTCACCCTATTATTTTCCACTACCTTCAGAAAGTAGGACACATGACAAATCTCCTGATAGAAACACCAAGACTGTAAGTGGGTGTGCATGTGTGAAAGCGCATTTGTGAAAACAATCCTCTGAGACAATGGAGGATAACATTCATCTCAGGCACCAAGGATCCTAAAGCACAGTCATAAGTAACATAATTTTTAGGTAAAAATACATCATTGGCGTGTGATGTTCATGCATTTACATGACTGTGTGCAGTGAATTATAAACATGTCCTTGGCAACGTACTGAGCGTGCTGAGAACAGGTTAGCCAGTCTATTATAGAAATAACCAGTCTAAACATTCAGCTTCCTACATATCATTAAAGGCTGGATTTTACATGATGACAACTGAATAAATTAGCACTTGTGTTGTTGCAAGTAATAAACTTATATTGGATTATCTACCTTTTTTGTGAGACGTCCATATCTAAACTGGCAGATAACGATAAAGAAATCATCAAGAATCAGTTAATAGAAACAAGTTTAATCAGATTGCCACTCACAATGAACTAGCTAAAAGTATTGAGAAAGTTTTTTTCCTGGTTGTTGGTTATGTGTATGCAACTTATTATTTATTAAATATTATTATTTAGTAAATCTGATCTAGATAAACATACTGCTAAAGAAGTGCATAAATAAAATAAAAAGAAAATATATTTATATTGATTTTTACGATTTAATGCAACATTTGCATTTTCCTGGATCACTTGGTAATTTACATCAAAATTGACTCAGTCCAAAATGTATCGTGTCAGAAAATAAAAAGCAAGTTCAAAGTTCAAAACAGTTCTCATGACCACAACTGTCTTCCGTGTTGGGCATGCTCATTTTAAAAAGATGAAGAGGAGATGCTACAGACGGTGACATTTTGTGTCTCACTTCTTCTTCCTCTTCAGGGCCTTCCACTCTCCCTCCTGTGTGGCCAGACTGCCTAACAACTCCTTCACCTTTCTCTTCCTCTCTGAGTCCCTGAAAAATAAGCCATGAAACAAGTTAAGGGCTGCTGGGAGAAGACTCAATCAATACAACTAGATGAGATTAGAAAATGACTTTAGTAAATGTCAGATGGGTAATACTCACTTTCGCATGACATCATTGAGCTTCTCTCTGGCCAGGAAGCGAGAGTCCTTCCTGATCTCTCTCAAAGCGCCCTTAAACTCTTTCTTGTACTTGTGTTTGAGCCGCTCCTTCTCCCTCTCCTCTCTGGTGCTACCGCGCTTCTTCCCATAGTCCAACCTAACAAAAAGACAAACATTTAGTTGAGAGTAGGATACATCACAGTATAATAAAAGTAATCGAATTACCACTTACACTTCAACTATCTTTGGTGTAAGTAGCTTTAGAGGAATAGGCTTTTTCTTTTCAAAAACCATGGGAGTGTGAGTCACAGTGGCACTACCAATAGCTTCCAGGATCTCACTGTGAAGTCCCTGAAAAAACACAAAATCGGACAGAGATGAGGCAACAAAATTAGACAATACAACCACTGCAGAAAAAGTTTTCCATTTTGACTGTGTTACCTGTAAAAGGTCTGGTAGTGCTGGAGTAGAGAGGTGACTAGAAAGTAGTGTTTGGAGAGGTTTAAAGATGTACGTATAGGATGGAAGATCTTTGTACAGCAGAGAGCATCTCTTCACCAAGTCCAAGCAAGTTGATAAACATGTCAATCTGCAGAGAAAGTACAGAAATCACAACATATAGGTAACCTTTATGTCTATAAGGTCATAATGTGTAGTAAAATTTCAATCATCATATGGTTGTTCCTGTGAATAAAATTTAAAAGGGATGCAAATAATTGTTTAAACGTTACTGGAAAATAAAATCAACACATTTCCCATCAACAGAAAGGGTTGCATTACATGCTTTTAATTTCAGTGTTTGCCAGATCCATGCACTTAGACACTTTTGTTCAAGATATGTGCTTACTCAGCTATACTGTAAGTGGTGCCCTTTCACACAATGCTTACACATTCTGCCCTGTACCTACCCACTTATTATTAGTCTTGTGTGTCAACATACGAGAAATGAATTACCACAGCTACAAGGCACTTTGCACAAAGCAACATGCTTGTGTTTGTCATTGTCAGGCGTAAAGGAAATCCCAAGTTAGAAAATGACCAGACACCCAGGTACAAGTCAAATAGTGCATCCATAAACAGTTTGAAAAATACCTGGGCCTGAGTGCTCCAAATAATTATTGAGGGCTAAATAAAGCTTTCAATTGCAATCAACACCAGGAACTAATATGTAGTACAAGCTATTTAAATTACACTGAAAATATTGTATTGCTAATTGAAATTTATCAGTAGTGCACCTTGTATAAAAGCTGTAAATGAGTCAGTTTAGTGGCATGATGGGGGAATTAATTTTAGTTGAGTACACATAAAAATGTATGCTCATGCAAACTGCCCGGTGATTCAGTGCGGCCTGTTTGGAGTGAGTTGTTTGGTCTGTGCCCACACACCAGCTGCTGTGTGAAAGCATGCAAGCCACTCATCACAATCGCACGAGTGCTTCCATCAGCACCGAGCCACACAGTCTGGCCAGGTAAACACAGGCTTATGCTCCATCTTATGGTTTTACAAATCCCAAATGCATAACAGCGTATTGTTATTGGAGAACTTTGAAATACAATGTCTAGGTGATTGTTTTAGGTCAGTCTGTAGTGCATATTTGTGTGTTTCTCTCATTGATTCCCAATCTGAAGTCATCTGCCCTCTAGGGTGCAGTGATTTACAGATTTATTGTGGCATAGGTTTTATGCAGGGTGCCCTAACCCTTCCTGATGCCATCCTCTCCATTTAGTACATACATATTGTTTGATTTCCATACATGAAATTGTAAAACAGATAAAATACTTAAATGTAGCAAGTTATATTAGAAATTGTACAGTTAAATTGTACAGTTAAGGTGGTCATAAATTATTAAAAATAATGGTTGTATAAAATAATCACAATAAAATTATTAGGGATATCATCGAATCCCACAATCAGACTGGCCCACAGATACCAATATGACAAAATACTCTGAGGGCGTAGACATAGTTGTGAAAAATACAAAGTCATATCTCTCTGGAAAATGTACCTGTGCTGGTCTTTGTCTAGTTCACTGTTGAGTTCCAGATGCTGAGCTGCAGACAGAGGGATGGTTTTCTTGCTCCAGCTCTTGCAGGACTCAGAGTCTGATAACACCAACAGATCACTGTGCTTCCCAGTGGGTTTAAAAGGTGCTACAACAGTGTAGCCTGCAAAAAGATTAAAGGCTGTTTAGTCTAACCTTTTATCAAATTTGTGGAACTACTGTATTCTAGTGAAATTAGGTTTTAAAAAAATGTGGCTACCAAGATTTTTTTTTTCCTTCACGGCTAGATGTAGTACTCCAAGCAGGAAGTTGACAAGCTCAGGCAGAAAACGCTTTGAGAAAGAGATATACTCCACTGCAAGGCAGCACAGCACTAGGCCTATGTTCACATCCTGAAGTGACTTCACTGGACACTGAGAGATGCAAAACACAAACAATGCACTTTTACTACCAAAATAATAAAAGTTGAGCCTTCAACAAGAAAATGACAACAGTGGGTCAGTCTTTGTGTACCTTAGTTAAAGCCTGGCTGATGTACAGCAGTGCTGGGGTAGTGACAGGATGTCGAAAGTCAGAGGTCGGAAATAACTGTGCTGTCACCTTCAAGTAAATTAGCTAAAAGCAGACATAGAACAGTTATTAGTGGTTTAAACTGGCCACAATCCCTTGTGATTATTGGTTTACTTTGTGCAAAACATACAGCATGTTAATCTCTGTTATAAGTCACATACCATGTCTAGTGCTGGGAAATTAACATGACCTTTGACTTCAAGCATCTCTTCCATACTGTGAGATGCATCACCTAAGATGCTCTGCATGGTCTTACAGGCTGCTTCAGGAAACATTTGACACAGACCATACAGCTCCCTGCACAACAAAAACAAAAGAACAAAGGTGGAAAAAAAACATTAAATTTCAATTGCTACAAACATAATAATGAGTGCTTACTTACGGCATGAGCTTATCAATAGTGGTTAATTCGGGAGGACTTTTTGTAGCCAAGTCTCCAATGTACTCTAACAAAAATCCAAAGAGTTTCTGGGAAATGCAGAACATAATATTGGCTTGTGTAACATGATAAATCCATTAAAACACATATCTTTTTTATCTTTCTGCTGCATGCTGTGACTGGAGTAGGCAATGAGGATGTCTTGCCCAGGGGTAGGATATAGTAACACCTACATGATTACACATAAATAACTAATGTACCTGCAGCTTCAGCTTGTTTCCCACAGCTAAACTGGGATGATTACATTTTTGAATTCTAGCCACAACAAGACGCTGGTTTTCAGAGGTGTGCTTACAAAGCAAATTTTTCAGGTCAGTGTAGCTTTCTGGAGCTGTAAAAATTGAATATAAAAATGCTTCAGTTTAGTGCGCTGTGGATAAAATCTTAAAACAATAAATTTTTATTTTTACTTAGTAGTCACCAGAAAATGTGTATGGAAGTTCAGCTTTAGCAGCTTCCTGCTGGGCCTTCAACTCTTCTTTGCTCAAAACCTTCTTTGGTTTGGCCTCTTTCCCTGATGTTTCATCCTCTGCTCCACTTTCCTCAGACTCCAGATCTGAGTGGCCGCTGCCGTCCTCCTCCTCCTCCTCTTCTTCTTCTTCCTCCTCCTCCTCCTCTTCCTCCTCCTCATCATCCTCGCCTTCTTCACCATCATCTTCTGTGTCTGACTGCTCCTCTTCACTATCTGCTTTTTCCTCATCTTCATCTTCATTTTCTTCATTCACTGACTCCTCTGCAATGTTCCACTTTCCATCCTGCATGAACAAACCAAATTTTACATTTCAAATTAAACAATGCTTTAAGGTAAACACACTTTGAGTTCTGCTACCTGATAGGACAGTGTCTTTTTGTCACTCTTATCCAGAATAAAGCCATCGTTCAGGTCATCGGCTGACATATAGGTCTGTCTCTGGGCAGTGTTCTCTACTTCCTCTCCTTCCTCTCCCATCATCCTTCTCAGCCTCTCAGCCTACATAAAGACAAAGCAAAGAGGAACATTTCACACAGGTCTAACAAACATTAAATTTAAAAAAAAACAAAAAACAACATATACAGGTAAAAATCTGTGGCCAACACACCTCTAGTTTCTGTAACTTCTCTCTCTCCTCTCTAGCAATCTCCTCTGGCGTTTTCATTTTCTCTGATGGCTGAGCTTTCATCTCAAAGCCAAGCTCTCGGACCATCATGTCATACTCGTCCAGCTGAAACAAACCAATAAAAATTGAGACATAACTATGCAATGTTTTCTTAATCAGTGCATCTATTCAAATTGTACCTTAGGCTTCTCCTGCGGTTTGTCAGCCTCTTGTGCTTTGGATGTTTTTTTCACCATCAGGGCCTGGATGCTCTTCCACTCCTGGTCCAGCTTCTCTGTCAGCTCCTGTGCTTCTTCTTTCTGCACCTGTCGTTCACGCTGACAACCACCAAGAGTGATTAACTACTAGTTCATTAAGACATTATACTGTATTTCTCAGATGACTAGCCACTCACCTTTTCCTGTTTGGACTTCTGGATGAGTTCTTCAATGAGCTCTTGTCTGGACTTTGCTCTCTGACTTCCTTCATCGTCCTGCTGCTCCCCTGAGCTTTTTTTTCTGAGCAGACCTCCTCCTCCTCCAAAGTGTGAGGCAGTCAGTTCAGCTAAGGAAAGAAAACTTGTTTGTCAAAAAGAACATGTTTTGCCTACTTGACTTCATTTACATGTGCATTCAGAATTCAGCCAAAAGCAAGTAAAAAGAAAAACACCTGACAAAAGACCCCTCTCTTCAGATTCGTCATCACTTCCAACTGCATCATTGAATTTCTCAATTTCAGCCAATGACTGGCCATAATGAGTTAGCTCCTCTTCCTCATTTAAGTTGTAAATATCTTTCTTTTCATGGGAACGCTGGAAATAAAAGCAGCATACTATGAGGCAACAATATAAACAACCAACTAATCAGAGTAGCTACCAAAAAACTTTTGTGAAAGGTAAAACATATCCCACAATATTACTGACCTGTCGCTCCATGGCAAACCTTTGCAGAATTTTGTCTTCTGGAGCCATCTTTGAGTCATACTCTCCTAAACGTCTGTCGATGAATTTACTTGTTTTGTTTTTCTGTCTATACTCCTTCAATAGAGTTTCTTTTCTCTAAAGCAAAAAGCAAAAGAGCATTTAATCATTTCACACATAATTTTGTCTTATTTCCCAGTGCGTGTTATGTAAATCTCCTGAGTTTATACCCTTCACAGTTTATCTGAACTATATTAACACCGCATTTGACTTTTTAAGTACTAACGTTTACCTTTGTGATGGCTTTGGACCGCGAAACGCCTGGTAGACCCACGTCATGCTTAGATTTTCTTCCCAAAACATCAAATTTCTTCCTATTAATTTTCACCTCAAAAGGGTTATTCTTGATTTCAGTAGAAGTCTTAGTCTTGCGGACCTTGTCAGCAAGGCTCCTCTTTTTGGGTGGCTTCCCCATCTGCAAACACAGTACAGCCTCATTCCTATGGTGACCCGTTTTAGCCTCGTCCCATGTCCCAACACATATCTGTAAAAACACTTATGTCTCCCAGTTTTCAACAAACCGTGTCCCAGATGTTCCCATTGTAACCAAAGGAAAAGCATAGGAAACTTTAATTAATTTGCCTAAAGACTTTTGTCATTATTTCTCTCAATAAATTGCCATCATATTCAAAACTTAAGCCCTCGCGTCATGTACTTTAATTACATGACAGAAAATTGAATGTATTTGGAAGCTTTTTTGTATCTTGATAAATGCTTCATGTTTGAGATTTTTAATAAGATTTGGTCTAGAAACTACACAGCTAAGCACAGCTACTGCAGTGTGTGTAAACAAGCAGACATTACTGAAGGAGATAGATTTACCTTTAGGCAGAGATATAATTTACTGAATCCGTACTGAAGAAACCATGAGGTTTTGCAAACGACACTTTTAAGGAAAACAAATTTATTCTTTCAATCCACGTTTTTGCACTTAGTTACCATAAACAGCATGGAGTTAGGGGTCAAATGTCAAAACAAAGATGCGAAAAAGGAGCAACTTCCGCCGTAGCTCCACGCAACAGCGCCCCCAGAGTTTGACTGCAGCAGAGACAAAAGAGTCATAATTAAACCTTTTCCTGCACGACAAAGCCAGATAAAGATAATAAGGCAGTTTCCCAAACAATACGTTATTCTTTAATTTGTCTTAGTAATGAAATCAGATGTAACCACGTCGTAATGTAAATAAAGCCTCAAGCTACTCCACTGAAGATCTTAAAAGCTGATTTGCTCATTTTTGTTCAGGATAGCTCCAGGTTTTTTCTCATGAAATTTAAGACTTTTGTAAAAATATAATAAAATTTAATCCCAAAATTGCCGGCTAAAGAACAATAATCTGTATAAATTTTACACAAATAAGATCAGTATTACTCTCTGAAACTCATTGGTTTTATTTTAAAAGTCTAATACAGGTGAAATAACTCTAGTTCGGCATTAAAAATTTCAAAACAGAATCATAAATTTCAGTGGTAATGGTCTATTTACTGTATTGTGGTGATGTTTTTTGCAACAAATATGCTTATGCCTACAAAATAACACAGTCCATAAAGGCACAATTGAGTGGATGACTTTGTAAAACCACTAATAGAATTTTTTGCCAAATTCGCATTCAGCTCACAAAACTGTTATTACAAAGTATTGAACCAAAATATATTTTTGACTAGTACAACACTGAAAAACTTGGATGTCAAAATTTGACAATTTAAGATGAACAAAATGTAATACCTGCCCACACGATTTAATACTTTTAAGGCCTTAATTTTGGCAACATCAAATTTAATACCATTTTAATACTTTTAAAACCTTGGGGCTACCCTGTTGTTTGTGTCACAGAGACCACTGACACAAGGCTCATTTATTTCAAGTAGTGTTTATTATTCATGAAAGACATAACCATAAAAATGGATCCGTTTACGTAATATGCTTGTTGTATATGGTACATGAGACGCAACAAAACCCTAAGTTCAGACAGAGAAAAATGGTCTTAGCAGTGAGATGAACAAAAACCTGTGAGTCAAATTAGCAAAAAAAAATAAAAGCGTAACAAAAAGTGTACAAAGTATAAGCTTTCTACATATGCAGTCCTTCTAGAGTTTATCAAGTCACTGTATATAGTGGATAAAATCCTGCTTTTAATCACATTATTGGTTAGTGAATGAATACAATAAGTCATCTTTTTTTCTCCAGTGTTCATTGTGTTTTACTACAAGTGGATTATAACAGTAGTGAGAAGGGAGATCTAAAATATGATTACTCATGCAGCTTTGTAACAATAGAATAATTGGTGGTGTAAGTAGCTGTCTATAATAATTTGCAGCCATTTAAAGTTGGAGAGTGGTTTGAGTCCCAGACAGCAGGTAATGGAGGAGATTCACAGCTCTCTCACAGCTAAACCTGTTGGCTCAATCCACACAATGCGAGAAGGCTTTCAAACAGTTACAAAAATAACAAAAGGAAGAAATTAAATACATATTCTCATAACAAGTTTTTTTTGTGTTGTATAAACAATAGATTAAAGCAAAAAAATGTTAAATGTAAATCATAGCCAAGCACATTGCAATGCAAAATAAAAAAGTTGAAATATGTTTACACTTTCCTTCCCATTACTTTCAAATACATTATCCAACAGAACAACATAACACCTATAGCCTGCCAACACTGAACATCACTACCCTGCTTTATTACTTGAGGGCTTTCAGGACCTTTCACTGCACTGATCACTTTAGTTTGTAGGGTTGTAATACCTGTTACATTAAGGCATATAAAAGTGTCTTTGCCACCACCAAACTGGAGCACGCTTCAAAGTGAATATATTTTTTGAGTAGGATATCCATTCATCAAAATAATTGACATAAAATATGTTTTTTTGAAGCCTAAAGACTCAATGAAAAGTATTAAATAAACATTCTTTAAACAATCCGGAGAATGTACTTTTCACTGCGAGCGGTTACCACCCATAAATGAAGATACAGGATTCATTCATTGTTTCACACTTTGAGACATACTTTGATACAATCCCATTACATTCTAGTGGTTATAACAGTTAATATAAAAAAAAAATGTTGGTTAAAATCCTTAAAACCTCACGATTATAATGTACTTGTAAACATGCATAAAAGGTTCAGCTGGAGTGGACTGAGTGCAGACTAAATGTAACATCTCTAGTTAAAGCCTCTATCAAAAACCATTATGTTTTTAAGTTTTTGTACATTGTATACAAAGTTGGCACACGCTAACAAGAACAAAAAACAACATATTAACAAATGGTCATACATGAGAATTAAAAGCATAACTGTATTTGTTTGACGAGTGAAATGGTAGTGAGTAGCAAACGTAAAAGGAGGCAGGGGCCACTTTTGATCTGACACTCAAGGCGAAGGTTCAGTCTTTTTCTTGTTTTTCTTTAGGAAGGAAGGAGTGCGAAATTTCTTTTTCTTTTTGGAGGGAGACTTGCTGGGGGAATCGTCGCCCTCCTGTTCACCTGCTTCGGCGGGGTCCTCCCCCTCGGCTGTGTCTGCTGCGGCTGGGGGAGGGGTGGGCTCTTCAGCAGGGAGCGCTGCAACGTCAGAGGGCTCATCAGGGGTTAGATCAGGAAGGGTCTGTCTCAGGGTGGCGGCATCACTCTCATCCTTAAAGGTATGGTCTGGCAAGGACTCTGATGATAGGAGAAATTACAAGTTATAGATCTTATAGGACCAACTAAGATGTGGGCTGATGATAATAGCCAACAGTCAAGCTAAGCACGAAAAAACCTCTTAACTCTTCCACTCCTATAATTACTTTTCAGCTCCCAGAGCTTAAGCAATGCTTTAATGCACACGTGTAAAATGTCCTCATGCAACCCTCATGTTAGTAGCCAAGAGTCCACTCCATCACCAGTCACTTTTAAACAAAACAGCCATCCCAACTCCTTCTTCTACCCAAATGTTAACACAAGGTTTCTTTTCTAACACCAAGAGAGAGAAGCTTTCACACCACATTCTCTTTTTACCTTTACTTCAACAGGGAAAACTTAATAAGTGCAGTTCCCTTGTTCATATGCACCCTGTGTACAAACACAAACAAGAGGGCTAAACATACAGTAAAACAGTATATACTAGAAGATTAAGGTATCAGTGTATGCACTATGAAAGAGCTTTAACTGTCATACAGCATAAGTAAAGCTCCAATTATGAGAGCGTAACATACTGCAAAACAGTTCCACACTGGTAGAAATGATAGTAATTTCTCTAAGATTCACAAATACTAGGAAATGTTAAAGTTGGTGCGGTGCCCATAAGTCTACAAGTTCTACATTCTCTAACAAGACTGTGAGTCAGAGCACTATGAGCAGAAACAAAACACTCCACAGGCATCTTTTTTTTTTGGGTCTAAAAAGACAAAAAAAAAAAAAATCACACAACTGATTTTGATTCCAAAGTTTCTGGGACTGAACACCACAGTAGCCAAGCTGTGGGATTTGCAAGAGCCAAAAGCAGCAGGTTTAAGCCACATTTCAACACAGTATTGATGTACCTGGTAAAGGACTCGTCTGTAAGACAAACAATGACCAACATATAAAACATTGTATTGTCTATGAACATAAATATAGAACATAATTTAACACTGATAGGTGCGTTTGTGCAAAAGAGGTCGGTTAATTAAAGAGTGAGTCATTTGGAAAAGAAGACAGGTTAGTTAAAGTAAAGGTTTAGCTTGTTGTAGGGGTTACTCCAGAAACTTCATCCACTTGTAATTACATTTTAAACAATAAAAATGTTTCTTATATTATGAGAAAAGCCCTTAAGAAGCACACGTAAAATGTATCTGTTGCTAAGCAACTAGCAACCTTGCTTATCTCTTTAAAACAGATATATAAAAAAGAAAAGGAAAAAAAAAGACATTTAAGAAATAAAAAGTAGATAATGTTCTAAAATAATCCCCATCAACAGCAAGTGAAGAGTTTCAGAGAGACCAGAGGCAAACCCCAAGATACATGTTAGTGGAGACTACAGATCAGTTCTTTAGCCATGCACACAAAAGGGGAGATGGCCGCGCAAAGGTGAAAAGGGTGACAGGTTAGGAGGGTGATGAAGCAGGTGGAACAGTACATACTTACTATGGCAACAGGTACTCTTTTGTATTTCCATCTCCTGATTGTATTCGCAGCCACAAAGAAGAAAAAGCACAAGTAGAAACAAATGTCTAATGCAGATCAAACCACAGGCACTGAGTAAATTAAAAGGAAATCAAACTTTGAGAGAAAAAACACACCAGGAGATTTGAAAAGAATGGTTGGGGACCATTCTTAATTCACCCGAAAAATATGGAGAATGAAGGGAAGGTGTAAAGTATAAACCATACACCGAGACATGTTATTCCACAACATTTCATTCATTAGATTACACCTGTCAACGGTAACGACTGTTTTGACTTTTTATAATTTTTTTTTGTCCCATTGCCAGCTGTGGATCATCATGGATGATATCAGGTGTAATCCAATAGTAATAAAGACCAAGAGGAAAAAAAATAAACAGAAAGTGTAAAAGGAAGTTAAAACAGCAGGCTCCCTATAGAAGATTTCTCATTCAAGTCAGTAGTCTTTTTAAAAGTTTTAAATTAATTTAAAAATTGAAACCTCTTGGCCTATTATTACACATAACACATAGCACACTAGCTGTAGTAATATTAATATATAAAGACCACAACATGAACAAACTCCAAGACAGGCAGGCAGATTGACGGGCAAGAGCCTCCACATTTCTGGTGTATACTCCTAGAAAGTGACCAGTCAAAGGGCTGGATACAGCCCTTGATAACCAGGCAGATACCAGGCCAGCATCTGTCAGGGCTACGTACCTTCCTCTGCTCGGACCGGGGTGCTGGGCGGAGTGGAGGTAGGCTTCGGCCCTTTACCCTCCTCCTCCCCAGGCTCTACCATTTGTTCTGGATCTAAAAAAAGAAAGAGTAGAGAAAATAAATCCATATGCTTATACAGTATAATAAATTTAAAACAGAGAAGCTTTAGAGAGATTGGTTATGTTTTAAAGAAAATGATGGAAAACCCTTGATTGTACCCCATGTTATATCCCTGGGAAATAGACAACATTGCAACACAAAGAAACACACAACCAAATCATGGGAAGGGAGGCTTAATCAGGAAAACATCTTTTAAACAGCTTCCAGCGCTAGTATAAATACTTGCTCTAAAACACCCAAGAGAGGCAAATAAACCCAAACAACCATTAGTTTTTTGTTTTGTTGAAATGTAGAGTGGACACTAACATCTCCCTCCAGGACAGGTTAGAAAGAAGCAAAAGGTGACAACAACAGTCACAGTTTATGTCCACACATGGGATCGCTCTGATTGGATGAGCTCAGAAACTGAATCTTTGTCCAAAGGTTAATGACATTTGAAACAAGAGGGTTCAAGAGGTTATGGCTTTTTATGTCATCAAATTGATGCTCTCTTCATAGCTCCTTGTCCAATCAAAATGCTGAGAGGTAGGTGAACTGCTTAGCTCTGATGCCTTGGCACAAGACATCGGAGGAAAAAGGAAGGGAACAAAAACTCAAGCAAAGGCTTTGGAGATGATATTGAGGATAAGGAGAATGCTTGCACACGGCACAACAATGGCAGCAGGCTCCTGACCCCCAGGAATAGGATAGTACACAGCAGAGCCCCAGTGCAAAGGTATGTAGTGAGACGGACCAGGGCTGAGCGGGAGGGGGAGGGAATTTCAGCAGGACTCCGCTCCTTCCTGTGTACCTGTGGCCTGATCTGCCTCAGTTGCATCTACCACTACCGGCTCCCTGCTGAGGGCACGCAGCACGGCACTGTGGAACTCCTTATGGGGGGACTCTGGAGCCGGCAAATCCTCTTCGGTAGCAGCGAACACATCATCTGCGGACGCTCCTAAGCCATCAGCACACGAGTCCTGCTCAGAGACTGGTGTGGCGGGGGGAGGAGCGACCCGATCTAAACTCGGAGAATCATTTGCAGACTGTAGAGATGGGGACACAGACTCAGACTTCCCTGGTGTTGGTGCTAGGGCAGACCCAGGACAGGATAGGCTGGAGGCTGATCCCTCCCTGCGAGTGTCTTTTGCCTGGACTGTGAATGTGCGTGCGAGTGTGCAGAGACATAACATCACAGACTGTCCCCTTTTAAACCAGTTGTAAGGCTTACCACAATATTTTATTTATATCAAAAGTGTATATGTTATTAAATTAAATAAATAAAACATTTATATTATTATGTATAATTAGACAGTATAATTACAAAAAAAAAAAAAAAAAAAAAGAAATTCTACATTATTTCATTATCTGTTACCTTCAAAGCCTTTCTGTTTAAGCTCCACTTCCCTGCGGTACTCCTCTAGCTCCTGGTCGGTGAGTTTGGTGAAGGGGTTAGGACCCTGCTTACTGACGATAACCTTAGGCTGATACTCCTTTTCAATGATGGCCTTGGATGCAGTCACCAACTCCCCCTTCAGGACACACAGAGGAAAGACAGTAGAAGAGGTTAAATAAAGAACATACTGTATACCAGATGCAGTGTCATAAGTCTTTACTAATAACGGCAAAAACACCTTTTCACTCTAACTGCAGCTACACAACATGTGTGGAATTAACTGTTGATGCAATAATGCCAGTAAGTACCATTTTGTTGTCATCTTTGTCAAGTTCACCAAGTCATTTAGACACCATCATTTAAGAATTGAAGGCAAAGCGACATTTAAATACACAAGAAACAGGTCTAATGAACCACATTTGTTTCTACTCCAAGGCTCCAGGTAAAACTGATTAGGAGTGATGTGCAGTACAGGTGAAAAGTATTTGTTGTGACTAGAACAGTAAGTACCTTTCTAATTGATTTAGCAGGACTATAGGACCCCTCGGACACATCAAGGCCATCAATAGTATCTGTACAGTCAGACAAAGGGGCGTCCTGCAATAGTAAACCGAGTGAGGGGAACAACCCAGCTCTTAATTACCAGAATAATGAAAATAATTTTTTCAGGTAGGTAGAAATGTGCGTAAACATCCACATATACCAAACCCACCATACAAAGGTGGAAGGAGTGCTTCACTTAAGAATACTATGACAATAACTCTAAAGCAGGAAAGCGTTCAAGATTAAAAAGCTTGTTGCAAATCTCCAAAAGGCTGCAAAGGATAATTTGCTAAACTTACTGCAGGCTAATCTTAGCATCATCTTATCTGTAGATGATTATATTCTTTCCACCTCTGTATACATAGATAAACATATTATGTCAGTAAATAGACATTGGAAATGCATGCAAAACTAGGGCAACAAGAAATAAATGAAGCTCACAAATTGTCTAGGTCATGCACGACATTAAAACGTATGCACACAAGGGGGCGCACTACTTTATAAATGTCACACTTTCCAGGTAGTTAGGTTATATACAGTGTTATTACTTGTGTCTATTCTACACTTTATTTGATATAAAAAGACAGCTAAAGATCAACAATGGATGGGAATGAAACATGCCAAATCAGAGACATCTTTAAAAGATATGTTTCCCAGTACAAAAGAACAGTTCGTGCATAAAAATGAATGCATCTGCTTATAACAGAAAATTAAAACTTCAGTGTATGAATATGGACATAACCTGAGCTGGCAAGTTGTCAGAGCAGATCGCGGTTACCTCTTACAAATTACTCACCTGCCAGATTGACTTTGTCTGCAGTCAAAGCATAACGTCAGAGTTACAAAGGTCTGTCTATGCGCTAAGAGGTGGCATGTAGGACATAAGTACTATTTCTCTTACAACAAAAAAAATATTTGTTTGGAAAATAATACAAGCCAGAAATAATATGCTTTAACTTTAGTTAAATGTTATACACTGTATGTTATACATATTGTTGTGTCTTGGTGATGCCTGACCAGAGTTTCCAATTAGTTATTTATTTCAATTATTTTTTTCCAATTAGACCTTAAACTATATTAAAGAAGACAGTTGTGTTTGTTTGACCTAAACTTAAATTCCAAGAAAGAAGCAGAGGAATGCGAGTTTGCTTGTATTGAATGTGCAGACTGACCTGGATGTAGGTTCTTTCCACTACAGTTCCAGCACAAAGAACTTGAGACTGGGGACCCGCAGTCTTTATGTCTTGCAAGTTTTGCTCACGAATCTACAATTAAAATATCATAAATATTAGAATGAGCTATGCATCATATATAAAGCCCATAAAATACACACAGTGAGCCAGAGGCACATTGATAGCAAGAACTGAAAAGAAAATCTCACACTAGTACCTTATTCCTCATTTCCAGGACCTCTTTAGGGTTGGTGTTGAGAGGTATAAACTGATTGGCTACAGCAGCCTGACGAACACCATCTTCCTTGGTCCACTGCAAACAATATATGTACTGTTAAAAACCAAAGTCTGTATAGCTGAGCACAAAATATTTAGACTACAATATTATGCAGGCTTTACAGTACAAAAAAACATGCCAAACTGAAAACATCTGGACAGTGACAAAACCTGGTTAAATAATATGTTGACGGTAATGGACCAATGATGATGAAGTTTATTTAAAAATTGAATGATTTATAGAAACGTGCTTCACAATTATAACTCTGAATTGCTTTTGTAGGTTACGGCTATACTGTCATTTAAGCATTCAACAGTGACTTTCAACAAATTCCTCAAAGGTAATTTGTTGAAAATTTTAAATAAGCCCCAAGAAAATGATCAGCAGACAACTCTTAAAACAGAACTACTATCTTGACATTTACATGTAAACCATGAGATTGCATAGAGGAACGATTCTTTTACACTGCAGACTGCTGTATGTTATATTCACAACTAAAACCAACAGTCATCATCATTGATAGGAATCTGTGAATCAACAAATACGTGTGGGTTAACTGAGGATAAACTGAAAACAGCACAAGGTGAGTGAACACAAAAGTGGGGAATAAAGGGGAAGTGTAGGGTTGGCGGTGATAGGTAAGGAATGGCTGAAGGATGGCTGTCTGAGACAATCAGACTGGCTTACGAAGCGAGAGTGGCAGTGAGGGGGTGAGCTGGCATCACCAAAGTCATTTTCCAGGCTGATACACAACAACAAGGACGACAGAGATAAAAGAGAAACACACCCAAGGACACTCGCCCGCTTTGGGATAGCCACACTGCTAAAAACACAACTTATGTCTTATTGTTCCCATATGAAAATATAAAATACTTAATCCATGTTTTATATTCAGGAATATTTTGAAAACCTGGTAATGCTCAGCATAAAAGAAAAACCTCTTGTTCTTGCACCAAATTAAATGTACTGCAGGTGACTATAAAAAACAAAATAGGCTTTCAGCTGCCATGCAAAATGTTCATTGCATCTTTTAAACAAGGCATGTAATCCACTGAGGAAAGCATAAGCTCATGGCTCCATTCCTGTATTTACTCTGAGCTTGACTGCTTAGCTGCGAAACCAAAGACCAGATGAGAAAGGGTTTCGGGATGAAGTAGCCGAGCTGGGTTGATCGTTATGAGATGAACATGTAAATACGATATACTCACAGAGGGCCTGACAACAACATTTCCTACTTTTCCAACAGGAGATAATTGTTTCACAATCAGGTCAAATTTGTCTTTTTAGTAAATTCATTCATGCAGACGTTTAATTTTGGAAAACACCTAATCATCATAACAGGAAAAAGCTAAGATAACACAACTGAGAAAAATATCTGAACTAAAGGGTATAATCCAGATGTGTTTTTTTTTATATGATGCATACATAACTTTATATTAGAACCATTTAAAACATGCCATGTCTTTCTTACACTAAGGCAAAAAAAATAAATAAATACTTGAAGTCACAAGGTCACTATATACTCTTTTGTACTTGAACTTAACTGAGCCAACTTCAAGA
Source organism: Bostrychus sinensis (assembly GCA_020698575.1). Classification (NCBI taxonomy): domain Eukaryota; kingdom Metazoa; phylum Chordata; class Actinopteri; order Gobiiformes; family Eleotridae; genus Bostrychus; species Bostrychus sinensis. Next base: position 19,813,496 of record CM036239.1, on the reverse strand, counting down.
TGCATAAAGTGTATATGAGGAGTGAGTCCATAGTAATTGTTGTTTGCAGCTACATTACTGTATCGCTACATTAAACTGCCCACTCAGGGAACTCATGCCACACCCCTGCTGCCTGCTCCTCTGAGGGAAAAAACATCAACAACAATGCATTGTACTACTACACATGCAGTGAGACATGCTGTGGGCAGCTGGCCTGGCATCATGACGCAATTGGAGACCATAAGAAAAAGAGCAAAGGTCAACAAATCACAACTTTTCCGTGTAGTCATTAAAGATTAAAACAGCTACATTTCAAAAGCTGTAAGTGAATCGCCTTATCAAAAAATAAACAGCTTTCATTTATTCCCTGCTGACACTGAAGAAAGGAGAATCACTTTTATTCTCAGTGTCCTTAAGAGCCTCATAATGCCGACCACCTACCCCATTGCACTACCAAGGTAGCTGTAATTTCTATACTACGAACAATAAGGTAGGCACAGACCAAGCAGTTGGTTATACAGCTTGGCACGCAGACACCGGACGAGAGAGACTGCAGCAAGGGTTTGACGTGATCATGTGTTATGTTCGTCCACACCTTAGGCTTGGACTTGGGGCTGCTGCCATCTGGCCCATCCTCGTAGGGCTCGTCAGGTCGGCCAGCCGTATTGAGCCAGCGGGTCTTGTCACGCTGGCCACGCTGAAAGCTGTGTTTCAGTGGGGAGCGAGCACCAGAGTCACTGTCGTTCCCGTATGAGTAACCACCATGGCCAGAGGGAATTTCCACATCACTGTGTTTTTTAGTTTTGTCTCTTAATGCAGGGCAGCGATAGGGATAGCCTGTCCGGTAGCCCTAAAAAACAGAATAAAAGCAATATAACCTAAAAGAGGCTTACAACATCAAAATAGTACAATCATATAGATGTACTTTTCTTACCAAGTTGTCTAGCATTCTCATAAAAGCCTCAAACTCTTGCTCCCCAATTTGCCACTTGGGCTGTGTAGAAGACCCATCCCCATCCACCTCTGGGACACGTGGGCGTGACTTGTATTTGCTTGGGTCCAGCATAACAAGATTATCTGGCCCTCCAGCGCTGGCCAACGTTCGCACCTGACAACATTGGGAAACACATACAGGAAAAGAGACAGACACAGAATACAGAGGCAACAAAGATGTGAACACAAAAAGGTAATAGATGAACACACAAAACAACATGAAGAAAGATGGATAGATGATGTGGAGAGAAAAGGGAAAAGGTCAGTAGTTATGAGGGTGCAGATGAATACACAACTGAACAAATTTTCTTAAAAGGCCACATTAATCACATATTGCATATGTGTATATATCTCCACCACTCTAACCTGGATCTCACAGGCTGTGACCAGGTTGTGTATGTAATAGAAAGCTTCCTCCACTGTTTCACCTACAGCCACCAGGCCATGATTCCTAAGAATGAGGGCCTGGAACAGAAGAGAGACACATGTACAAATAGTCACTGATCAAAGTAAATACCTTAATTAAGTTCAATGTATTAAACACATTTTAGCAAAAAAACGTACCTTGCTATTGGGGCCCAGGTTTCTCTGTATCAGTGCACATTCCTCTTGATCCAACAGTATGCCTTGATAGTCATGATAAGCCACCTCACCCAGTGACAATGCTTCAGGCGAGATAGGCAAGAGCCCACATTTCATTGCTGAAACCTGCAACCAGAGGAACAGAACAAATCACACATAAAAGACTAAATGCTGATTTTGTTTGCTCAAGTGTATACTGTTTCGTACCGCAGCGCCTGCAGGTGTGTGCACATGAACAATACATCTGGCATCTGGCCTTGAAGCATAAATAGCAGAATGGAGAACAAAGCCAGCCTTGTTGACACCGAGGTTGGTGCTGCCCCGATCCACTATTTCTCCTTGAAAATCTAACTTGACCTGGATGATATAGCAAATAAATATAAATGTTTGTTAATAAACTGCAGACTTTAACCAATAAAAAATGGATTATGTCATCACAACATTTTTTTACCAAACTGGATGCAGTGACTTCACTATACAGAAGCCCAAAAGGGACAATTAGAACTCGCTCCTCATCCACGTTCAGCCTGACCTAAGGGATTAGACAGCTATTAATATGTTGCTTACCTGGTAATAAATGTCATAATAAACTGCATTAAATACTTTTATCTTTGATACCCAAAGCCCTCACTCATACTGATCACAGTTTTAAGTGCGTCTTACTGTTAGATGATTGTAGATAAGTTGTGACCAGCCAAACAGGTCAGTGAGCCGGTAGAAGGCAGCCAACTTGCAGCGAAGCAGCTTCTCACCCTTATCATAGGAAATCGAGTCTGAGCCACGCAGGTCATTTACAGGAGTTACCATGCCTAAACCTGAAAAGAGAAAGAAAAGCTTACCAACAGTTCAGAGAAATACACAGAAGTTTAGCAAACAAAGTACCACTGTGATTGTCAACAAGTCAAAGTCACTTTTGTGTGTCCTTACTCATGTTGAGTGCTGCCATCCCTCCTTGAGGTGCAGCAGGATACATGGAGGGCATACTGGTGGACATAAAGTCAGCGATCTGCTGCAGCGCCAACAAGCTGGTAGGGGTCTTGCCCTTCTTTAATTGATCCTGGATCATGGTTTCAAGCTCCTCGCAGAAGGCCTGGTGGGCATTAGTGACGATAAAAAAGTGTGAATATACCTTTATTACACCAGTGTGTATGCAGATTCTCAGTTAAAAAGGGAAAAAACTAATAAAGTGGTTTAAAAAGAAGACATCTGGACAAAGTTCTGAGAAGACGCTTTGTCGGTCATCCAAGTAGGATTCTGAAGTAAATGCAATGTGAGTTGAGCTTTGCATTCTTCACTGCACTAAAGTGAAAGTCTGAACAGCATAGTTTGCATATTGGTCCATTTCTGAGTGGCAACATTGTCCTCAAGTTCCTGTTGAAGGGTGTTGCCGGGTTTGAATTGCACAAAAATGTTTTAATTATTGAAAATCTGTTTAAGTTCTACAGAAAATGTGCTGAAGGCTATAGGCTGGTACCAGCCTACTGTAATAACACTGGTTTCCACATCACTCCACACAGTCATATTTGTCTGGGTGGGTTTGTTTGGATGCACAGCTGATTGAGGAATCAGCTGCCATACACGGCTCTACTAACACAGCATTAGTATGTCGATATTTATGATATAGCCTCATCAGATATCTTTTGCAAAATAATAAAATACATTTTTAATATCTATATCAACTAGCCCCACCTGACAGCATGTTGATACCCTGATTGGGCCTTTGCCAAGGACAGGACCAAAACCAACAAGAAGAAGAGAAGAAGGAACAACCTTGTTATTCCTTATATAGCTGGACTTTCTGAAAAACTTAAACATATATTCAATATAATGTTCAATAATTAGTCCTGTATGATTCAAACATAGCAACACCCTCCGACAGAAACTTATCTGTGATAAAATATACTATGGTAATCAAACCCAGAATATATATAATGCAACACAATGTTATATATAGCCAGTGTTCTTCTAACCGGACTCTGTAGTATCATAGACACTCTCTTCTTCTGCTCCATCATGTTGAAGTCCTGCCGGAGGTCTGGGGCCATATTTCTCTCCCTCTGGTACTCCGGGCTGCTCTCATCCACCCGGTCAAAGTAGCGCTCCTTGTGTGGAGCAGTAGTGGGAGGAGGGGCTGTCACCACTCCCGCACCAGACTCTCCGTTCATCCTCGGCTGTCCACCTGCAGCACAGTTTTCAGAGACAATGAGTTTTGTCTAAACCCTGCAGGAAAACGCACTTGTGAATGTCACATTTGTGCAAACTAGCACATAACAGTAAAGTGTGCTATGCCTAGTTAATGGCTGTCTTGGCAAAAGTGGTTGCAGTTCATTTGTTTGCATCAATACAAATGTTCAGCCAGATCTACCATGACAACTACAGAACACAGCAGAAACATTCAGAGTCACACTGAGAGCTGCTGTACCCAGATTCTGACACTGAACTACTTTCACAATAGGGCTCTTATGTGACTCATGTTAAATATATTTTTTTATTTAACTAATTTAAATCACATGACTTCAGCAAAACTAGCCTGATATTGTTTCTAAAACTTTTACAATGTCCTCTGGCCTTCACACATAACAAGATATAAATAAGCATCTTGTGTACCCATTATAAACATTCTTGATAGTATTTAAGAAAACATTTCCATTCCATGTGCGACAGACTGAGCAAGCGCTGCATTTTGCTAGACCAACTCAACATGGTTTGAAAGACGAGGGCTTTAACGCCTAAAGACAGACTAAGAGTCACATCTCATTCTTATCACCCTAAATTGTTGTTGTTGTGTTTGTTCGTGTTGGTTGCTAGCATAGCAACAAATAACATGTATCTGCTGGCAGCAGCTGAAAATAAGTGATGGGCTGTTGTGTCTATAGTTAAATATATTATGTAGAGAAAAGAAATGTATCTGAACAATAAACAATAGTCTAGATATGGTCCCTAATTTATGATGTTGCAAACATCTAAAACATATTGTATAACAGGTGTATGCATGCTATATTGGCAAGCAAAAATATATTTCTTATAAATTGAATTCTTACAAAGACCTCTTTACTCACTAACTAGGGCAGTTTAATCAAAAGCTCAGGAAACATTTAAAGAATAAAAGTCTTGGTGTTAATGCAAATGTTGCACACAAGGCCAAGTTTTCCTGCATCAAGGCTCAGAAGCTATTGGGAAATATGATCCTTAAAGTGCCTTTAAGTGCCGACATAGTGCATGCCTGCTGTGTGCACGTGCATTTTGAAGGCATATCAAAATAGCTCCTGAGCTAACAGCTCAGACAGGGTCAGCTCATTCAAAGACTACTGAGACAATACATAAATTTGATTTTACATCATATAATTTTGACATAATTTTGAGAGCGGAATAAACAAATGTAAAAGACACCATTACAAAAGGAGTTCATTAAGGCCACTTCCTCAAGCAGACTAACACACTCTGCTTTGTCACACAGTTTAAGTGCTCCAGCTGTGTACATCTCTACAACTTTCACATGAACATCACCAGTGAATGTGGATCTAAAAACATTCAGTCTGCTGAATAACAACACTCACGTATGCCTCAACAGAACCCCTTTATCTTAACTCAAAAGTGTGGGCGCTGCGTCAGGGCTGTTTTCGCCTGTTCAAGAGTGCAATCACCATGGAAACCAAACATCACCATGGAAACAGAGACTGTGAGATTGATGTTATGTAATGCCAGTTGTAGGCCAGCATCATGCTGTAAGCTACAGCATATCATCTTCACATGTGTTATGACTTTTGTATAAAGCTTAATGTAAGAATAGTGTTCAGGAAATGTCTTGATGTCTAGTGAAAATTGTTTTTCCAGACATTTTGTCAAAACATTGGCACTATTTCTCCCCAACAAAAACATTTACAGTTAACCAGGAAAAAAAAGTGTTTTATTTTTATTATATTATTATTATTATTATTATTATTGGTAGTAAAACTAATACTCTCTAACTAACTAAACTTTGCATTACATATTCCGGGACCTGGTGAAAGACACAGTTGGTTATCTGCTCTCTTAGGGTTTCTGAATCGTTAAATGTTGCCAAAAAACTGTGTCTGTCTAGAAACAAAAACTTAAACAAAAACATCTCTCCAGCATGATGACTAAGTTGTCACCAGAAAGAAAGCAATCTGGAGCGAGATCCGTTAAGTGTGTGCCAAGAATATGTCAATAAAGCAATTCCCCATATAAAATAATTACTAAAACTTGCTTCCTATTACAATTGTTGAGTATACCATTTTAATTTAGCTCTGACCTTACAGGAAATGGCTTTTGGTCCATTGTTTTGGTTCTATTTAGGAAAGACCTTTCTTTTATCTGTCTGATGTACATTTGTATGCTTACATTTCAAATCTGTTAGGAGAGTTTTTAATTACTTAAACTTTAAAGTGTTTTAATGAAAGCTCAGTTATTTTGTTGCCATAATTCTGGTAAATAAAACAGCAAGCAAAATGAACTGTAAACAGGCTTCACTTTCCAAAGAGACTACTGACATGGGAAAAGCATTATCTGCTACTAACAAGGCAGGGCAGACAATGTTGCTTTTGCGCGCGAGACCTGTAGCTCAGGGGTTATCTGGCTGTTGCATGTAGTACACAGAGAGATGAGAGATCACTCACTGAAACAACAGCACCCAAACTGTACAATTAGCCCAGTCTCTAAAACATAAGCCATTTTTATCTGGTTGCTTTCCTCTGAACTGTGCAAAATAAACCAATACCTATAAAATAGTTTCAAAACACCGGTAAAACACTCCCAAATCAGCAGGAAGGAAGAGCTTAAAAAGAGGAACACATACAGCTGCACTGCAGTCAAGGCTGTGGGCGTAGGAGGAGTAGGAGTAAAACAAACATAGGACGAGGTTATCTGTTGGGATCATAGATATACCGTCTGTGTGAACAGCAACATCGAGTCAAATCATCCATCAGCATGCATGGTCAGCCAATAAAAGTTGTGGTGAGGTAGATTGGTTAAGTCACTTACAGTAGCAGAGGTGGGGGGCATGCACTGGCACTCTAGCTGTTTATAACACACATCTTTGCTGTGCCTTCCCCTGTAGTTCCCGGTCCCTGAATGAATTTTTTGTATAATTTCATGCTTTTTTGAAAATGAACATGGGCAAAAATTTCTTTCTACAGACGGCTTATGTTTTTGAGACAACTTTATTTGGGATATGAGCCCCATTCGCCCATATATTGATTTAATTTGCCTTTCTAATCTAGATTACCTTAACCATTATTTTACAGTCAGGTATCATACTGCACCATGAATCTAATGTTGCACAAATAAACTTGAACGGGAAATTGCTCCATCTTCTCCACTGAGCCAAGACATCCAATACACACCCAGGGCAAAGGCGGGTGGACCCAGACCCCTTCAAAGCAACACTCTCACACTTTGTGCAGCAGGCCGACCATCTGCAAGCAAAATCCAAAATAACACAGTCGCTGGCCTGCCTGCCTGCCCCGTGCAGCAGCGAGCTAATGACACTGGTCGCAAAAGCAGAGCGGCCACAAAGTATGTTAGCTAACGTTGTACGACTGTTGTTGTGCCACAGCGAAGCAAGTAAAACCTAAACAAGAAATGAATTATTTGCACATCATAAATACAATCACCGCACAAACGTATTATAAGGATTGAGAGAGCAAACGACACGTAACCCCAATGAAGAAAAAAATGGGACAAACATAAAAACACGCGAGCCATATTGCAACGAGCCAAACCCTCTGCGCAAACATATGTGTAACAAACATGTGTCCTGCTTACCTTCTTTTTGACTAAGCGATGAAATATAATCAGTTCACGGTTAAAGCGTGACAACAATTGTTTACTATTTTTATCCACGACCCTGGTTAAATTTTACAGAGAGGGCTTATCTTTGAGGTTGTCGTTTCTCCGTCGCTCCGCCCATCCGCCATCATCCCACTTGGGTGCGGCAAAGAAATAATCTCTTATTTACAATTGGTCCAGCGCACCCACGTGACATCTCGGGCGTTTTCCATTGGGCCCATCAACTTCGGTACGCCCCACTAGAAATGGGCTTTTCGGAGTTTCACGTGAGGGTATGGAGAGTAAGGGGTAATCTTATTTTGCTAAATGAATATTTTTTCCCCCAATAACTTCTCTAGGCCTGGGACACAGTAATATGGCATGTTGTTTGGTGTTCAGGGCAACTTGTTCACTCATCAGTCTTCTCAGTGTAGGATATAATTATAGGAACGCATTCAAATCACCACTAGGGGGAGTTGCTATCCTGCAAGATCAGGGTAGCCCCAAGGTCTTAAAAGAATTAAAAAGGTATTACATTTGATTGTGTGAAAATCACGGCCTTAAAAGTATTAAATATTATGAGTAGGTATTAAATTTTATTCATCTAAGTTTTAAAATTTGTCAAATCTTTGTGTTTATATTACAAAAAGTAGTGTCACCACAATAACAACAGTATATTTTTTGAAGAAATGTTATTATTAAAATACATGATTAAGGTTCCATGATTTTTTTAATGCAGCGCTGGAGTTCTTTCGACTTTATTAGACTTTTCAACTTTCCAAATAAAACCGTTGAGTTACAGAGAGTAATGCGGATAATTCCTTAGTGTAAACATCATATGTCATTGTTCTGTTTTTGACAATATTGGCATTAAATTTCACAGTAAGTGGCATTAAAAAGTCTTAAAAAGGTCTTAGATTTTACAAGACAAAACCTGGAGCTACGCTGAAGATAACAGACTAGTCTGTTTGCCACTAGATGGTGCAACTTTTCCACACTTCTCTAAACTATTAGTTGGAAAAGTTATTTAGGTTGGCAGAGTTTTCTCCTGACTTTAACACACCACACAAACCAAAAGACTGAAGCTGAATCTGGTGTAGCAGGTGTCTGTCAGTGTCTACTGTGGGTGATAAAAGGAAGCGTTATGTGTGACTACCATCAAGAATTGCTTTCAGCTATAGGTTTCAGAGCAAAATCGGCAGTAAATGTTTCTGTAAATTTATGTTGAACAGTTCCTTGATATGAAGAAGGCTTGTAAAGAAGCCTTAAACACTAATGAGAAGCATTTACTTTAAATATCTGGTGCATATTGGTCATGACCCCTGACTCATGGGTGTTAATCCTGTCTCCTACCAGTTCACACACAAGCACTCTCCTATTGACTGATCCTGGAAGAGTGCTGGCACTTTCACCGTTGTGAATAATTGTGGTCTGCCTTCAACCATGGATACACCAGCTCGCGACTCTAAATATATCCATCTACTGTGTCAGAAAAAGTTAGGCAGGAAGATCATATATGAAACTGGAAATGCAGGCTATAACCTAGTCCCCAATGACTCTTCCATTGATACTGACTGTCCACACTAATAACTGCATACCCATGAAACATTATTTCTTATCTATTGTAACAAGCTTCAAATTGGCATCTTGCTGAACTTAATTTAAGTGTCTAAAAGATGATTTGAGCCACATGTTTAAGTAAACATTCCTCTGTCACCTGTTTTCCCTTAGTAACACATCTAACAGAGGGAAGATAAACCCAGCTGCTTTTAGCATTTAATTTCAGGCAGCACTTACTGTCCCCCTTTTAAGTGCAGCCAACCTTCTCTCAAGCTCTCAAATAACCAGCGGAGACTAATATGAAAACAAACAATCAAGAGCATGACTGTTAGTGCTTGGATTATTGGTACATTACTTAACAACTAACTCAGTTCGATGAGTTAATGTTTTCCAGTATGTTTGACAAAGAGGTGGACCGCGTGCTGGTTTGTTTTCTACCTACAAATCGGTTCCTCAAAGATGGCATTGTATTGCACAGCTCCACAAAACCCCACTCTCTCTCCGTCTTCTCTACAATGACACAAGAGTCTGTCTTTTCTCCATTGTGTCTCCGAGTCTCTTCTTCTCTTGCAAAATGTTGTATCACCTTTGACCAACAACAGTGACCTTTTAAACCCACAGGCCCATCTGCAGAGGATGAGGGAAATATTGATCTTTTTTGGGAGACAACCCAATGTGCCCTTGAGTTCCTATCATTGTTTTTTTAATGTTAGTCATAGCATACTGCATGTGTAAGAAAGTTGTCTGGCTAATTAAACTCTCTTTCTTTGTTTTTGTTGAATTTAATGTTAAATGTATTTGTTTCCTTGAAGACAGACTATGAGGAAATCTGGAAGAACAGTTGCCTCATATTTAGTGCATACAACCTAGTGACAGCCCAATTCAAGTTTTGAGTTAACTCACTAGGAAAATGGGCAGAATGGGAAATGCATTCCTCTTCACTTTGCATTTGGAAAAAATGCACTGGATCAAAACTGAATGAACACCACAGCTCTTGTATGCAGTTCATGGGTTATAAGTCACTAATTGCGTAAGACAGAAAACTTATTTTGCTCCAGTACACCGTGCACCTCGCAGGCAGCCGTGCACCAGCAGCAGCCCCAGTGCCACCCTCCCCCCGCGTGTCGGTCTCAAACCCCGAAGAGGTTTGAATGCAGCCTCCTGCCCCAGCCGCCGCCATGCTGCGCGCAGGGAGAGACTGACCAAACTTTGTCACGCTTCTTCCTACAGTAACGCCGCGTATCCTTGTGCTCTGCAGGACAACGAGGGAAATCCACGCACAGTGAGTACGCGACGGATTCAGTTAAATACCACTTTTTATTTTCAACATCTTATATGAAGTTTGACGCTTTGGTTGGTTTATTCTTGCGACTTTACGCTCCGTTGGTTGTACTCACGAGTGCTGTCGCGGGGCTGTAGCTCAGCTGCACTTGTTGCACTGTGAAGTTGAGCTCACTAGCGAAAGTTGATGGAAATGATCTCTTTGTAAAACGATTTAAACGGGTTCTTTTGTTAAAACTAAATGGTATACTTATCGTGTTTTGACGTAAATATTGTATTTTGATGTTTAATGTGCGTTTAATTTGTAAAGCCCGCGAGGAGTCACTGTCACTTTGAATTGGTCAGTAGTCGGAATTCATATATATCTAAAAAAAATATGTCCTGCTTTCATTTTACTCTCTCCCTGCACTTTAAGACATCAAGCTTGCATCCAGGGGTCACGCGGAGGTTTAGTCTTGGTGTGCATAAATCAAGTGGTTGGTCTTTCGCTGCAATAACAAAGGCTCCTTATTGACAGCATTGAGACCCAGTTTAGATATGACATTTCCATCCATGGATGCGTTTTGGAGATTCTGCAACCTTTGTGGCCACAAACCTTTCACCTGCATTCAGGCCTAGTCTTAGTTGGCCTGGACATCTGCAGTTTAACTTTTGCTCTCTGGTCTGACAGAATGTCTGTTTTTTACATTTCTTGGCTCTGTTCATTATAATTCAAACTACACAACGTCATTATCCATGGTGTTTGCCTTGAACTTTTAAACCTAATATGATGGGCAGGATTTTTAGACTGACTTGCTAGCAGATTCTATTTTAGTATTCAACATGGACTTTTTTATTACAAAATATACAAATGAGTGAGAAGAAAGTAGGGAAATGTGTACAAGGTTTGGCTTACCAAAGCACTGCGGAATTTGACAGCTGTAGGTTTTTTTTTTTTTTTTTTTTTACTAAATACAGCTGTTGTGTTGTCTAAATCTTCTTGGTTGTGACATTAATAACCTGGCTTCTTCCTCCTTTTTACCAGAATTTACCCAAATGCCTTCCATGTTATCTGTTTTGACCCTACTGAGTCGTTTGTTTCATCAAATTGACTTATAGGTTTTGGACTAGGTCGTATTGGTCAGGAAGTGCCACCCAGAACATAATTATCCAGTGTTCAGTGCACAAGGGCACTAAAGTCAAAATCATGTCAGCTAGAGCCTGAGGGAGGCCAGGGGGACTAGCTACAAGATATTATATGTGATCACTCACCAGCAGCAGACAAATCATTAAACTGCTGGCTGTGTGCCACTTAGAGCTTCAGGCACTTGTTGCTGTCAGCCTGACTTTCCTTAGGGTTACAGGTTATGTTTGCAATTTAAGGTTGACATTTTTTACATGCTGGGAAAAAAGAGCAAAGTTAAAATTTAAGTTGAAGTTATATAACAAGGTTAATTCAACACGTCAATTCTATTGCATATTTATATTTGCACACAGAGCTTTAACAAATAACGGTCTGTGTTTTATTTGTTTGAATTTTGTTTTTCACATTATTGGAAGCACAAGATTCACGTATCTAATTGGATTACACAGACTGCTCCTGCTGCTAAATGATAACCACACTGACATGCAAATCCTTCTGTGTACTCTCTTTCTTATCAATATAATCGATTTGGAAAGGGTTTGGAAATAGGAATTCTGTTGTGAGCTCACTCTGAATGAGAACTTTGTTTAAACCTTGGATTTTGTGCTGAAATGGCACTTGTTTTGGATAGGGGTATTTTTGAATGCCTTGTTTTGGTTTCTTCCCAGGTCCTGTCTGGTTATCACATTTGGTCACTTGTTAAAATTGTAACCAATAAGCATAAGTCCTCGAGTAGAGTCCAGTGTCTTCTAGCTATAGGGCTGCACATCCTCACACCTGTATGCTGATGTGTTACTTCTGCATTTCAAATGGAATCAGTTTGACACCTCAGTGGAGATATTTCCAGGAGAGTGTTGGTTATTGAATACACAAATGGGTTGGAGGGTGACCATTCATGAGTCTTCAGAGGCTTCTTGAACTAGCACACTCACACCCTCCACACTTTGGTCCCAGGCCAAATAGTAAAGACTGTTGCACTTTTAAATGCCCTTTGCTGTAGCTTTTAATGTCCTGCTGTGAAGGTCACTGTTAAAGGTGCCTTCTTTCACATTGGCCTTTTTGTTACCTGGGGGTCATTAGTAATTTGATTAGCAGTAAATAAACAAGATCAAGATTCCTACTACATGTGCACATGGCCTATTGGAAGACACTGTTGTAACAAACAAGGGGAAATAATATATGCAGTTGGGGGGTAGTTATTTTCGTCCTGTGGGAGTTACGGCCTAGAGGTGAGGGCTGCGTCGCTGTGAGATATGTTCCTCTGGCTCAGAGATCTTGGGAAACCCCCACCTCTCTTTTGAACCAAGCACAAACCTCCACTGCCACACCCAGCATCCCATCGCCCTAAGGTGCAAATCATTTCCTATTGGTCAAAATAGTTGCATCTGGCTCCATCTCTTGTGCAGACATTGACATGTTTAGATGACTTATTGTGTCACAGCCCATGCATAATGCATTGCTGCATTCCAGAGATGTCTCAGCAGAATTGTGCCATGAATCAAAAGTATTCACACCGGATCCTGATCAACTGATCTTGAAGGTGAACACTTGATGTCACAGTATGCTTCCTGTTTTTTGTTGTATTAAATCTCAGTAACACTAGAAGGCCTGTTCACACCCTGTATTTGGATTAGTTGTTGTCAGTATAATTTACTGCAGTTATGTTATTTGAATAAGCGACCGGTAGTCTGGTTATATACAATTGTAACAAAAGAAGTTAATATTTCCTTGATGTCACAGACATCTTAACGCATGACTTTACAGACTGTAAGGAAGTTCACTGATGCGTACTGGAGTGATTTTTAACTGATGTTATGAAAAGGGTATCAGGGCAGGCAGCTGAAAGAGAACAAGCAAAGCACTAGCATACTTTCATTATATAGTGAGCTATTACATGCATAAATACTGCGGTTCTGATTTTTACCAACATTTATGGTCAGTGAGAACACTTTGCTGTATTTCTCAAGTCATTTCTTATTGATGCTAACAGCGCACAGTGCCCACTGCCCACACTTCATTCATGTTTGTGGTTTACATCACCCAGGGCTAAATACTGTGTTGACATAGAGCAGCAGCTGGATGGGCAGTGCCCATTCATGGCTCAAACTGAAAGAAAAAAATAATGTCTCCTCAACAAAAGACACACTCCCACCGACACATGCACACATCCCTAACCCCAACCCCTTCCCCCTTGTCCACTACCCCAAATTCCCCCTCCCCCTCCTCAGCAATTGTATGTTGATGCAGTTCCAGAGGCGCAATCCCTGCACTTGCCGCTCTCCGCTGGCAGCCAGCGCCTAACTGCTGTGACAGGAGCAGTTTTAGCTTTTCCTTATTTGATGCCACTGACATTCTGTTAACGTTGCTGTTAACACAGTAACAGTCTTTTCCCTCCTTTAGCCTTTGTCTTTTTCTGCATTTGTTTTGCTAAGAAGATAGCATAAGCTAAAAGCAAACTGAAGCAGAGAATGGGAGGCATGACTGCGGCTTTGAGCGGTAGGAGATGACAGACCGGTCTCCCTGGATGTTGTTTTTCACCTGGCATGCAAACCATTAGTGACTTTTAATGACAACACCTTGGCTGTGACCAGACGGGAAGAGCCTCTCCCACAACTGTGTTTCTCTTTCAACCTGCAGCATCTTCTCGCTGACATTATGGTAAGATTTGCATAGTGAACAGAGCTGGGAGTGTAGTAATTGTTGACATCTTTCAGTGTCAACGCTTTGCCGTCACTAGAGGTTTAGAGATCATTCTTTCCCATGCTCTATTTTTACCCTATCTGAGAGGTAAATAATTTAGGATTTTGGCTGGTTCTCAGGATGTAGACTCTTTGGTTCTCCACTGAGCCTTTTGGAGGCAATACCTACACTGTTTTCTCACTGCAATTGTTGTCTTCAGTTTGCACAGTTGTCAGTCAAGGCAGTAGTTTTTATTAGATTTTTAGATATGAAACAGTTTTTTTGTTAAATGTAATCATGCCTTGTTGCTGAAGAGTGGCACCCCACTGAGGCATTTGGATTGTCCATCTGTTTATGATTGCTGGACTCGGCTACATCAAAGCTAAGCTAGCCTGTCTTTTATGTGACGGCACTTGGCTTCAAAAAGACATATTTCAAGCTCCAAGCAAATCCCTATATCGGCAGCGGACCTTAAGTCGCTGACATTTAGAGATTAGAAAATGTTAAAAATGACAGCTTTACATTTTGGCTTATCTTTGTGGATGTGTTAATGAAAAAGCTGGAATTGCAATGTGAGCATGTGCCCTACCCTTCAAATGGCTACACAAACGGTATAGTCGTTATGTATATTGATAGAAAAATGTTTTACAGCACAATTTACCAAAAAAGGATATATTTTAAAAGTTTCAAAAAAATGCTGACTGATAAAAATGTGTGTGATGAAAGATACAAAGCCTAGAGTTTTGTTTAACAGCTTGCAATAGGAATACACCTTTTGCATCATCCTCACACTTTTAAACCTAAATGAAATCTGTCTTTGAGGTTACTCTTGGCTTTAGTAATTCCCTTATGTAGATTATCCACATGTTTTTAGTGAGCTAAAACAGGATTTAATCAGGATTTTGTCCTGTCTAGTTCATCTCTTGTCTGTATTTAATGGTCAAAAGGGATTGAAAGCTTAGACTGAGATCTAACCTTTATCCTTACACATGCCACATCAGCATGGTCAGCAGGTCACAATCTGTCTTTTGATTGTTTGATTTCAAGTTTGAAGTGATCAGCACATGGGGAAACAAAGCGCCAAGCAAAATGGTACAGCAACAGTTTTATCTAAATTGTGTTGAGTAAATTGTTTTTTTCCTTGATGATTTTAGGCATGATGCTATGTAGCTAGTGTCATCTCTTCGCTCCTCTCAAACAATGCATTCTTCTTGTGTGATTGGTCTTGTACTTGTCTCCTTGTTGCTCAGAGGATTCGTTCTATTTATGCAGACTGGCTGACTGGTTGACTGCTTTGGTGACCATGGTTACTGTATCCCCAGAAGTTTAGAAACCAGAGCAATGTGAACAAAAGTGGTGCAAGAAAAGTTTGTCAGGCTTGTTGTTTTGTCCTTGGTGGTGTTGAAGTACCAGTTGACATTTCTTCTCATGAGCTGTTTTTTCCGCCAAAGGTATTCTTTAAAAAACAGAGCATTGAACTTAATTTTGGAAAGAGCAAACATTTCATTTTGATATTATTGAGGGGAAAGTTGCACAAATACTTGCTCATAAAACATTATCATGTCATAAAACTCAAGTCAAAGAGACATCAAAATGACAACACATTTCAACATTTTTTCCTTTTCTTCTATACAAATAGAAAATTGAGTTGTTATGGCAACATTCAAATGTTTTACATGCAGCTAAAATCTACAACGGTTTACTTGGCTTTCTCTTATCTAATCTGAATCAAACCTAACTTTTTCTTTTTTTTTTCTTTTTTTTTCTTCCTTTTTTTTAGGCTACTGTTGTGAAGTTTCCCTGTGGCTACAACTTTGACAGCTGTTGGAGGAAAAAGGAACAGAAGTTTTAATGAATCACTATTCGCTAGCCGAAGCCATGTCAGACAAGTAAGTGGTGTGACTTTATCAACTTGTCACTTGATTTAAAAAAAAAAAAATTGTCTGTTTGTCTGTTTAGCGTGTTCTTCTCTCTTCCTGACTGTCTGTTGTGTAAGTGTTCAGTGTTAGAGTAAAGGAGAAACTGTGGTTTTTAATGCACGAAATGTTGCAGCATGTTGTGGTCATGAGGGTGGCATAAAGACGCTCTGTTTTGCCCGTGCAGACGAGTGACATTTGCATCAGACTCGATTTGCATTTCATTCACTGTGCAGATATGTCACCACTGCTGTTAGTTAGACACAGTTAAAGGAGCGAACACATTGCTATGCTACCTTTTTATGCAGTTTTTCTCCACTTGTCCCTTCCCCCTTTTCATTTTGGACCAGCTCTCTTGCCTTCAATCCCTTTTGTCTCCTTTGTCAACTTTGGGTTTTGTCTCTTTTTCCAGTGTTTGATAGAAAACCAGACAGGAAAATCTTGGTGCAGTAAGCAAAATAATCTGCTGTTTGTGCTCATAATAAGCGGAATAAGTGGTTGCTGGGCGGTCAGCTGAAAGGGATAGGCACAAACATGGCAAAGGCCAAGTAAGCCAAGGCCTATTATGTGCAGGAGTACAAGAGGCAGTTCAATAAAAAATCTGTCAAAAACTGTACTTTTTTTTTTTTTATTCAAGTGTATGTTAAGCTAATTTCTGATTGTCAAACAAATGTGTATATGTCAAACTTTTTGAAGTGTATAAAATTAGCTGGCATCGCTCAACTTTGTTTTAATGCACCTGTTCAAACAGAGAATAAAAAAAATGAGTGTGCACATATAGGAGGACACAGGAAAAGCTATGACATATCACAGTGGTGCCACCAACACTTTATAGAGATCTAATTTAAAATTGTACATAATTGTAATGAAACAGAAGCACTGCTAGAGCTGGCCTGTAAAGGAATTCACAGGCAAAATAGTTGAGATTGCTTGAGTTTTTTTACTTTTAGTTTTAAAAAAATGACATTTAAGTTTTAACGTTTAAAAAGTTCTATCTACTTAGTTGTCTTGATTAAGGCCTTGGAGCTTAAGTAAATGCCAGAAGTCTCTAAGTATATGATGATGATGTTGTCGAACTGTCCTGTAGCATGAAAGGTATCCAAGCAACCGTCGAAGCTAAGAGGCGGAGAGCGGTCATTCATTGTGCGCTCGATGCTAGTTCATGTTGTGGGATGATTGTTCGTCGAGGAAGAATGATAAATGTTATGGCCAAAGGAAATGAGGGGAAAAGTTGGAGGACTTGCCCCCCGACAGTGGAGGCAAACAAAGACCCCCTCTACACGGGACTACTTAAGATTCATACAAAGAGAGGAACGCTAATGCTTATTTTCTCTCACAAACACCCCTCTTTTTCTCCAGCTCAGTCATGAACAAACATTTACATATTGTGAAATAACTGGACATTCTGCTTGATCTGCTTGATCTGCATTCGAATTGCTCTTCCCAGATACAGGCTCAGACATTTTAGTGCAACACGTAGGATTTCTAGTATTTAGTGCATGGAAAGTAACTTTGAACATATCTGGAAAAAACTGCAAGATAAAAAAGAGACAGATGTTGTCTTACAACAATTGTTATAGTATCAAAAATGAACATGTTTTATGTGCCAGTTTCATTGTACCAGGATGCTCTGAAGTGGGAAAGTCTCTAAAGCCAGATTTGCAACACAGTGCTTCTAGACAGGGATTCTTTCTGTGGAAATTCAAGCCTACATAATCCTCTTCAGCACACTGCTTTTGTCTGTGTGTATGAAATAGTACATAGTCCATGCCCCTTTTTTGCATGGATTTAGGTAACAAGATATTTACATAGTTTTCCCACTGGAATAGTTTGTTGTGTTGCATCATTGATAAATTGGAAGAAAATCTGTGTATAATTTGCTGTAGTTTTAGGCCTTTAATTGTTTTTGTTAGCTTTCAGTTGAGAGAGATAATTGCTGGTTTGCATCAGTCTAAAGCTAAACTTGGCTCTCGAAGGGAAGCTCCAAACTTCAATTTGTATTTTTGGAGTGGCAAATTGGTTCAGTTTTAAAATTCTAATAAAATAAAAGCAAAAGGGTAGTGTTGGTGGCGAGTAGTGGGTTGACCAATAGGTCACAAATTTTGGTGTAACAAAGCTGGGATGCCAAAAATAAAATTGAGTATCGGTGTTTTAATAGATATACATTGGCATAACAACATAAATCAATCTGCAGTTGTTGTTGTTGGTTTGTCCTTTTACAGGAAGAGGACTTGTTTTTATTCCCTGTGCAGCCAGACATGTATACACACTACCTAAAAAACAATATCACCATTCAGAGAGTGGTTAACTTTGTTGTTGTTGGTTTTTTTTTTTTTTTCATTTTCTGAGTTTTGTGAGCATCTTCAGCTTGATACTGTTCTCAGTCCAACTCTAGTGTCTCATTCATGTGGATTTTAGCAGCCTTGTTCATACTATTTTAAGTGCCCAAATCGACTCACAAAAAGGAGAAGAATAAATGTAGAAACAAGATACCTTGTATTGTACATCATTTCTATTTAGAGAATAAGTTAACTTTTCCATGTTTAGATATGGTTTCTGAAATATTAAATAGCCATCCATGGTTAAGCACCTCTTATCACCTTTATGTAGGATGAGCATTTTGTGCAGTTTAAAACACAGTAGCCATGACAGTGTCAGAGTTGACATTGGGTGTACTTGCAGAGAGAATGTATTCCTGATTTTGATTTTGTTCACAGGAGCAGTTTAAAGGATCAGACTCAGTGAGTGATGGTGGTTAAATCATCTGTCACCATTTTACTTTCCCTGTCAGTTGGATCACAAAGTTGTGCCAGAAAAGGAGCTAGTGCTTAGTTGGTTTATTATTACAAGGTGCATTATAGTTAATTTTACCAGCCATCCATTTTTAATCACTTTCTGTCACACAAATGAGTTTATATTAGTCTAAGAACATGCAGTGACAGTAATGTAGAAACTTGCAAAACCTTTTATGAATTTTAGTGCTCATCAGTTTCTCTCCAAACCAAGTCTAACATCTGTTTGCACAGACAGCATTTTATAGTATATGCTATAACAAAAGATGCAGACGATATAAGGTGTCATGGTGTAGTGAGCTCAATGGGTAATCTCTCTGTATGTTTGCTATTGATGGAAGCTATGAAGTAACCACTCATCAAGTCCACTCATCAATTATGAAACCCGAACACTACGACATCTGCACTTCCTCTTTTTCACCTTTCCAGACCGCTGTGTCACGAAGGGGGAGACTTCAGGGCAACCAGGGCGTGTACCCAGGCCAGACACCCACTCTGGACATGCAGAATTAAGACCTTTAAAGGCATAGAGTCATTGGGGTCTGTGGATGCGTGCTAAGCGTTCTGTATCAGCTGTCACTGGGTTTTGTGGGAGCAGAGGGAAGCCAAGTCAAAGTGCTTCCTAAAGATGTCGAGGGGGATGCAACCTTTGGCCTACGACCCATCCATCTTCTGCCACTGTCATCTTCTCCCAACATCCCATTGATGCTGTGCGTTGAGACAACAGAAGAGCCTCGCTGATGTGTCAAGTTGTGCCTGCTTTAGTGCTCAAGTTGTGCAGTTGCATTTCCTCTCACGACACAATAATACCTCACACCCGTGATGCCAAAGGAACCATGTTTTTTTATTTGCCAAGAAGCCACAGATTGTTTACTCCAATCACCACTTGTACCTAGATTTTTACAAAATGAAGAAGTGAAGGATGTTCACAATTCAAATATTGTCACACATTAGGTTTTCACTCACAACCAGCATTGTTTGCAACACATAGGGTTATATTGCTTTTGATAGTCTGTATTATCTTAAACTAATCTGATTATTCATTTATGCAGTAAAACAGGAGGCTTATCCCAGCAGGCAGATGCAATTGAATCCACATATTTGGGTTGATTTAGGTGGCCTTAATTCAGTTGTCTGGCATATTTGTCAAGACAAAAGGTGAAAAACAGCTGCAGTAACTAAATAGACAAAACCCACAGCCTATATGTTCTACTTATGGTACCGATGTGGCTGACACTGTTTATAAAGGGTATGTGGGCTGACATTTTATTCAGTGTTAAGCTCAGTGGTTAGCTGTTAGACTAATATTTTTGGTTTCATAATACGGTTTGAAGCTCATGGGTTTATTTCTGTATAAGAGATGCTTTTTGTTTCCACCCTAAATTGTTATCACCGAATGTAACTTTTGATCTTTGTTTTTTCCACTTCTCATAGCGTGAGGATTTTATAATTGTCATCGGAGGAAGAGCATCGCGTCTTGTGCTGAGCCACAGGTCAGAAACTTTCCATCCCCTCTCTCTCACTTCTTCCTCCCACCAGAGCTGCTCACCGGCCTGCATGCTTCAACACGAATGCTGCATGCTTCCCCTACCCCTTTGTTATCACCTTGGGGCCTTTCCTCTTGTTTTATTCCCCCACTTTGCATGACCACACCAACTATTTTTTTAAGTCCTGTGTGGCTTTGTTGCTTGGGATAGCTGCTTCCCTGTTTGATTTTTGCAAAGCTGCTTGCCTTTTGACCAATCATTTTGTTTTGTTTTTTCTTAACTGCTTTCTTTGCTCTTTTGCTCTTCAGGAGTGTTTTGTTTTGTTTTTTTCTTACTTTTGGATTCTCTCCCAACTTGAGGAGACAGCTGGTGGTCTCTGTTCTCTGAACTGTAGCCAATATTGTTTTAGTGATGGACAATGTGTTTCCAGGAGCACCGGGGCCGGCCTTCAAAGCCATTTTATTGTTGTACAGCCACACCTGTTTTGAAGTGATTGATGATTTTGCTTTAAAGGCTGACTTTTATTTTGTTGTTACTTAATAACAATTCAAGATAATTCCTAATTGTATATGATAATATAACTTGTAGCTTATGTTCTAGTGTGGCCAAATATGGGACAGAACAAGACAGTCCCACATTTAGAGTCCTTTAATCTTGGCTTGGCCTTTGTGCACTCTTCTGGAAAACTGTGAAATTACGTTTATCTTCTGTAATGGCAAGTTCATGAGGAGACACTGTTCACATTTAGGCAGCCTGTGGATGATGGGTTGTGTTTTTAACCAGCACTCCAAAGGAGGGTTTTGTCTGTGTCCGTCCAAAATTACCACCATGAAATCGGGGCCTGCAAGAGCCTGCAGAGGAGTGCAGAGTGTAAAGAGGTCTTCAATGAAGCAAGAAAAAAGGAGAAAATACAGGGCTTTGTGTGTTTGTGATGTTTACTGCCTCTTAAATGCACTGGTCACTGGAAATCCTTGTGACAGGATTTGAATAATTTGGACTTTGGTGCAAAACGTAAGTTAAATTTTTTTAACAATTTGGGGATTACTGATTTTTTCATTTTACTCTAGTTAATTCCAAATCCAGAACAGAGTGCTATTCATCTTGCAGTGGACACCTGCCCTCAGTAATTGCCCTAAGAAAACATCAATGTGACTACCATTCACTAACTTAAAACCACAAGGCCTTGCGTTTGAACCACAGGACCTTCAGCTGGGCTTCTGCAGCTTCCTAAAATAGTTTGAGGAGATTATACCCGCCCCAAGGCCTGGCCACTAACATTGTATTCCCAAGGAAATGGCATCAAGTGAAAGGTTTATCACTTAACAGATCATACAGACAACATAAAAAAAAAGTTCTCCCCCCATCTTAGCTGAAGAATCAGTTGAACTGCATATTTCAATACTTAACAAACTTTCACTTTATTATCTTTCTACTGTAGAATATGTCAACAGTAAAACCTCCACTTTTCTTCCTTTCTAATTTGATGAGAAGGCGCCTGGTGATTATGTTTTGATGTTGGACTACAGACCTGCATTTGCAAAGGCAGCACCACACAGTAGCCCTTGTTCTTTCAGTTAGCATACACCAGTGGCGAGTGTGTGTGTGTGTACGTTTATAGCGAAGTTTTTCAGATCTGTCTAGCTCCACGTGACACAGGGAAAGGGCGTGTTGTTTTTAAAAAGCTTACCAGCGGCAGACTAAATATACCCTTTACTGGACCTGACCCCTCATTTGCCTTTTGCTGTGGCCACTTTAGGTTGACATGCTAGCTCAGCGGGGGCTCAACAACTAGTAATTATATAGGAGGGTTTCCATTTTACTTTGCTGTATAGTGTTGCCTTTACACAAGCTCTCTTTCCTCAATTTAGGCGTTTGGGTTGTTATTGATGGTCTGGCTGTATTCGAATTGTATGTTTTTCTTTTTAATTGCTCACTATACTGAAATAAGCTCCTGACTCAACCTTAAGAAACAATGAGGTAGTGTTCTTTATATAGTTCATATAAGTATTCCCTGATAGGGCTTTTTGACTTAAATGCTTCCTCCCATCTGTCGGACTCAGAGCTCTTCATGAATGTTGTATAAAATGCTGCATCATCAACAGAGCTGCAGTACAGCTGTAAACCGGCTTTTAGATGACCTACTGTCAATGTGATGCAGCTTAGACTTGGCAGCTTTGAACACGACTGATGGTTGGAACACTGTACAGAGCATTGACATGTACACCTTTTCTTTATTGTCTCTGAAATATGATGAATTGTGGAGAAGATATAAAGTGAAGAATTTGATTACATGTTTTTATATATTTTTTATTTGTAATAACTACAAAAAGTGAAAAACAAAATGCAATCATATAAAATGAAACAGAGCTCTTTAGAATATTTTACCCAACCCTATGTTTACACATTACACTAAGAAGAGAAATTATTAAGACTGTGTACTACCAGCGATGATGCTCCGGAAAAATAAACCAGGTCACCAACATGCACAGAAAACCCAAACAAAACTGCTAAGGTGGCTTCTGGTTCTCAGTCTGCACACGGAAGAGACATTAGATGTCTATACAGCTGGCATCATGGTGCACACATTTGAGCATGCTTGAGTGTCTGCCACATCCTGACTTCCTGAGCCAAAGTGCATTAATCTGCTCTTGACACCAGAGGAGACATCTGTCCCCATCAGTGTGTCATCTTTGCTGTTGTTCGGCCTTTCACAAACAGGCCGGTCTCTAAATAACTCTAACCCGTACCTCTGAGAATAAAACCGGAACTATAGACCCCTTTGCAGCTGATTAGTCTTGTACTCCCCACTCAGACATTTCTATAATTTCTAGTTTATCCGCTAAAGAGAGAGATGTTAAAAGCTGTCAAGCTGTGTGAGTAAGGTCTTATTTGTCCATAGCACTTACATAATCCTTTACTGTTCGTCATTTGTAGTAATAAAGCTATATCAGCAACATCACAAATGGCGCAAATGCCGTTTAAACCAAGAAAAGCATTGCATTATCAGAACTCACCAGTTTCTATGACCATTCCACAACTGGGTGTATACTGTACAGATGGCCCAGCTGATAAAATGCACAATATAAAGTAGGAATACATAATGTACAGTAGGTAAATGATGAATAGTTATATGATTAAAATATCTGCTGACGTATGGGCATTAAAAGTATTGGCTTATGGAGGAGTTGGGATAAATATAGATTAAATTTAACTTTAATATTGCGGCACAGAATGGAAATGTCTATGAATTGAAAGGGGACATTTAAAAAATCTATGCATATTTTGTGTCAAGTAATATTGGCACGAAAGCAGTGGCTGTGCCCAAAAAGAGTGCCAGTCTCTTGGCATGGAGCAGGGAGTGGTAGAAGAGCTCTCTGTGGATTGATGTTGATTATTACTGAGGACATGGAAAAGGGAGTTAGTGCTAGTGGGAAAAAGGCTGAGGATTTAGAGCTGTTGGCAGGAGCTGAATGTCTAAATCCTTACATCACCCCACTCTGCTCACAGGATGTAGAGCATCTTGTGTCTCTTGCCTGAATAAGAAATGAAATGGGAGTGATGAGAGCTGCATGCGTCTAAAACCAGAAGTCTTTTTCATCAGAAAAATGGGCTTCACCTTTTGAGTTGGATACAATGGTGCGATCAGCCTGAACTATCTGTTGGTCCCATCTCTGCAGCTTTCCTGTTTCCCTGCAGGCCACTGGGCTTTCTTTTCTCTAAACTGGGCAGATGTGTTTCAGTCCACTCATACACCTGCTATTATCTTACCACTTGTTGTGTTTTCACTACGTTTCCGATGTATCCTTTAGGGTCAGATGTGGAATAAGTACTTAAGTTCAAGTACTGTTGAAAATAATATTACTTAAGAAGTAAAAGAACTCAACAAAATGATTGAGTAAAAGTAAAAATGTATTGCATGTAAACTTTGCCTGAGTACAAATTACTTTACAGCAACATCTACGACTAGTACTACTATACTAGGTTTGAATGGACCTTTTGATTACATGGTGAGCGTGTTTTGTCACAAAAGTGAAAAAAATACCATTACTCGTTTACGGTTTTAAGCTTTATAAAGTTTCTTTACAGCTTAAATTAAAAGTATCTATGTAGTACATCTTCCAAAAAAGTTATTAACTTGAGTAAAAGTATTAAGTTATTTTTTATCTTTGCTTAGTATAGCAGTATTTATGGCATGCAAATCATCCTCACCATAAATAGCACTAATCAATGTAGTGTATTACTTCTCCATTTTGAGTAGTATGGTACTACTTTTATTATAGAAAAATATTTAGTCATCCACTTATTGGCAATACAAAAGTCACACTTTTTTTTTTTTTTTACTTTAACCCAGCCACATAGAAAACTCATTAGCAGAGATGAGCTCAGTTTCTCTTCCCCCTCAGTGTCCTGTCTTCAGTGGGCATCCTGCCAGTTTCTGTGCCATTTCCCAGTGCAGTGCTGGGAACCCCAAGCCCCCAAGCAGGTGTCACCGTAACCGCCCAACCAAAGGAGCTTGTAGGAGCACACAAAGGGCTCAAAGAGTCCTGCCAGCATGGAGACTGTCTTAAATATCTCCGAACAGTATGACCACTCCTCTAAATCTCTCAGCAGCTTAGGGGAGCTGCCAGTCCACTCTTTCTGTGACTGTTACACTCTTTCTCAAAGGAGATGGAAACGTTTTTAACCCCACGTCCTAAATGTGGCTAGTTGTAGTGGGATTTATAGGGGGCAAAAGGCTGTGAAGAAACTATATTGAAATTTTGTGGTAGTGGGCCATTACTCACAACAAAAAAGGGAGAAGTCATTTGGACATAGGTTTAAAGTTTAAAACTAAGCCCAGATTACTTCTTTCTAAACCTTTTCTGTTATGATTAAAGTAGCCAGAATGACACAATGTGCCATTGGGTAATTATTAAAGTGCAATATTTCTTACATTTGTTTGTCTTTGTTTATGATGGATACTTATTTCAGCAGACCAAGACTATACGTACTTATACAGACCTTTCCTAAAGTGAAAAAAAGCATGAGGGACCTAAATCTGCGTCCATCTCCACTGGAAGTACTGTAACTGAATTATTTGAGAACTGATGCCTTTCTCTCCTTTCATTGCTCCTCTCTGTTCATTGTTTAGTAGTCGATGTGATGATGTGGCCTGGACGAGGGGTGGCTGGGGGTGGAGCAGTAGTGCACTGGAGGCTCCCCTCATCTTCAGTAAACAATGGGTCCTTGTGTATTTGACCCCCTCTTTAGAAAATGAGTCCACGTCCAGGGCTGAAGCCAGGCTGGAATTCCACCCTTGCCGCATGTAGTCAGTGGAAGCCCTTGTGGGGGAAAGAAAAAAAACAATCCAGCTCTGGGCTGGGCTCAATTTGTTATTCTTTACAAACAAATCAATAATCAATTATAAGCTCCCTATTTTTCACAAACTGTGGAGGCCCTCATTGATTATCTATACATGCTGTGCAATACGATCCGCCTTCCCCTGACTGGATAACATATTGCTAACCTATATTTGGGTTTAATTAAGCGCAATGGTGTTAGTAGGTCATGTAACGAGTATCTTCTTAGCTGGTATACAATTTGAATTTAAATAAAAAAATGATCTGCAGTATAGCTACTATTTTATTGAATGTTGGATTAACCAGTAAAGTCAAATTAAGATTAGCTGATGATAGTACTTTTGAATAATGTGTACTAACTGATTTTGAAATTTCTTCTATTGATTTTTTTTTTTTTTTTTTTTTTTTTTTTTTTTTGTCATGTTAGTGTGCTTTACCTAAAGCTGATTCTGCAGTAATAAGATGGCGGAGTTTAGAGGTTTTTAGTAAGCTAAAGTGCAACAAAACTAGTATAACCAGCTTGGTGCAATATCACTTTACTTCGGGAAGTAAACCAGAGCTCGCTAACACCCGGCCAGCAATACCAGCCTACCTACAGTGTCTGATAAGAACATGAGCCTTAGAAAAAACAAACTATTCGTATGGACGCAGCATATTTGAGTATAATAATTGAATTGTGTGTCCATGTCAAGATATTATTTGTTGCGTGCCATGAGAACTTTGGCATTCATTTAAGCTTAACATCATTACAATCAAAACTGGGAACAGATTTAGAGATTATTTTAATGTTTGGCCTTAAGCTTGAAGGCCTTAAAGTGAAGGCAGCATGAGTCAGAGAGGTGTGTTAAAAGTTATGAAATGAAACGCAATACCTGCAGTTCAGATGTGAATCAGACCCAGTAGCTACAGGAATGCTGTCTACATGAGGGCTAGAGCGATAACAATTGTCTGTGAGAGTCAGATACACCCATGATTGACTTTTGTGTGTTTACGACAGAGAAGCAAAAAACAAAGCATTTTATTGAAAGGGCATTTTTTTATAGCTTTTTTCGTCATACTACAGTAAAATTACTTCCCATTGATACTGTTGCCTGAGACGGACCACCTGTCGTTTCAAGACTTTGTCAGATGCCTGTCAAGCAGTAGCACCATAGTCTGTGATTTTGTTTTTTAGCAGTTATGAGAGAGATGCATAAATCTAAAGTCATTGTTACCGACTTGAGTTAACATCACATTTTTTGCAGAAAGCGGATGTGTCACACTTACCAGCTCAGCAAGTGTCAAAATGTAGTGGTGTTGGTAGGCCGTCCCCTTTTGTATTTAGAGTGCATGAGTGCATCACCTTGGCTCATTTCTCATTTCTGCATCCTCATTTGAGTGCCTTGTACTGTGGGGAGCTTTATCTCTGTCATCTTGTGTTTTCTGCAGAGGCAACTTTACTGTACCAAAGTTATCAGAGTCTAACATGGGTTTTGGCGTGCTGGGGGTCTTTCTGGGACTGCTCCTTGAAGTGTCCACTCATGGACCCCACGCTGTTCCACGAGCTTCCTGGAAACACCAAGGTCAGGCATAAATTCTTTTTATGATACAAAATTATTGCCAAAGATATTTTTATGGCCTTTGCAGTAATTTAAACCTGAAATACATTTTGTTCTATTTTATTTAAAAAATCTTGGATGATGTCATTGCAATAAAATCAAAATATTGTCTTCTGCAACAGGAGTCACACCTTCCTGCAGCATGTCTCCAAACAAAAAAGAATCTAGCTTTGTCAGTACTAACATTATCAGGATGTTTAGCACGTTTAGCAGTAAAAATATTCAGTGGTACTCTCAGCCTTATGCACTTAACACCTAATCATTATATGGTTCTATAAAGTTCTGTGTGCAAATTGCATACTGCCATTTACATAATTAGCTCAAGTTACTGTAAACTACCTAAGCTAACAATTACCCTAACAAAAATTTTAAGTAAAGTATGAAGGCAATAAGGGTCAGATCCACTTGCTTTGTTTCAGCCAGTTAAAACATTTACTAGTTTTGTCATTCATCACCTATTCCTATTATTTGACTAATGAAAAGATTACTTTCTAGACTGATTTGTGTTACCTTTGAATTAAGGTGACTTACTGGTTTTATTATCAGACATAGACATTATGGAGTTCTCTGAGCCCGGCATCTTCAACTACACCACACTGTTACTGAGTGAAGAACGAGATGCTCTGTATGTTGGAGCCAGGGAGGCCATCTTTGAACTCAGCAAAAATAACATAACTCAGAGAAACAATAAGGTATTGGGGAAATAGTTGAAATTGGGTTCATTTGATTTTTTTTTTAAATAAAAATTATTTGTTTTTGTTTTGTTTTGTTTTTTTTAGGTTGAGTGGACAGTGGATGAACAACCAATGCAAAAGTGCATCATCAAAGGAAAATCTAAAGAGGTAACAAGTTTGAACATTTGTGTTGTACTATGAAGCAGCTTACCAAGAAGTACTACAATGCTGACAAAAGATTTTTTTACAGAGAGAATGTCTAAATTATATTCGAGTACTTCAGGTTGTTGATGCGGGCCGACTTTATGTCTGTGGAACTTATGCATACACACCTCTGTGTGACTACTTGGTATGTAAAAACCCAGTCTGCTCTTAAAGATATGTTTGTGATCAGCATTTTGACTGAACTTTATTTTTGTTAATGTTTCAGAACCTAGGTGATTTTTCTCTGACTGGTCAGCCTGAAGATGGCAGAGGGAAGTGTTCCTTTGACCCATATCAAAGCTTTACCACTGTCATGGTTGGTGAGTAGAGGCCCAAATTGTAAATACATTGAATTTTTGTTGTAAAATCCTTAAAGAGTTTTGATTTGATTTAAAATCCTTTCCTTCTTTATCAGACGGCGACCTGTACACCGGGACAGCTTATAATTTCTTAGGTAGTGAGCCGATTATTTCCAGATACACCCCAGCTCAGTCTCTGCTCAGAACAGAGTACTCCACATCTTGGCTTAATGGTGAATTAGCTTCTTCAGTGTTATTGTTATTGTGTGGCTCAGACAGATTATTTATATTGATGCTTTTATTGTTGCAGAGCCTAGTTTTGTTTTTGCCGATGTGATCAGGGACGGGAGGAATAAGGCTGATGGTGAGGATGACAAAATCTACTACTTCTTCACCGAGGTATCAGTGGAGTATGAATTCTTTGGCAAACTGCTCATCCCAAGGGTGGCGCGTGTCTGTAAGGTAATCACATGTCTGTTTACTGCCTGATCCCTTTGTATCTTTTACTTTCCACTTTATTTTTATGAACTGTGCTTTTCTATGCTCACTTCTGCCTATTATTTATTTGTTTAAATCTTTGCACATCCCTATGTAGGGTGATCAGGGGGGGCAGCGCACTCTTCAGAAGAAATGGACATCTTTCCTAAAGGCCAAACTGGTGTGCTCAATGCCTGAGCTTAACTTTGTCTTCAATGTGGTTCATGATGTCTTCATTTTGAAGGGAAAAGACTGGAGGGACACTGTTATCTATGGTGTTTTCACCTCACAATGGTTAGTGCTTTAATGTCCCAATGTATTTTGCAGAAAACAATACATTATCCACAAAACTAAAATGTATTTCCATGTTTAACCTCAAGGGGCAATTTAGGTTTGTCGGCAGTGTGTGCCTACAACCTGACAGCAGTAGAAGATGTGTTCTCTAAAGGCAAATACATGCAGAAGGCTACAGTTGAACAATCACATACCAAGTGGGTCCGTTACAATGGTATGCTTCCTTCTCCACGGCCTGGTGCTGTAAGTTATTTTACTCTCTTAAAACCTCTTAAACATGCATTAAAAGCATGATATGTGAGCTTTCGTTTCTCTTTTTGTTCCAGTGTATTAACAACCACATGCGACAAAATGACATTAGCACTTCTCTTCAACTGCCAGACAAGACTCTTCAGTTTGTAAGAGACCACCCTCTACTGGAAGACCCTGTTATGCCCATTGGAAATGGGCCTCGTCTCATCATCAAGGATGTTAACTACACTCAGATTGTTGTGGACAGGGTGCATGCACTTGATGGAAATATTTATGACGTCATCTTCACTGGAACAGGTAACACTGCTTAATTTAGAAAGTATTTTAGTTTCAAAGAAGCCATTAACAAAGAACCACTACCATGTTAATACTTCATAGACCTAGACTTTTACATTTTTTTCTTTAGATAAGGGAATCTTGCACAAGTCTGTTGTGTATGAAGGAGATGTTCATATTATAGAAGAAATCCAGCTGCTCAAAAACTCTGAGCCGATTAAGAACTTACTCTTGTCCACTAAGGTCAGTGACTTTACACAAATGGACGTTTTGTCTGCACCTACAGCAATAATTACTTATGATTATTCTTTACAGACACAGTCCATATATGCAGGTTCGGACTCTGGTGTTGTCCAGTCACCCACGTTTTTTTGTGGGAAATATTTGTCCTGCACTGACTGTATTATGGCACGAGACCCCTATTGTGCCTGGGATCCACAAAAACGAATATGCACCAATACTGTGGCAAATCGGGATGGGTAAGTCACTGAACATTTTCTTGAACATTAACCCTACACACAATGTTATTTCGTTAGTTAGTTAGTTAGTTAGTTAGTTAGTTAGTTAGTTATGAGTTAATTATATACATTTTGTTTTGTTTTTTTATGTTTGTTTGTTGTTGTTTTTTAGTTGGTTAATCCAGAATCTCCAAGGGGATGCAGACAACTGTCCTTCAGGTATGTTCTGACAGAACAGTTCCATTAAAAAAATGTTTATCAATAATCAGATGTAACATGCCCGGTAACATGAAATTATGCTGATGTCTTTTGTCTTGTAGCCACAGGACGGTCTCTGAAAGGGTACCAGCAAGTCGTAGTAAAACCCGGGAGTTCTGCTGACCTGCCATGTGTGGCACCCTCTAACTTGGCCCATGTGATGTGGAAGTCCAATGGCTCTGTGCTCACTGATGCGTCTCGCTTTCACCTCATTGGTGAAAGTGGTCTTCTTATTTACAGCGTGGCTCCTGAGGACCAGGGCCACTACGAGTGTTGGTCAGTGGAATGGGCCCCTGCAGCTAGAAAGAACTTCACCCGCTATCTGGCTGGATATGTCCTCACTCTGGACCTTCCTGCACCCCAGCCCCATCAGGCAGGTCACGTGACCACTACCCTCAGCAGCAAGGAGCCATCTAGCACACAGACTGCTGCAGGTAATGATAAGACAGACAGAGTACCACTAACTTCAGCACTTGCTCCCCCCAGTTTTACTTCCTTTCTTACATCCCCACCCCAAATTGACTTATCACTAACTCCACCACCCAGCCACAAACTCCAACCCAGTCAGCCATTTTCACCAAGCTCTCATCCATCCCACTCTGGGACCCAGGAAGCAACAACAACGTCATATTTACAGCAAGACAACAGTACCGCCCTGCTTCTTCTCTTTCTGTTGTTTTTTATCCTCTTCTTGGCTGCAATGGTGTACAACTGTTACATGCAGTACCTCCCTGCCCCTTGCCTGCGCCTGCGAACTGCTCTCATTGGTAACCAAAAGAGTGCAAGTCAGCCCGAGTATCGAGCATGTGAGGCAGGGCTAATGGAGATATCAACCACGGATAAAATTAACTCTACAGAGCAGCCTAAGCAGAATGGTAGTCAATCCACCACCAATTTGCGGGCGCTGCGGGACACTGGATATGAAACTGAACCCGAGTGTGGCAATGGGAGGATTCACAGTTTTGATGACAGCCCCTCTATGGAGAAGCCCTTTGACATTGACTGTGCCTCTCAGCCCATTGAGTATGCAGACGCTGATGTAGACTCCTAATTCTAGTGGAAAATCAGATTTTCTTTTGTTTAACATCTAGAGGTCATGCTCATGCTGCACCCCCCTAATAGTCTATCGTTAAAAGTAAGTCTTTTTTAAAAGAATGTGAGAATAAGCAAGGCTTATTTCAGGTTCCTGGCTTGCCTGTCACTTTTGTCTCCTAAATTCAGCAAGTAAAGGCTCTGCACATGCTTAGTCCAGCAGGAAAAGCTATTTCCTTAATTCCAAATTGGAAACTCAATTTACCAAATTGGTAAGTTAGCTAGATGTTTTCCAAATTGGAGTCGTTAGTTTGTACAGCCTGTGTGAAATAAAATGTCAGTGTTAGCATTTTTTTCAAAGCAATGTATGCTACCAAACAGTTACTGCTTCATCATTTTAGATTTTTTTTCTCAGGGAAGATTTTCTCAGTAGGCTAGTGTTATTGTTCAGTGCTGTCAATAACACACTGTGTTTGCAATGAAGGGTTTACTGAGTGCAGAGGAAATGTTGACAGTTGCTTCCTCTAAAAGCTGGATTATTTTGATAACACTGTACTGCATTGTCTTGACAAGTCTGTATATTTTTTTCATCTTGTGAAGTCAAAAGTGACAAATAACCAACATTGATGCTTTTAACCGCTGCTATGTTTAATTTTATTTTTTTTTATAATAACCATGTGCCACTGTGTATACATTGATGTGTTGCCTGAAAATTGATCACATGCCCTGGATACAATCTGAAATACTGTTTTTACAATTATTTTAACGAAGGGAGAGATAATTATTTAAAACAGGCTTCAGTCTGTGATAATTTAATTTGTTGGCTAATTATTCTAAATTTTTTTAGATTTTATTTATTTCAGTAATTTCTTTAATGTACATTTTAAATGTAGTACATCCATTTTGCATGTGGCCCTTGTGTAGATTTCCAAATTTCCTCAATACTCTCTCTCTGTCCATCACTCCTCCTTCACAGCCTCTACTGCTGTTGACACCTCATCTGCCCCCTCCACCTCTGGATGTAGCACTATTTCTTCCCCTTCTTCCTCCTCCTCTTTCTCTGCCAAACCCCTCACTGTTGAGGCCAATGAGGCCAAGGTGAGACTGTTGCCCCCTCTGCTGAAGGATCAGGCCTGGGGTGTTCATGCTCAGGAGGCCTTTATGCTCTTCTGCCTCGCTTTGGGTGAGTGGTGCCTCTGACAGTGACGCGACTTCCTCTGCCCCACAATCAATTGCTTGATGTTACAGTCACTTCAACCCCAATAAGTTTCATTTCCATATTTCACTTCCCTACACTTTGCATGAATCAGTCCCAACTAACCAACTGTTTGTTCATGATACGTTTGAAACCAGCGTGGCCTTGCTATAAGGTACAGGACTTATTTGGTTGAGGTGTCACACAAAATGGTAGCTGAGCAAGGAGAAACGAGACTCTTGATCTTGTTCATTGACTGGAAATCTTCGCCTTTTACCAAACATTTAGTCGCATAACAATTTCACTTCCTTGTCAATGCAACTGGGTGTACATTGTTTTTATCTTAAAGCCAACCTTTTATTGGAACAAAATTATTGTACATTGACTCATTGGATCCTCTGTAAAGGTGTAAATATGTATGTATATAGAAAATACGTTGAACATGTACAGAGAATTAGGGTTTATTTCTGATGTCTCATGTTAGGGAGACTAAATAAATTCTGTGAAATGTTTTTAAATCTTGTTTGTGTTCTTGTGTTGCTAACAGCATGTGGTATCAATAGAAAGTGCTGCATCTGTTTGTTGAAAGCACTATTATTTACATGTGACTGTTTTATATTGATGTAGAATGGCTAATGGAGCTAATTTTCTAAAAGGCATAAGGCATTGTATTGCATGAAGATTAAACCACGCTTTGCAAATTTAAATGGTTACAGCACAAAAGTTTCAGCCAAAGGCAAGTGCTTAATTTTAAATCAATTTTGCTGTGTATATACCTTGTTGCGTGATAGGGAGTCAACAATAAGTCAAATTCTGTCCTTCAGGCCCCAGTGATGTCCACATTCACTGGCTTATGAATGGACACAGTCTGGACAGCCCTATAATGGAGTACCGCCGACCCCTGGGTCAGGAGGAGGTACTGGTGAGCAGCTGGCTCCGGGATGGGCCACTTATCAGGGATGCCCACTACCACTGTGTAGCTGAGGCCAGCACTGGAAATGACATGTCTGAAGTTGACCTCCAACTCCCAATTGGCGGTATCTAGACTTGTGTGAATCTGTTTACTGAATTACTTTTATGCTCTACATTCTGAGTGTTGCCAGTACCAGTGTTGGATTATCTTTTACCATTTATTTGACAGATGAAGACATCATTTCATCAAGGTATTTGAGCAAGTGGAAAAGTGCACTTAGAGAACATGGACAGCTGCTTAAGAAATGGGAGAAGGCTTGGGTAGGTCAAGGTCAAATTCAAAGCTGTAGATTATTATGGTCTGTGAATGAAATTATCTGAATGTTTTTATTGCATTTTTTTTCTACAGGAAAGCTGTGACGGCCATTAAACCATGTGAAGATAGCAGGCAATTTTTGCCTTTATATCTGTTTGTGGTCCTCGTAGACCATGGTTTTGACACTGACTTTCAGAATCTGAAGATGATGCCCAAGTGTCTTTTAGGACATTTGATGGACGGGACAGGAATTTTGAATTCACAAAATGTGCCCGGCCCGCCACAAGGTCTGGTTTTGTCCTACCAGAGAAGAGAGAATGGCGTTGGAGTTTTGTGAGGATATGTGGTTTGCCTTTGTACAAAATGTACATGTATTTCTATTTTTACTGTTTGATGAACTAATAATTAAAACCGTGCTTATATGGAGGAATAAAAATATAAGGATGCTTGACTGTATCTGACTAGGCATTTTACTATATTTTGATTGTCACTTGCCTTTACACAAGGTGCATTTGCCCTCTTTTCTGAGAATTTGATCAACTATGGGACAAATAAAATGTTAATCTTAAAATGCCCTAAGCCTTTCCCCAAGAATGTGTTCAAAAAGAAATGTGCTGCTCCTTTAGAAAAATGGATTATATAATTTGTAAATTGGACAAATGCATAGTTTTATTTATTTTTTTATCAGATGTACAAGGTTTGATTACAGCATACGATGCTGCCTCCAGTAGTTGCAACTTTAAAGTCAGTGAGGTATTTATGAAACTCTGCATTATGGTGTAGTTGAAGTGCGGAGAACACAAACTAGACCATAGCACCCACTAGTGATAAAAAAAAGTACACTACCGAAATGGTATGTGTAGTTTATTTTTTTCAAATGGCCTGAAGTTGGTTTAATTTTAAGCACAGTAACTGAATGAAGAAAAAAAAAACAATTATATAGTCATAATAGATCTGAAAGATCATAAATGACAAGAAGCAACATTACATCAAAGCAGAAAATTCTGTACAGAGAGGCAAGCCCTATTATCTATATGGTCTATACAAGCAAAAATTACTTGGTTTGCTTACTTTTGTAGACTCCACAGCGTTGTTACTGTTATGTCTCAGCAAACATCTGAAATACTTTCAAATTTCACTGCTCAAAAAAAATAAAATAAAGGGACACTTTTAAATCAGAGTGTAGCATCAAGTCTATTAAACTTTTGGGATATTGGCCCGTTACGCGGCAGAGGTGGTTGTTCATCAGTTTGGGCTGCTTTGGGGTTAATAAAACTTAACAACAGGTGCACAAGAGGGGCACCAGTGAGACGACACCCAAAACACGAATGGTTTTACTGTGGTGTTACTGTTTTTCACTAGATTTACATTTGCACAGGCTCTTTATCACTACTAGCAGGATGAGGTGATACCTGGACACTGCAGAGGTGGCACAGGCAGTCCAACTCCTCCAGGATGGCCCCTCCATGTGCCATTGCCTGAAGGTTTAATGTGTCTTGCAGCACAATCTCAAGAGGATGAAGGAGATTTCAGGAGACAGGCAGTTACTCTAGGAGCTGGGCTGGGCTGTAAAAGGTCCATAACCCATCAACTGGACGATATCTGCTTGTTTGAGCTAGAAAGAACAGGATGAGCACTGCCAGAGAACTACAAAATTACCTCCTGGTCATTGACCACTGGTGTGAATGTCTCTGACCACACAATCACAAATAGACTTTATTACAGTGGCCTAAGGGCTCAACGTCCTCTAGTGGCCTCTTTGCTCACTGAACAGCGACGTGGAGCTTGAATGACATTTGCCATTGAAAACCAGAATTGGCATCTCCTCTATAGGGCCGTGTGCTTTTCACAGATGAGAGCAGGTTTGCCCTGAGCACATGTGACAGACGTGGAAGGGTCTGGAGAAGCCATGGAGAATGTTATGCTGCCTGTAACATTGTTCAGCATGATTGGTTTAGTGGTGGGTCAGTGATGGTCTGTAGAGGAATATTCATGGAGGGACACACAAACCTCTGCAGGCTGGACAACAGCACTCTGACTGCCATTAGGTGTTGGGATTAAAACCCTCAGACACACTGTCAGACCATACACTGGTGCAGTCCCTGGATGATGAAGGAACTGGTACCTTTGTTTAGCCCACACATTCACCTAACCTAAACTCCATAGAACACCTCTGGGACATTATATTTTGGTTCATCAGACACCACAAGGTTTGGGGTATCTTTGAATTCAGCCCTCTGTAGGTAATAGTTTTCATTTCCATTCAATGACTCGGCATCCTTTTGTTCTTTAACATTACCGTGTCCATAAGTGTAGATATCCAATTAGATTTTTTTTTCTCACTAAAATATCTTTTCAAAGTATCCCCTTAATTTTGACAAATGTTTAAATATGAATGAGAACAAATGTGTGTTACTAATTTAGTTTGAGTAGGCTAGTTGTGCATCATTATGTTGCATGCTGTCAACTGCATCATCTTCACATTAGGCTAGTCTTGTCATAACTTCTATTGAAGAGTAGGCTACCTGGTTTGTATATAATTTAGTGCAGTGATTTCCACAGAGGGACTAGCCTTTTTTTAGTCAAGGATCAGTGTTGTAACTTTGTTTGTTTGTTTGTTTGTTTTATAGAAACAGGCCTATAGGGAGAAAACCATGACACAGTCTTTTGAAAAGAATGAAGTTACTGTTAAGGGTCCGGAGGGATTTTGGGAAATTTAAGGGAGCTGTTGACTTCTGGAAGCTGTTCGACTGGAATAATAACTGATTTAGTGGATCCATCCTTGAGACTGCTGCAGCCCTTTCTGTCTCCACTCATCTTCAGTCATCAGGTGAGACTTTGGAGTAGATATTTTGTAATTTCCCGAGGCAGAACCACATGTCTGGAAACAGAAGCCTTCGCTAACTTGCATTAAGCTATTTTACATAACATTATTATCTATCCGAGTATCTGGTGGCGAGACATAGGCTACTTTAAGGCAACTTATACCTGCAGTTTTACAACTTTACTTCACTAATGGTGAAAGTTAAACTGAACAGGTTTTGTTTATTGCCTTTAAATGACTTCGCCGCCCTGATTGGATATGTATTGTCACGTGATTAGGGATGCGCTTCCTAGGGCTATTTTTCCCAGTTTCCTTGTTCTCCGTTTGATATTTTTGATATGATGATGACTTTGGTAAGTGGCACTGGCAAATATGTACGTTACGTCCCATGTGTAGCATAAAAGTAGCCTATTTGGTTAATGACTAGACAGAACATAGGCTATCTTGGAATTGTGGGCATACAATAACTCAGTCAATAATAAACGTACATAATCTGGGTAAAGATCAGGTTTTAGCCTGAAATGTTAGATAATCACGTGTTCTATAGCCACAAACCTGTAATGAGTGTTTTAGGATTGAAATAAAAGCAACGTTAAACACTGATTTAAGCGTGTAACAAAATAATTTATATTGACAAAGCCTGATCGTTCAGGGTAATTATATGTGCACAGAATATCTCTGACAACATGAGATTATCACTGTAACCACAAACATTGTCTGTGTTAAAGTATAGACTGGTCAAAGGCATAGGGACTGGGTCTGTATTGACTTAACAGATACCATAGGTTATGCAACACCTCAGTGTGTGTTGTCATGGAAAATGCTCTTTAGTAGGCCTATGTGTCACAGCTTTATGAATTTTAATGCAACAGACAGTGCTTTTCTCCATATTGTTAATTTACAAAAGATAAAATACATGCATGTAAAATATACTAATTACTGGTCATTTATCTTGGACAATTAAGCTATTCAGATTAATAAATGGACACGTACACAATTACCATAGTCATAGATATTACCATAGTCTGCCCTTTTTAACTTTGGCTATTTCACTTCTTGCTAGTCTGAAAATAACTCATGTCTTTTTGAATGTTTTTGGTAACCTGGCAACTGTAGTGAAGTGGAGAATTGTCTGCTGTCTTCCTTATCAGCGCATCCTCTGTGCTTCTTTTCTGCCTCCCTTACCTGCTGCAAGTGTCACAACATAATACATACATGAGTACATACAAGACTTGATCAAACACACAATTTGGAGTATGCTCAAATATCCATATATGATCTATGGCATATGCCATTTAAAGTACATTATAATCATATAATCATTGCATTATGATTAACAATAGTACTATCCACTAAATCACACAATTATTAGCTTATTTATAGCTGAAATAAATAAATAAAATAAAATTCTATTTCAAACTAGTATTACATAGATATGGATGGAATTTTAGCAACTTTGTACATGCACATGCAGACAGACAAAAAACAAAACAAATACCACAGACAATGCTAAAAGTCTTTCTCCTGAAACCAACATGCATAGCATGTCCCATCTTGTTAAGGTCTATTATATTCTAACTAGATAACAATAATAACAATGGTTATAACAATAGTTATAGTTATAATAGTTATAAAATAATGGTTATAACTATTGTTATAACCATTATTTTCTTGTTTGGGAAAAGATTTGTTCAGACTACGGTAGTTATCTGGGCTAGATTCAGCAAAAAAAAAAAAAAAACTATTCACAGTGACTGTCATACCTACCTGTGAAGTATTCATAAATTGATCTCCTACTTTTCAGAGGACTTCATGCTGGGCCTATGGACTTTTGGACCCTGTGAACTGACAGGACAACTAGCTTCCATGATTCTTGTGGTTAGTATACAGTGCACACTCTCTGGTCTTCTAAACTTCTCCATTTGATCTACAAACATCTTTCCAGTTTGAGCATTCTCTGAAATGTTCTCAAATATCCATTTGTGTCTTTTCTTAAGTTCATATTAAGTGCAGGAAGCCATGCTTAAGTAGCCTGGCCAGCCAGACCTATTCACTAGCGAAGTGAAGTGGGTCTGAAACCTCTCCTATTCAAGTTGTGTGTTATGCTCTATCATAATCTAAAATACAGTCAACTCTCATGTAGTAGTTTGTTCTCTGATTGGGATTATATTTTGCAAATGGAATATATATATTTTTTGTCTATGTTTGGTAGTTTTCCCTGTTTATAGATTTGTTAAATGTCTACTGAATTCAGTTGCATTGAATCTACATGTGTTTGTTACATCTTCAGTTTGTAAATGAGAGTTAATTATTTGACAATGCAGTGCTGAATTATTTATTCAAAATCAAACATACCAGATTGTTAATTCTGCAAATTTATTAACTGGCTAGTTGATGTCAGCCCAAAATATCTTTTGTGCAAGTGATATCCGCTCTTGTATATATAACCTGAATCACTAATTAAATGTGTAGGTGGTCACTTTTCATACAAATGAAGACCAAAAAATTCTCAAAATGGTCAAATTCGTAGGGGTGTCATTGTTTATTTAGTTTCTTGATTTAAACAAATGTATATATTTCTTGTGATGTCATCAGAATACTAATGTCTTAAAACAGTGCAATGCATACCATATATGATATTGTATGTAGGTTTTCTGCCAATATTTGAAAGAATCTGACATTAACACCTGCCTGTGGAATGGTCTCTTCCACTATTCTGCAAGCCTCCCTGAATGAGTCATCCAGCCGGCTCCTCATTGGATAAGACCATGTCATCCCTAGGGATTGCCTTGCAGAGGCAGAAAGGCCTTGCTTCCATTCACAGAAACATTGGTATGCCAGCCTGCTATTTCATTCACATAACAGACTAAATATTGCATGCATCTTTGTGCTCTGTTGTCTTGTGTTTTGTATTCTTGCCTCTTCCCTTCATTAGTAAGGGCCTGGCTTTTCTTCCCTGCCTTTGTTTGTGCCTTTGTTTCTGAGGAGAGAAAGCAGACGTGTTTTCCTTTTTTTTTCCATATTTGCCTGGCAGGAAAGAGATATGTTGGGAGGGACTGCAGTGCGAAATCTGCAGCAGAGAGCGGAAGCTGCTTATGAATGAGTGTCAGTCCTTCGCCTTCGCTACAAGCTCCTGAGGACATTTTACGTGAATGGTGTCTGGCTGTGAGCTTTCCGCTACTGTGGTGACAAAGATGCTTCATAGCCACTGGTTTTAAGGAGACTCCTGGGCTGTTTCTGTTATCCTTTTGCTTCTCTCATTGAGTCATCAGCCTGAGACGCATGATGTTTGTACTGTGTTTTTCTCAGTCATTTTACAGTTTAACCAGTTTAGAGCGCTAGCTGTTTTAGTCAGGCTTTTTGAGCAAAGGTGCTATTCTTTTTGCGCACCTGAAATTTGAGTCCCTTCATTGCACAGTGCTTTTCTTTGACATTAAACATGGTAGAAAATGGACATTTTTCATCTTCTAAAATGCTAATTTTAAACAATTGGAGCAGAAATTCATAGGTCATTTACAGCTGAAATAAAACAATATGGATAATATATTTATAATCCATTTCTCATTTTTTTGTGTTACTAGAACAAAGCAATTACAATTCTTTTAAATGTTAAGATTTATCGATACAATTCTTATTGTCGTCATTACCGCAAAGTATTTTTGTCAGATAATTCTATTTTTTTACGAGCGATTATGAGCCCTCTCTTTTTCATTTCCTTTTGCAAAGAAAATCAAATAGGATGCTAAAAATTACTTAGATTAAATATCACACTGGGGAATTAAAAAATTGATTGGTTCCAGTATGCTGTAAGTGGGAGGTTTTCTTTCTCCCTCCAACAGGAAGTGATTTGCAGTGCTCAGCAAGGCTTTTGTTGAGAAGGTTTTCTCAGATCAGTGAGTCATGCTTTAGCTCTGAGCCGACAGGCAGACAGCAGTATTTGCTCTTCCCTCACAGTATCCGTGATCATCAACAACATAGAACCTGTTCTCTTCATTGACTTTGGATTTTTAAGCAAGAGATCAGCATCAGAAATCCAAGCAGCTGCAGCACAACACTGACAGCCTTTTACAGACCTTTTTCTCCAGCGCCTTCTTAGTGCTGTGTTTCAATGGATTGTGTCTTTGTATTTCTCTTTGACGGACTGGATCGCAGTTCTGGATTTGACTAGAAACAGGTTGGACTTTGGAGACAGAAGCAGTAGCAGTGGCTCAACCCATCCATCGCTGTAACCTCAAAAGAGAAAATTACAGTCAGGTGGCCTGTGATTGCTCAAAGGCGTTCGCTGCCTGTACCACCACCGCTGCTGCTGCTGCTATGTTACAGGGGAGGCTAATCAGCAGGGCTCAGCCACGTCTGCCAGCACACTTGTGAAAGAGGCAGGCTGTGTGCGCTGTGTGTGAGAGAGGAGGAGAGAGCTAGAGAGAGAAGGGTATGCTTCACCGTACCAAATACAACCGCTTCAGGAATGAGTCAGTAACATCCGTCGATGATCTTCTCCACGGACTGTCCATAAACCCCAAGGTCTCGGCCAGTCCCCAGTCTGCCGCCGAGACATCTTACACACCCCCATCCGAGGTCCAGCCCACCACCACTCCTAGCACCGCCACCGGCCACGGCTCTGACCACCTGGACGATGGAGGCACCACCCTGTGTACACTCATCAACAAGGTGTCCAACCTAAAATTTACCAACTCGGGCAGCTTGCTGGGCATCAAGGGCTTGCCCTCGGCTGTCAAGGACCTGGCTGTGTCTAAGCTGCAGGGGGGTGGGGGATCTGGCTCAGGCGGCTCCAGTGGCTCGGGCCCCGCTGTGACAACAACAGCAGCGGCAGCAGCCTCTGGGGTGGGAGCCACTCTGTGCATTTCCCAGTCAACCCCCTGCTCGCAGCTGGAGACGGTGGTCAACATGAGCAAGAAAAGCAGAGTGGATGAGCTGCAGCCCGGAGCTGAGGACTGGAATCCAGGTGGAGGAGGCGGACTGGTCAGCAAACCCTCCAGAGGATGGCTACACTCCAGTGAGAAGATCTCAGGACCAGGTGTGACCTACATTGTCAAGGTTGGTGGTCTTTCTTAGTTTTACTTAACCTTGAGGTTGGAAAAAGGGCAGAAATGCTTGTTTTGTGTATCACTGCATGTTGATTATCGACTAGATCTGGAGCATAGCACAAAAGCAAGGGTCAGAATATAGGCTATACTAATAAATAATAATATGGAATGTAATATATATATATTTATATATAGACTGTATGTATGTGTGTTGATAAGAAATAATGTTCATATTCTGTTTATCTGAAGCCATCGCTTTTGTAACCATGGAGATGTGTAAGTTGTGTACATCCATGAGCTATTTTTGCTCACAAGAGGTACAATCCAGAAGGAGCATAATATCGCATCTCAATCTCATGTATATGTTCCTGTGCGAGCTAATCTACATGGTATAAAAGAGCTTGAGTTGGCTCACAAGTAAAAGAGCTGTGAATGTCATCATGCTGGCAATGAGTCACTAGTATGGGAGTGATGATGCTCCTGAAAGTGTGAAGTGAATGGAGGGAGAAAGTGGATTAAACCATTTCAACTAAAACCACAAAGCAGCCGTAAAAAGAATGTCGCCTTCTGTATTATGTAGTTTTCTTTCCAAACAAAAAACAGCTGGACGTCAGGTGAAATGTGTTGCATGCCAAATCAATGTGATAGCCATCATATGACACCTACTACAAGTTGCCCAAACAAAGCCGATAGTGTTTGTGACCGGCGTGACATTCCATTAACAGCATTAAGGCCGAGAGCGCTTATTTGTCCAGTCAATGCTGCTGAAAGCCTCTCAATACTCTGAGAGGGGGGTATGGGTCCTGTCTGTGGCATCCCAACCCCCTGCTTGTCCTGTGGTTTGGAGTCTGGCATGTATCGAGTCCAGTGTGATTAATTAGCATCATGTGGTCACTCCTCACACATCAAGCACCATTACTCTGAAAGGACATAGACAGTCACAATGTTTATACTCACAAGTTGTTTATTAACATTTGAACAAAAAAGAAACTGGTTAACATTATAAATTGCTCTGTTTTAGTATATTGTGTATAAATATAATAATAGGCTGTAACAATTCCCTCTCAGAGGTGTCCAATCTAATCGTAATCTTACTAATAGACATAACTGAAAATTTAACAGAAATCCAGCCACAAGTCACCAGTCAGTGTACTTATTATGCCGGTCCTAAGCACAGAAAAATGTAAAAGAGTAAAAGAGAGTTAAAATAAAACCTATGCCAAAACAAACACATATGACTGCTCATCATGGGGTAGTTGCTTTGCTGTGGTGACTCTGAAAGGGAAAAGCCAAAAAGAAAGAACTGAAAATTCAAAACAAAATGTTAATAACATTTTGACATGAAAACAATGGTACTGATATGCCTAAAAATCTCCCCAGTGACAAAAGAAGTCATAATGTTTATGCAATTTACTCCTGTCTGTAGAAGTGAAAATAGACTGTGTGGATGAACATCTATTTTAATTACTAGCCCAATTATGAATGTGACAGTTGTAATGATAGAAACTTGTCAGCACAAAATGTTCCTCGTCAGTGCAATATTAATCAGAAGAGGTGCTGTAAGGTGAGTCGGTGTTGTAATGTGACAGAGTCTGCACTTACCTCAGGTGTGACCTATTATTACATTCACGCAGCTCTTTGCTGCTTTAGTATGCTGTTTACATATAAAACTAAATTTACATCCAGCATTTAGTTTTGGAAACTAGTTGACCAAATTACAAATGTGCTTGTTGATGGTTTGATGGTCAAGTTAGGCCAGGAGCTCTCACAGATGTCTCAATATGTTGTTTTTGCTTTTGTCATGATGTTGCTAAAAAATTGTGTTTATTTTTCTGTTCCAGTATTTGGGCTGTATAGAGGTCCTTCGGTCAATGAGATCACTGGATTTCAATACAAGGTCACAAATTACAAGGTGTGTAACTATCATTGGTTTTGTGTTTTTAAAAAAGAGTGCAAAAATGTTAAGGTAAACATAGCGGTGGGTGGTTTCCACTGTATGTGTTGCCTGGGCTAGTAAGGAAAGTAATTTTACTTATATCCATGAATGTATAAGGCTCCTGGTTCTGCACAGCTGTCAATATACATTCAAACACACTTATTTACTTAATTATTTAAGCATCTCTTCCAAACTGAATGTCTGGGATGTTATACAATGTTTTATGTTCTTTATTTCTAATCTCTTTAATATGTGTTTTAAAAATTGCATCGTTGTTATACAGTAGATTTTGTTTGAATAATTCACCAGCAACAGCAACATGCAGCAAAGCTTTGTTCAGCAGGGGATTGGTGCATGTCATGTCCACTTTTATGCTTGACTTCCTGAAGCCAGTGCAGTAGTAACATTAGAAAAGGACCAGCCATGCACACAGTTATATGGTGTGTTTAAACTGTATAAAAGAGTGAATGAAGAGTCAGATTCAGTCTTAAGTTTACATAATTTATTACATGTTAGAACCCAGTAAAGCATTTACTTGTCTTACCCTAATGTTTAAACTGCCATCTGTTTTGTTTCTATCATCTTGTCCTCACCTTCTCTCGTTTTACCTTCAGGGAGGCCATCAGCCTGGTGTGTGAGGCTGTTCCTGGGACCAAAGGAGCTTCGCGCAAAAGGAAGGTACATTGATGGACGCAGACAGAGAAAGGGAGGGATAGAAATTGGGCACAATAGTGGTGTTGTCCATAGTGCTAAAGCTGAGAGAATGAATGTTTATGAAAGCACAGTGGACAGAAAGGAAGGAGAACGCATTAGATATTCATTTACCCTTCCTGCTGCTATATATAGCACCCCTTGTGTAAGTTCTCTCCCTCCCTTTGTGTAAAAGGAGAGAAAACAAAGAAAGCAAGAGAGAGAGAGAGAGAGAGAGAGGAAGAGACAATGACAGGGAGCGATTGTGC
Source organism: Bostrychus sinensis (assembly GCA_020698575.1). NCBI lineage: Eukaryota > Metazoa > Chordata > Actinopteri > Gobiiformes > Eleotridae > Bostrychus > Bostrychus sinensis. Next base: position 19,768,969 of record CM036239.1, on the reverse strand, counting down.
TTAAAGAGGACAGAGGCTGCGCGAGAGGGAAAAGATGAAGAGGTATGGGGCTGTATGTGCGTGGGCGTAGCTCCAGTCCGTGATGCATTGCACACCGCTTGCAATGCTTAGTGACTCATGTAGTGCACAATATCTGTGATCAGAAGGATGAGCTGGTAGCTGTGTTTGTGTGCACATACTTGGAGTGCTTATGTGGGGTAGAAACAAAGCATTTCTGTGTATAGAGGTTGTTCAAATGTCATGGAAGAGCACACAACACAAAATGCTGTGGCCCATAGTTTCTATGAATTGATTTTATCCACAATTTTATTTTGGAGGTGTGACAAAGACATGGGTTATTGTTGAACATATCACATTTTAATGGGTTAGGCTAATTGTTTATTCAAAGCAGTAATCTAAGAAGAGATGTACACTTGCATTGTTATTTTGTTTGATATGCGGAAAATGTTACTTTAAAAAAATAACTGCTATACTTTTCTGTTTATGTCTAATTTTTGTAGCCACCATCCAAAGCATTATCCAGTATCTTGGGAAAAAGCAACCTACAGTTTGCTGGCATGTCCATCAATCTAAACATTTCTACCAGTAGCCTGAATCTGATGACCCCTGACTGCAAACAAGTTAGTATACTGTCTTTGAATGTCTTTTTTTGTCTTTAATAGTTTAAGTTATATTTAAACTGCTATTTTGATGAATGAAAAATCTGCATTGTGTCTCATGTGTCATTCCTGACTCTACCAGTAGATGCTGCTACAGTCCCAAATATGAATGTGAAAGGTTCATGCCATCTAACTTGATAATAGTTCTTATTTAATACTTGAGATGAAAATGCATCTAAAATACTTTTTTTCATATTATGTAATTAACACAACAGGTGAAATAAGTTTATAATAGAGTATAATAAATTTTTGTAAAAATATTCTGAATAATTTTGTATTAACTTTTTCTGTTGACAGATCATTGCCAATCACCATATGCAGTCCATCTCTTTTGCATCAGGTGGAGACCCTGTAAGTTTGGCCAATATGAGAAAAAATAACTGAAATGCTAATGTGACATTAAAATATATCTGTTTCTTTCTTGTAGGAAACCACAGATTACGTTGCCTATGTAGCAAAGGATCCAGTGAACAGAAGAGGTAGGTGCTGAATGGGCTGTGTATATAAAAAAACATATAACTTAAATTTTTTTGTATTCTATTAAATATTGTTGTTGGTATCATTCAAGCGTGCCACATTCTAGAGTGTGCTGACGGTCTGGCCCAGGACGTCATCAGCACCATTGGTCAGGCCTTTGACCTACGGTTTCAGCAGTACCTGCAGTGTCCTTCGAGCAAGATGTCCTCCACACAAGACAGGTGAGCTGTAAATGACACATACTCTACACAGCATCAGCTCAAAGAATTAACGCCAATAGCATCTATTCAGACAGATGAATCATAATCAAGATAGCAGTTTATTTTGGACTGCTAAAACCATTCATCTAAATGATTTGTCATTATCACTATTGCTGGAAATGGAACAGTTACATACAGTGTGTAGCAGTGTCTCTGTCTGGTTTATTGTGTGAATGCTGATGCTTGTGCTTACTTTGGATTGATGTTATAAGAAAAACAAATGTTCTATGCTCAGGGTATTAAACATGGAAGAGTTGCCATGGACAGAAGAAGAGGAGGAGTCAGCAGATCATCCTTATTATAACAACATCCCTGGTAAAATGCCACCACCTGGAGGTTTTATCGATGCCCGACTGACCAATCAAAATGCAGCAACAGACAACAGCCAGGTATATTACATTAACTGACACTTGTTTTAAGGACCCAATACATTGTGGCATTGTTAAATGTAACAACATTAAACAACATAGCTTTTATTGTTGGACTATCTTTAAAATGCTTTCTGCTGCTGTGCATGTAACAAGATGGGTCTTGGAGCAGTTGATCAGACCTATTACCAAGGACGCCTCTGTGGAGAAAACTGGAGAGAGGAGAAAAAGCCTATTTTCTTACAACAAGGTAAGAAGATTTATCATAGATAGAAAAAAATATTCAGTGTCTATTTCTGTTTTGTCTGTTAAATCTTTTTGTCTATAAATACAAACTTCTAGGATCCTTTGATATAAGCAGTTTGCCTGACAGTAAAGGTCAGCCTACAAAGGCAGGAGAAATGCCAATGTACATGAACACCCAGCAGATTGATGCTCAGGTGCTCGCAGCACTGCAGGCAGAAGCAGAAGGTGTCCCAAAGGGCAGCTTTGCAGCTGGAGCCAAAGATAGCCCACCCAAAGACCTGTTTGACATGAGTAAGTTAGTCCTGGTGCTTTGAACACTGAATAGGTTTTATGTGTATTTGACTGCTACTCTTTACTGTTACCCTCTATAATACCTTTGGAGCTCTTAAACATAAGGATTTCCTAGCTACTGTTTCACGTTGACGTCATTGTGGTGCTAAAATTACCCTGTGCCACAATGGAAGTAATTCAGACATGCTTGTACTTGTATCTCATCCCTTCTCAGCTTTAACTTTTGTTTTATGATCATTGTACATTATGTGAAAGATCAACTAGGCAGACTAATTATACACAAGGAATCCAACACACAGGCCTCATGTGGGAAGTTCCTCTACAATGTGACATGCACAGTAATTATAATGTCTTAATGTAGGCACTATTTTTCACATGCTTCTAGGTTGAAGATGGATTATTGTCCTTCATACTCAAACCTTAGCGCTAACAATATTTCCACATCTGCTTTGGTTAAGGCTTATTTTCTCAAACCAAGAAACTAGTAAACTAATGCTCTTTTTGTGGAAGTTTGCTGAATTATTACTATAAAATTATTCATATCATAGTCTTCCAAGAAGACCTATATAGATTGCTTTATATTTTTACAAGCATACATGCTAGTATTTAAGATGGCCCCTTTTACCACATCTGCTTTGTGAGAGGGTAAAACCCTCTTTCACTTACACACAAAAAACTTTGATCTGTTCCAAATAATAGTATGTATGCAGATACAGAACCACCTCTTGTTCCTGTCTGTCCTCTGGACCCCTTAATTGAGCAACAGTATCCCCACAGACTAAAATTGTGCCTTATTTTGCAAATGTTTTAAGAATTGATAGCTGTAATTTAAATTTTAAGGTGGAGAGATGTGAGCAGTTAATGTAAAACATACAGTTATGATGCACAGATAAATATATGCATCTTTCTTTTTTTTTTCTTTTTCTTTTGCCCTCACTATACTAGAGCCGTTTGAGGATGCCATTCAATCTCAGTCCCATTCGCCATCCCAGGCCCTGCCCCAGTCCCAAGTGGCTGGTCTCTACAAGGCTGCATCAGTGGACAATTCGAGCCCTCTTCTTGTGCGTGCAGTGGCCTTTCGGGCACAGGAGGAGCTGGAGGGACAGCCGTGGTACCATGGCAAAATGAGCCGCCGAGATGCTGAAAAACTACTGAAGGAAGACGGGGACTTTCTTGTCCGGAAAAGCACTACAAACCCAGGGTCCTATGTACTGACAGGAATGCACAATGGACTTGCAAAACACCTGCTGCTGGTGGACCCTGAAGGAACGGTAAAGCCAATATCTAATATAAAATATTTATGTTTTCACATAAGTTTATTCTACTAATAATGCCTTTTTTTTTTCTTTTAAGGTACGGACAAAAGATCATGTGTTTGACAGCATAAGCCACCTTATTGGTCATCATCGTGACAACAATCTGCCAATCGTGTCAGCTGGGAGTGAACTGTGTCTCCTGCAGCCTGTGGAAAGGAAACAGTGATGCTTGCAATGTATGATGGTAAAAGGTACCATCCGGAAACTTGAATACAGTTTCTTTACTGGAGGGACTGAAAGACCCAAGGAAGATTTGTTAAGATAAATTATTTATAGAACTGTTATAATTTTGTTGTCATGACTGAAATGCTATATTTTTTGAAAAGATAAGTGCATTTGGACATAATATCTTGATTTGGTGTTTTAAAAGATTAAAAGACAACTGTTCTTGTAGTTAGATAAAGTGCAAATTATGCCTCAAAGAGGTGATTACAAGAGTATTTTAGAATAAAAACCTAAAATCTTAGTTTTGTCTGTCAAGCACAACCATATTTCTACAGGTACTGCTGGCTATGAGTTACAGGAATACTAAAACAATGTGGAAACTAATGCTGTTTATATCCAAATACTTTAGTAAAAGCATTCTTTAAACTTATTTGGTTAGAAATTAGATATTGAGATCAGCTTTACTCGGAAAAATAGACCTGAATGTGTTTGCTTTGCAATAGTCACACAGTGTTTGGGTGCAAACAGACATCCTTCATAGTGCTGTCAATGGCTTTGAAGATCAACATTTTTTATCCAGTATTTCTTGTGTCACTGCAGTCGCATGACTTAAAATCAGCTGTTCTTGTGGACATTGTTCGTAGATCTTGATACCCCTTTATTTGAAAGAGGTGGTTGTGTATGCTGACACTGTAAAATATTATGCTTTTTTGAACAGTGATTATTTCCAAATGAGTTTTCTCTGGATTTCTCTTTTCTGTGTAGTCAATGATTAGTTCGGGGCTTGAGTCATGCGATAGATATCTCACAGTCTTAATTAACACTTCTGCCTTTGTTGTGAAGAATTTATTGTTATCATTTCAATGCTCACAATTTAATAGCACAATCAAAAAGTTTGACCAGATCTATCTCACTTGTACTATGACAAATCTGAGATTCAGTGTGTTGCCGATATATCACTTTTAATTAAGAAACCAAACAACACCAGAATTAAGTTTGTCCAATGATATGTTATGGTGAGCCTATGAGACTAGAAAAATATAGCTTTTGATAGACTGGCTTACTAATCCCGAAAGAAAATGCAGTGTTATGGCAGTAAGTTAGTCACAATGAGTTAAGTGTCAACAGCTATCAACAAATTATATTCATATAAACTATGTATAAAAATATGTGAACTAGCATTACACTATGTTACTTCTAGCAAATGATTTGTATTGCTTAAGAAGTTAGAGGGAGGTTATAGTTTTCCTCCAATCAATAGGTCAAACGTCATTTGTACACATGTCCTAAAACTCATAGTTTGTGTTGAATGCAAAATCCAACTTTTTTGGGGGAATGGCTTGCGGAAGTAACCAAACAGCAGAAATTCTCAGATTGTCTCTACTCCGATGGATACCAAATGAATAGGGCATTGTATTTGATATGCCATTTCAGTTGAACCAAAATCAGCACGAGTTCAATGAGTTTGACGAGACAGATGCAATGTAATATAATGTGCCTGTATTTTGCTGCAAGAGGGAGTGTACAGTACAGTTCATCTCATAGCATATTTAGTAAAGCTGATGTCATTCTGAAGTTGACAGCTGCCACCATTTCATTTTGATTTCTCGTGTCCCAGTTTGCATCTCAGGGTGTTTTTTGGTTGGAAAGAGGACGAGGACACAACAAATCATTATTATTAGGGCTTTCTTTTTTTTTTTCAGCTTTTTAATTTATGACAAATGTGCCAACTGGTAATTCAATTTAAAAGATTTAGTCTTAATGTATATTGAGTAAACTTAATATACAAATACTTAAGAAAAGCAAACAACTTCACAGTTAGATCGCAATGGTGAAAAGTGATTATTATCATTGAAACCAACCAAACACGCAAAGAAGAACAAGGCATTTTCCTAGATTTCTGTTCAGAAAAATGTGCCTTTTTGTACAAATGGTGTTTTGATTTCTCTTTCTTTCTCTCTTCAAAGTGCAATAGCTGATCTTCAATGGGGCATGCCTGTTCATTTGGTTGTGTTTTGCCCTGCTGCGTGTTGCTGCTTGACACTACTGTTTGCTCTCTTGACCTGTCTCTCCCTCCCTATTATATATTCTAAATGTATCATTTCCAGAATCTAAATATTAATCTTTGTCAAATGGACTCTCACACAAATGCTCACTATTTTGGAACAAGTAAAGAAAATAAAACAAAGAATCAAAAGTCCAAATGATGTTTACACATTTAATCTTTCAGTTCAGTTCTTATTCTGTTTGGCTGTCTGGCAATAAACCGTGGCTGTGCATTATTTCTTCTGTTGTATGTGCCATTAGCAGTTATTCTACTAAGAAATTATGCTATGTAGTGTTGTTGTCGTTCCATTTACCAGCACGAGATGGCAGTATTTGAATATCTATTCTAATGTTCAAATTCAGTCAGCTACAAAACCTAACCAACTTATTTGCTTACTGTTTTCAACCAGGAAACTTGCCTTAACTATTGAATTTGATGCACATTTCAAACCAATATCAGATGTAGTGGAAACTTGTTTTTTTTTATTTTTATAACAAATAAAAGCAAAACATTACCTTTTAATACAGTGCAAGGTGGGAGAAGTACTAAATACTTGTTCTCAAAAGTGCTTTTCACAATATTTTTTGTCAACAAAATTATTGCTTGAGTTCCCAATTCTTAATCAAACCTCTGATTGTATACTCTAAAGGTACATTTTTAAAAAGTAAAATAAAGTATGTAGTTACTCCCCACCTCTGAATGCAACACAATAAAAGTAAACTATTTAATCTTTACAGTAATAAGCTTCGCGGCATCTAGGTATCGTGATCTCTTCAGATGAAGAAAGAGGGTTTAACCACTGGCTCTCCCAAGGAACCATATAAACACATGTCATATATGTAAACATATAATGTGCATATCATTTTAACATCTTATTTAGTACATATTAATATAAATTTGTCATTGGCTGATTTTACATGCTTTAGTCACATGCCTCATACAATTTAAATGTTACAATACTTTCTTCTTTCATGCATTTATATAGACAAATTGTATGAAGTCTCCAGCTCGGTTGACATCATGAATGCTACAACCACTGTTTACCAGCAGATAGCGCCATTGCATTTCTCGCTGCAACAGTGAATGACTGCGGTGATCTTTTTTCTTGTCTATTTCTTTGTCTAAGTTACTGCACACCATGCTGTTGTACAGCACAAATAAATAAATAGTGAATAAGGCAACATTGTTTAAAATCACATTTAATGAGTACTGTACTACTACATGAGTACTTGTCATGTAGGCCTATCTTAGAAATGCAGATAGATGAAATAATAGTTTTATTGTGGTATCAGTCTCAGCCTTGGACCTTTGCATAGTGGTCAAAATGTTAAATAGATACAAGGTCACTGAACTGATTCCATTGGCTTACATTGGTATTAAAAGTACACATAAATATTTTCCTAATAAACATATTAGATAGGTCACTGTCCTGCAGTTTAAGTCACTTCATGTCCAGTATAATAGAACACCCTTGTTCCAATCTGTCACTCTTAAGCCGCACCCCCAGTCACCACTGCGACCTCACCATGGACTTGACTGGCCTCCTCCTGGTCCAGCACTGCAGGTCTTACCCCAGTTGGCTGGCCGTGATTAGGGTTGTTCTGGCTGCTCCATGACTTGCTCCTGCTCTGGCTCAGTTCTAAAGACCTCTTTGCCCCACTACTAGCCTTCATTTTGTAGCAAACCCCACACACCAAACACAGGAAGGCCCTCCTCATCTCTCGACTGGCCAGGGTGTAGATAATGGGGTTCATGGCTGAGTTAAGAACTGCTATGGCAATAAACCAGTCAGCTTTGTAGAGTATGGGACAGTTCGATCGCTGTTCACACGCCACATCCACTAAGAGCAGGACAAAGATGGGTGACCAGCAGGCAATAAAGACACCGACTACAATGATGACAGTTCGAAGCAGGGACATGGCATGCTCAGAATTGCTGTGCTTGGTTACTTTGCGACTACTGGACTTGACCAAGATATAGATTCTTGCATAGAGAATGGACATGGCCAGGAGCAATCCCATGAAGACGGTTATACAGAAAGCTACATATTTCTTTGTGTAGAGAGGCAGCACCGTAGAGCAGTCAGGCAGGTTGTCCAGACAGTTCCAACCCATAATTGGTAACGTCCCAAGAGATGAGGCAATCAGCCAGCAAGCCCCGATGAGCAGGAAGACTCTGTAGTTTTTATTGGCATCGTACGGCCTCATTTTGATCATTGTCAGGTGTCTCTCAATTGCAATAGCCAGAAGACTAAAAATGGACGCTCCGAGTGCCACAAACATGCTGCCCTCTCGGATGAACCACAAAGCAGGGGACAGCTGGAGGGTCTTATCCCCAGAAAGCAGCAGGTTGACCAGGTAAACGACCCCGGCCAGGAGGTCACACAGAGCCAGGTTCCCAATGAAAAAGTACATGCGGTTGTGGAAGCGGTGGTTTCTCCAGATGGCCACCAGGACAGTGAGGTTCTCCAGAACAATAAAGCAGCATATAATGAGGAAGGCAATAGTTTGAATGTTCACCGTCCCGGGGCTGGTGCCGACACTGGGCCGGTGGTCGAGCTTTCCTGTGTAGTTGTAATGCAAGTAAATCTGAGGGTTGATCATCTTGAAAAAGCCCACTGAATGTAAGATAGGAGAGATGGAGCCACCTTAGTTAACTACAAATACAGAAAAAAGAAAAGAAAAGGAAAAAGCATGCATTAGAGATAACTTATAATACACAAATCCAATAAGCTGTGTATTTTATCTGTACATGTAGTGAGTGCAGACTAAAAAGGAGACTAAAAAGGCAAAACATGAATGAATCTGACGTGTTTACTACAGAGCACAACCAGAAGTGTGTTTTACTTTCTCGAGTACTATAACCATATTTCACACATATGTCTATTTTTATTTTTCCCATTAACTTCAATTCCTTTGCTTCTAGGCTATGACTTAAAAAAAGAACAGAAAAAAAAACTTACCGTGTGATGTTTGCAGTTTTGGTCGAGTCCAAAATAAAAAGCACACCGAAAAATGCACATTTCATATTAAGATTTAAAACTGGTGATAATTCAACTATAAAATATCCTGCCCTTATCAAAAATCGAGAGCAGCTCCGTGTCTCTTCTCTGTGTGTGGACCAGCGGTTTCTGGGCTGAAAGTACACCCCTCCCTCCCAGACTCTTTTGTGGCCAGAGAGGCAGAAAGGGAGGGCCGTTCCCTCATTTCTGTGGGGTCAGGCAGCGCTGCTCAAACTTTGAGTAAATGGACTGGACTGTGCAGAAAGGCTTAATAAACCAAAGCAAAATGGACCTGTAAAACATTTTTGATGTTTTGAAACAAAGTTAGCAAACAGAAGGAATGAATAGTGTTAAGCAATTTTCTGTATCCATATGAGCAGTAGAGAGGTTTCCTTTTTTTATTTTGTGTAGTTATCAGGCATTTGGGTTCATCATGTGACCATACAGTGATTGAAGCGCACCGGCCAAAGCTGATAAAGGCGTTTATAACTTATGAAAGCTATTATATTGAAATGCATTGTCAGGACTTTACCTATACTGCACATTAGACCTAAAAGACACATACTTCTTTTGTAAGCAAACTTGTTTTTTGTTTTAGTTGACTCTGTGGCTCAGCCTTTACCAGCATTGCACTACATTTTATACTTAGACTAGACTAATTAAAGGTTGAAAAGCCAAAGGTTAAGATGATGGCAGGTCATCCTTTGTTCTGCTGTGCTGTCATGGGCTCTGTCAGGAAGGATGGGAAGGGCTGGCCATAGTCAGTCAGAGCGCTGAGTTTTTAAATATATGTGATGAAGTAACATCCACAGTGAAATATTATTTTAGATTACTATGAAGTAAGACTCATACCTCATTTTATTTTGCTGGGGGGTTTCCCTCATAGTAAGCCAGGCTAATGAAACAGGACCTCTTGAGTGTGTGAGCTTAGTAACCATAGGAATGTTTAGTGGGTAAATAAATGGCTATGGTTTGGTGCTGTTCCATTTTCATTGTCACAGTCACAATTCTCATTTATTTTGTGCTTGTCAGATGATGCCAGCAGCTATGGAGTGAATTTCAGGAGAAAGAAATATAATCTGGACTTCGAGAAAGCCTGGGACCAGTCCCGGTCCACATAAAGGCCGCTGGATGAACAAAGGAGGAACATGGTTGGAAAAACCTTGCTTTTTCAGTGAGCTACAGTGATGTGGAACCAGCATCTGCATTTACATAAACCTTGGGCCAAAAGTGAAACCGTCAGCAAGTCCAAACCCATAATATGTGGTTAAAGAGGCCAGTGCCTGAGTGTATTCATAGACAGATGAAGAAGAGCAAGGCTCAGGACCACCCTCACATTTGAATGTTATAGTTTTATGGAAGCACTCTCTACTGGCAGGACTGTGATGAAAGATTTCTGATGACTGCAATTTTTCCTCCATAAGGCTTTGTAATATTGCTATTCACACCCAAGATGTGTTACTTCCTGTTATTACAAATCTACTTAGCATAAACCTACTTGCTGAAAAACCATGGTTATCTAACTTTCCTTCCATCACAGTACTGGCCCCTTTGCTGTTGCTGTAATACCGTTTCTCCAGAAAAGTTTTCATTGCTTGGGTTCTACTTCTATTCACTTTTAATACAATAGAGATACATGTTAGACTTTCACTGTAGTATGCATATTAATTATAATTCTTAATGCACTTACAAATGCATACTTTGTAAAAGGTAAAGGATTATATTTCTTTATGACAGTAAATTAACATTAAAATGTTACAGTTCCAGTTTAATGGTGAGCTAATGGTTAAATGCCTTATGATTTACCATTTTTAAGCACATTACTGGATCTCTTGGCCAGTGTGGTTGTATCCATGACTTTGCCAGTGTTTGCCATGTTTAAGCTCTCAACCCTTCATTAGTGAGCAGGAGCCTGGGTCATGGGCACATCTATGTACAATTATACTGAAACCCTGCCTTTAATTTTACTCTCACCATTTCTGAGTCTGGCCTACAGTCCCTCCTGCCTTGTGGCTTTTGTGGTGGCAGTATTTCTAGGCATGGCAGTCTCTTGTATGCAGCTTTACAGAACGAGGTCTCAAAAACGTTACTGAGGAATAATTTGAGCCGTGGCAAAGTTTAGTCTAGGATCTGCCTGGTTGTGAAGGCTACGCAAACAGAAATACATCTGTTTTTACACCCTTGTGTTATTACTGTTCTTAGCTTTTCACTCTTAACTATGCAGCACTTCCCATGTAATTCAAAGAGAGGGATCTTTGTTTTATTTATATTACTATGGGTTTGCTCTATGGTACACATTAAAGTCTGTAGTGCTGGGTGAGCTAGTTTTTACATTTTAGCAGTTGTCACACTTGCATGATTTGAAGTTTGATTCCATAGCATCCGGTGAGAACTTACAAAGATGTTTTGTAATTTTGGCTTTTGCCTTTATTTCAGATTGATTGTGATAGATGGTGAGAAAACTGGGGAAAGACACAAAGCAAACTGCCCTGAGTTGGTAACTAAATCCACAAAACTCTAATACATTGCACGCCTTCTTCCAGCCTCAAAAAAATACATTTTACTCCAATTACAAAAAAAAAAAAAAAAGTGTTGCTAAAAAGTTTATATAGTTTAATTGTTATTGGAAAAAAAAAGTTTCTACTATAAACTACAATATCTACTAGAACAGTGGTTCCCAAAATGGGGTCCGGGGCCCCCTGGGGGGGCCACAAAAGCTCTGCAGGGGGACCCCCAGAAGCTTTATATATTAAGTACATGAAAAAGAAATTGAGTTTTAAATTAATACTGTATATTGCAAAATTATCATTATCGCAATATCAGCAAACACAATATCCGTATCATCCATCCATCTTCATCCACTTTATCCGGGGCCGGGTCGCGGGGGCAGCAGTCTAAGCAGGGACACCCAGACATCCCTCTCCCCGGACACTTCCTCCAGCTCCTCTGGAGAAACCCCAAGGTGTTCCCAGGCCAGCCGAGAGACGTAGTCCCTCCAGCGTGTCCTAGGTCTTCCCTGGGGCCTCCGCCCGGTGGGACATGCCCGGAACACCTCCCCAGGAAGGCGACCAGGAGGCATCCGAAACAGATGCCCGAGCCACCTCAGCTGATTCCTCTCTATGTGGAGGAGCAGCAGCTCTACTCCGAGCTCCTCCCGGGTAACTGTGCTCCTCACCCTATCTCTAAGGGAGCGCCCAGCCACCCTGCGGAGGAAACTCATTTTGGCCGCTTGTATCCAGGATCTCGTCCTTTCGGTCATGAACCAAAGTTCATGACCATAGGTGAGAGTAGGAACGTAGATCGACCGATAAATCGTTTTTCACCACAACCGATACAACGACCACATTACTACAGACGCTGCACAGATCCGTCAGTCAATCTTACACTCTATCCTCCCCTCACACGTGAAAAAGACCCCGAGATACTTAAACTCCTCCACTTGAGACAGGAGCTCCCCTCCAACCTGGAGAGGGCATGCCACCCTTTTCCAGTCAAGAACCATGGCCTCAGACTTGGAGGCGCTGATTCTCATCCCAGCCGTATCCGTATCACAAGAATCTAAATATATCACAATAACACTATGGTCAGAGATTTACACTGAAGAATAATTTTCCTACGAGAGCCTTAAAAGAAAATGTGTTGTGACTATAAAAATGTTAAACTGTTAATGTTAATAGAAATGTTTTTAAGTGAATTTAACTTACTATGTCAGAAAAGAAGGCCCTTTTTAAAAATATCACAATAACATAGTTGCAGTTTTCAACATAGTTATCAAATATCACATGTTCAGTGTTTGTAATGTTTATTAAAAGTATTTGGAGAGAAACATGATAGTTTTTTTTTAATAGAGGGAAGTTCTATAATTGGGGGTCTGCAGGGTATTTTGGAAATGTAAGAGGCCCACAACAGTCTTGACTTTGGGAATGGCTGTATTAGAACATCTATACACAGACATTACAACAAACCTATTTTTAGTCAGTGTTAACAATAAATGTTCTTTTCTTAAACAAAGTCCTGTCGTTTGCCATTTACCTATTATCTTCAATGATGTCTGAAGTTCATTCCAGCTCTGAAAAGTACAAGCCACATAAAGAGGTTGTGAGCTGAGTCATTTCCTTCCTCTTTGTCCTTCCAGGCAGTTAATGTAAGTGTATAACATCAATGCATTTATCACAGAGTAATGCCTGTGCATCTCTCCTGGCCATTATATCTACAGTACTAAGAGCAGCTCGTATTGATGTGCAGCTGTCATTGACCGTTACCTGTGTTAGTGCTGAATGGGCAGCTATTAGACTGTCATTAAGAAGTCTGGAGTCTTACTGCACAGGGCAGAGGGTTCACACACCCCAGGTAAAACAGTGCTACACGTTTTATATGGAAATCTATATTTTAAAATAATACTTAATGTATTCAATTTATTAAATATCCAGCCACCTAGTCACAGATCACTGTACTCTTTGTGCCGGTCTCAAGCCTTGATAAATATAGGGGGTCAGTAAGTATGAAATAAAGCCTATGCCAAATCAATATGCACAAATCAGTGCACATTAGGTGGCAGAGAATATGCTATGGAGACCACAGAAGGGATGAGACAAAGGGGAGATGAGGGTTATTGTGGTTTAAATTAGGCAACCTGACCTTACTTTTGGAGTGTGGTTTATTCTTAAGTTTTCTGGATAAACAAAGTAAAATCAAGAAAAAAAAAAAAACTATTAATTTTTATTTATTTATTTATTTATTTATTTATTTATTTATTTATTTATTTATTTATTTATTTGACTCATTGTTTCTTAGTAATTCCAAATATTGTATTTAGGGGAAATAATGTCATTATTTTTAATAAAACAGGAAGTAATGGCATGAGTAAAAAAAGAGAGATTACATTTGCTACTCCAATGTTGAGTATTAACTATTCATACTGCTGTAGTCTAATTCAGTTCCTATTCTCATCTTATAATGTAGACGTCTATGTTGTATACTTTTCTTATGTTTTTAAAATGTTTGTAATTTCCTCAAAGTGTTACAAACATACAGCATTCAAAGCATTCATGTCCAAAATGTACCACTAAAGGTCCTGTTTGTGTTCCTTTTTGAGTTATAGATAAACGTAGTGGTAGCCCTAAAGAGATGAACAACCTTCTTACAATCAATAAAACTGCTTTTGAGAAACCAAGAAATGAGTGTGATGCATACAGGAAGCCATTACTGCTCGGCTGATTCAAGAGGTGCGTAGTGGCATTGATACTATCCCAGGCTACGTTTTTTTCCAGGTTGTAAAACAGATGCTAATGGGCTCCTGTTTGATAAATACCCTCTGGACTACAGCTAAGAAGTAGGCTGCAATAAATACATTATAAAAGGTCAATTAATGTGCCTTGTCCAAATGCCTTAATGCACTTGACATGGTTGTATTAAATTGATTTGATTTTTCAGTTCAGCATAAATCATTTTAAGCTTTATGCATAAACAATCATTACCAACATCACTATGCCAGTTTTAAGACTTTTAAAGCATTCAGCCCCAGCTAACTGCAGCTTTAGGGGAGCTATACTAGCCCAAAGTTAAATCGCAGCAAATGTAACCCAGTCCCTGTGTGGTATATAACTTTCAAAATAAACACCAGCAGTGTTTACAAAAGTCTTGTTGTTGTTTTCTGTAATTGGAATAATGCACAAGTCTCACTTATATGCATATTTTATTAGGGGCCATATTGTTGGTGCCTCCCTGACCCTCAGTCCAGGACAGTTTCTGTTCCTCCTGAAGCACTGTCTGAGTGATGGGCAACTGTCGAGAGAAAACTGATAAAATGCTTTTCTGGCAGTAAACTCTCAGAATGAAATTAATCATATTAATCTTAACCAAATTATTCTTTTAGATTTAACAGTGTGAAGGCAACAAAAATAAAGCCCACATGAGACAGGAAGTAAACTGTTGCTGTGTGAAAAACAGAAATGCGCAGTCAAGCTATTTTTAACTGAACCAACACAACGCTTTACTCTTGTTAAAGGCATTCTGAATGGTAATAGGCAAATATCTTCCTAAACTAGAAGCATTTGGAGAGCACAGACCTCTGCCAAGCCATAGGCTCACCCACCTGAGAAAAACCCCTAAAGGCCCAGATCTAGCTCAATAAGTATTAAAAATGCATCAAATCTGTGAGCATACAACTAAAAATGAGAAAAACCACCTTTCATTTGGTGTTATTTGTAAGTGTGTAACTACATTTTTTCTGTGCAATATCCAATGTCATATGTACCCCTTATATTTAGAACCTTCTTGATCACCAGAACCAGAATATCAGCATGATCCGGGTCAAACTATGTCAGATTATAACATCTACCATGATGTCATCTTGTACGTATTTGCCAATGATTCTGGGCATTATGTGTTGAGTTCAAAGCTCTAATGGCAAAATTAGCCCATCTCCCAATAGTAAAGCATCCTTAAAAAAATTCCTGAATCCAGATGGTGATCCAGATCACCCTTGAAATGTGATCATTTCCATTTCTGACATTTCCTGAAAATTTCATCAAAATCCATCCATAACTTTTTGAGTTATGTTGCTAACAAACAAACAGACAGACGGAAGTAATAATGACAATCAATTAATATATTGCATAATTGTATGTTGAAAAGTTTGGGGTGATCCTTGTGGAAATTTTCAGGCATTTGTACAAACTCTCACCATGCAACTTTTCAGATTTAAATTTCATGGCTTCTAAGTAAGTACATCCCCTTTGCTGCAAACTCACAGGTCTCTGTCTATTTAAGATATGCAGATATGAGTTTTGTAGTTGCAACTTCCGCATATAACAGACTGTGGTTCATATAATCACACCATCTTTCAAAGAATAGTTTAAAATGACACTTGGTGAGCCTATAGTCACCTTGAGTCTATTTCACTAAAACCTACAAGTCAGGTTAGAAATCTTGGGGTAATCATGGACTCTGACTTGAACTTCAGCAGTCACATTAAATCTATAGCATCATCAGCTTTTTACCATCTCAAAAACATTGCCAGAATCAAAGGTATACTGTCTAAACCAGACCTAGAGAGTCTTCTTCATGTGTTTATCTCCAGCAGGTTAGACTACTGTAACGGTCTGCTCACTGGACTCACTAAGCGAGCTATAATACAGCTGCAGTACATCCAGAACGCTGCTGCTCGGGTCCTGACCAAAACCAGGAAGTACGACCATATTAGTCCTGTCCTCAGGTCTCTGCACTGGCTTCCTGTTGCTCAGAGAATAGACTTTAAGACAGCTCTGCTTGCCCTGCTTCTAGCACCAAAGTACATCTCTGACCTGTTGGTCCCATATGAACCATCCCTGACTCTGAGAACCTCAGGGACAGGTCTCCTCCTCTGTGCCCAGAGTCAGGACTAAACTCGGTGAAGCAGCGTTTCAGTTTTATGCAGCTAAACTCTGGAACAGTCTTCCTGATGATGTTAGACAGGCCTCTACTCTGACTATGTTCAAGTCCAGACTTAAAACTGTTCTTTTTAGCTGTGCATATGACAACTGAAAGTGTTTTATCTGCACTCTTCTCTTTTAATTTAATTTTAAATTGATTCTTAATTATACTCTTTAAATTTAATTTTATTGTTTTAATTGTGTTTTGTACTTTTAAATTTGCCTTTTTTTTCTGTAAAGCACTTTGAATTGCTCTGTGTATGAATTGTGCTATACAAATAAACTTGCCTTGCCTTGCCTTGCCTATAAAAATCCTTCCTGTTTCATGTCTGGTTAACTTGATATGAAACATAATAGAAGCCCATATATTGTAAAGATCTTCAAAATATCTGGCTAAATAATGTTGATTTTTATTTTAATGTAAAAAGTATATGGGTCCAGGGTGGCAGAGTCGTTAGCCACTCAATCCTCAGGGCCAGGTTACTACAATGTCTCTGATTTAGTCTGCATGTCCTCCCTGTCTTACTGCTCTTCAGGTACTTGTCCCACTGTGCAAAGACATGCATGTGTTAGGTGAATAAAAACTGCCTCTGTTAAATTAATGTGAGTACAAATGATTGTCAGTACACTGTATGTCTTTATTTCAGCCCTGTGTACCCTGTGTCTGGCCCATAGATGCTGGGATAGCCTCTCATCACCTGCAACTCCTGGAAAATAAATTAATGAATGAAGGACAGTTATATCACAAGATATCACTGCCATTTTTTGACTTTGACAAATACAAATATATTATATATAAAAACTCCACAAAATGTAGTTATCCATGCCTTTATTTTGGGTCAGTAACAATGGGAAAGATGCAAGAAGTTGTTGGAATTTCTACATCTATTTTTCAACTTTGACTTTACTTTTCAGAAGTCCCAAGCCTAAGACACAGGGCCTCAGACAAAAAAAAAAAAAAAAATCCAGGAGCTTCTGTTATGTCACACAACACATATTGTTCTAGTGTTTGTGAGTCAGCCACTGCTTTTTCATGGCCCTTTGTCTGAGAGGCGTTTCCTCCTGGGCCCTCTGAATCCCTGCAGAGAACATCAGAGTGCGTTAGGTCCAGCTCTCTCTGTGCTCCTGTGCCTGGCTGCTTTGTGTAGTGCATTGTCACGCCGTTTCCTCAGAGGATGTCCCATTAAAAATGTATAAGGCATGTCTTTGTTTTTGCAAAGGCATGTACACACACACACACACACACACAGTCTCAACAAGGACTACTGTTTATACATTTGGAGCATGACCACAGAGGCATACAGGAGAGGACTGTCACTGAACATGGGACAGGGGGCTGCAGGTTAAAAGGTCAGGAAGTCAATCACAGGAAGCTCCAAACAAACCTATAACTCTGTGAGGGATGAGAACTTTCTAACAATAAATGTCATGGGGGGTGGGGCAAAGACAAAGAAAAAAGTAGTAATAATAATAATCATAATCTTAATCTTAATCTTAATCTTAATAATAAACTGTATAGGGTAGATTAAACTAAATCCAGCCACAATAAGTCAGAGGCCCATGTACTTTTTGTGCCAGTCCCAAGCCTGGACGGAAGGGCAGGTAGGGCCTCTGGTATAAGACCCTTACCAAATCACAGGTGAATACTGCACACTAGGAGGCTGAAATAAAAAATAAATAAAACAGAGTAGATTCTAGTAATGTAAGTACATTTAAGTACATTATCAAATTATGAAATTAGTAACTATTACAATGGATGTGAAACATAAAAAGCCCCTGACTAAGTGGAAGTGGATGTGGTATCTGGTTAGAAGTAAAATCTTTCTTTTTTTATGGATTTCTGTAGGCAAGATTGTAAACATACAGTTTATTAGAATGACCTGTACATTTAATACAAAGTATACAGTCTGAGCTGCACAGTTATGTGTTGAAAGACGTTGGTAACACCCCCACCCCATCCCCAAATGTAAATCTTTACTGCCCTCTGGAGGACTTCTGGAGAAGGTTTGTCTTAAAATAATAATAAAATAAAATAATATAAATACATTTGCCAACTATTGTAATAATTATTCAGTTTTATATTAAAATGTCATTTTAATTGTAGTTAGTGTAGTTTTTTAGACTATTCTGTACATCGTGCTTATATGCTTAGGCCATTTGTTTAATACGTAGGCTATATCTGCATTCACAACGAGTAGCACTACTGCCTAACGTCCACTGGAGGTCAGGAAACATTTACTGTATCTCAGCTCTTTGTGTGAGCTGTTTTTGTGTGTGTGTGTGTGTGTGTGTGTTGGTGTTTGTTTGTTGTTGTTGTTGTTGTTGTTGTTGTTTTGTTGTTTTTTTACATATATGCGGCATGTAGACTGTAAAATGAACACATTCACTTTGGCTGTGAAACACTGTGTGTAACTTCCAAAGGGAAAAAACCCATAGGATTTAACTGGAGAAAAATATATTATTGACTTATTTATACTTTACTTTAAAAAAATGTTCTCAAAGCAGTTATGTGGTCCCTTTATTTTTATTTTTTTTATTATCATGTCTTTGTTTTAAGTATGCATATATTTTCAATATTAGCTTTAATAATTAATAATGGCCTAATGATTTAAAATTAGTTATTTCTAAATTATTCATTAAATGTTTTATTTAGGTTAGGCTATTAACTAGAAAATGTGTAATTGGGTAAATCTTAACATGTTAAATTAATCCTATATTTAGTGTAGGGCTATTTAAAAATGTATCTATGGTTATAAGTTCTTTATGGTAAAATAAAAATGTTCAGAGTTGTGTATGCATCACAAATATGTGGCAGACTTAGTTCATGTATTTATAAAAACCCTGTGGGTAACTTAAATAAATAACCATAGTTGATCTGCACAGACATAATTGTGCTCACGCATGACCTTATTATTTAAATTACATTTAAGATGGCAGAAAGTGCTGACAATAATAATAATAATAATAATAATAATAATAATAATAATAATAATAATAATAATAATAATATCTTTTATGTTTCCACTTGAAGAAATAACACACACCTCACACAAAACAAATTTTTAACATTTAGTGTCTTTATAAAACAGATTTGCAAAATATAGCCAAGGCTCATTCATTTAAATATGCATAAATAGCAAGAAAATACTTTCCCATTTGAATTCAAATAATTTTGAACACCTTTATACATAAATCATGATGAAAAATTGAGCTTGATCTTGCAGTGAACACAAGCACACAGCTAAAGCGGCGGTTGATTAAACCAAAATTGTACATCTCTTGAAAACACATACTGTATTCATAAACAATAAAACAAATCTTATTCAAGTCTGTGAAATAGTACACATCTTTGGATGAAATTCTCAGAGTCTTGTAAGAGCAATGTTTCACATGAGCAATGCAATAATTAACACCAGCCTGGCCAACAGTTCAGGTCTATTTACAATAGTGCAGACAAAGAGCTTAAATTGGAAAAGGCAGTGTAAGAACAATGACACATCATCAAATGTCCTGATTTAACAAACTTCAAGTCAATTTCTTTTGTTGTTATTTTTTGTTTTGTTGTTGTTTTTCATTTTTTGGCACCAAAGACAGACTAGTGAGCCATGTGCAGGAGACAGGCCAACTTAGTCAGGTTAAATATGTCCAGATTTTGTGTAAACAATCTGAAATGTTCTCCAAGGGTTTTGTGCAAAATGACGGTTTAATTGCATTTGCATGTTTACATTCAGTGTCTGTAGTTGAACTTTTTGGAAACAATCCACAAACACTTTTTGCATATTAATACTAGTATTACAGGGTACTTTCTCAAATGTTTAACTGCCTCAACTTGCCATAAATGCTAAGAGTATATAAGAGTTAGTAAACATGACATCTTGTAAAGCATTTAAAGTGGACTGTTTCTTGAAAATGTGTTGAACCACTGCCACATCAGCAGGTTTTCAAATGTTCTTAGTAATCAGTACTCATTTTTTAAAAGGTGCTTTAGCTACCAGGAGCAGATTTAAGATTTACATTGTTCATTTGGCTGGCTCAGGAATGGGCGGCGCTCGCTCCAGACTCATGGTCCAGGGGTCAGAGGGCGCACTGTAAAATGAAGAGTGAGACAGCATATCTTCTCCAGAGATGGCGAAGGCGAACATCCCGCGCTGTCGTCCCACTCTGGACTTCTCCCCCTCTGAAGTGGCAGCCTTCCCCTCTGCTCTCACATCCTCCCGGCCCTCTTGGTCAGACCCCTTAAAGCCCAGACCCCTGATGCCCAAACCAAGCATCTCCCCAAGTCCGTGAGCCTTGACCGCCTGGTACGCTGAACTTAAGCTGCTCTCTTCAAAGTGGTTGATGGGGTTTGTGGGTGGACAAAGGAAGTTGGTGGTGGGCGTGGACCTCCAGGCAGCTGGCTTCCGCCCCCGGCGAGGGCGGGACACACGGCAGCTTTGCCTCTTGATGTGCCGGTGCAGGTGATCTGAGCGAGTGAAGCTTTTGTAGCAGTGTTCGCACTGGTACGGCCGGACGCCCGTGTGTATGCGCAAGTGGTTCTTCAGGTCATAGTTGTGGACAAACTTGGAGTTACAGTGGAGACAGATGTACGGACGTTCACCTGTGTGCTTCCTCATGTGGATCTTTAGCTTGTCCTGTCTGCAAAAGTTCAAAGACAAGTCATTACAAATGGAGTAGGCAAACTAATACAGTAAATTATATGTGAGAAGTACCAACTTCTCTGAAATGAAGCATGTGACCTATTTTTTGTGCATTTATTCAAACAAACATCATGTTCAGCAGCAAATAGATTACACTAACAACCATCTCCTTTGTGTTCAACTTAATGTGACAATAGTAATAACTGTACATGAATCAGTGGCAGATGAGGTAAAAACAAGCAACAATTTTTAAAGTAGGTTCAGTGGTTGATCGTATTCTATGTATGCATCTAATATAAATGAGCTAACGCTGCTTTGTTTGCCCCAGAAAGTTAGCCCAGTATGACTAAGTCAGTCGTGTCTTCTTTAAGCGTCTGCTCAAAAATACTGACAAAAATATAGCAAAGAAACAGGATGTCAGTGATAAAGACCTAATGCAAAAAAACAACTGAGGGGGCTTTCCACTTTCAGCTCTTTGATATTCAGATAAGGTGAACAGGTGTTTTTCCAATAACTCTGATCTTTCAAATGAGTAAGTGCTTTGCATGAAAACCATAAAATAACACTGAAGGTCAGTAGTTTGATACCTGGTGAAGCGGACTTCACAAATAGTGCACATGTAGGGTTTCTCTCCCGTGTGTGTCCTCATATGCCGGGGTAGTTTCCCTGCTCCTTGAATGACCTTGTTGCAGATAGGACACTGCTGTGATGCTTTGGGCTTCATCTTCCTCTCCTCCTCGAGCTGCCAAGGGGGAAACAGTGCCCCGAGGTGGGATGCAGAGCTCAGAAAGTTTAAGTATGACCTAAAATCTGCCTCATCCTTAATCTGACCCAACGCATGCCCCTCTGGTGCCACTGACCCTGGGCTGATGTTATTGCCGAGGCCTGAGCTCACAAATTCTTTTAAGAAGTCCCCGTGCAGCAATGTGGGTGGGACTTCCTCTTTCATCTCTTCTTTGATTATCTCTCGTTTGACAGCAAGGTCCAGGGGCCTAGAACTCTCATGAGGTCCAGGAGTGGGATAGGTGCTGGGGAGTCTGGTCTGAGGTCCTGAGTGGGGACGGTGGCTGGGGTCCAGAAATTGTTGGGAGAAGGTGGGGAACTCTGCAGCCCATACAGAGGGGTAGAAGCCAGGCAGCAGAGGGGGGAAGTTGGGTCTTCTGTCCAATGTGGGCATGCGCGGGTAAAGACCCTCCTGAAGCAGAGATTCAATGGAGAAGTCCTTCAGCGAGCGACTCTCTAGACTTTCCTGAAAACATGCAATAAGAGTAATACTTTGTAACTTAACCACAAAAAATGTTGGCTTCATGTACATCACAGCAACAGAAACATTTAATTTGACCAAACTCATATTGTGTTGTCATGCTGCAGGAGCTGTACCTGTTTGCTTGTGATGTTGTCTGGAGACTGTGACTGCGGTGACTGTGGGTGCTGCTGGTAGGAGGAGGAGGAGGTGGTGGGAGGGGGAGAGGAGCCTGCCCCGGACGGTGTCTGCGCTCCCCGGCTCTCTGATGACCGCACTGACCTGTCACTCACATCGTCCTCCTCATCCTGCTCATCTTTCCTCAACCCTAGCTCCTCCTCTTCCTCCTCCTCGTCCTCTTCCTCCTCCTCGTCTTCCTCTGCCTCCTCCTCGTCATCCTCTTCTTCCTCCACTCTCCCTCCTAGTTCCCCTGCCCCACCACCGCCACCACTGTCCATGATCTCCAAGCACACGTTGATGATGCAGGGGATCTCCAGCATCTGCGCCGCTATCAGGATCTCTTTGACGTTGGACGCGGTGACAGTCAGGGTAGAGGTGTAGGCAAAGTCTAGGATGGCAGTGAGAGATTCTGGAGCCACAAAGTCAATTTCGTACACTGCGGCAGCATGGTGAGGGTCTCCTCCATCTGCAGTGGCCACAGTGAAGAGTTTCTTGAAGTACTGGCTACAGGCCGCCAGGACTGAGCGGTGGGTCCTGTACTCCTGGTCCCGCACGATTAGCACCACGTCACAGAGCAGGCCGGCTCGCCGCTGCTCATTCAGGCTGCACAGAACGTCACTGCTATGGTTCGGGAAGGGGATCCCAATTAGGTCCTCTTCTCTGTGGTGGACCATGGCTCACCCAGTTCTGCTGATTCTCTGCACAGAAAGTAAGAGAGTAGTTCAATAATGAAAGAAAAAGAAACACATTAAAAATCACTCTGTTATAAAGATTGCAGGATTCTGTTGATAAAATACTGTATTTGATCCTAGTTTCTATATCAAAATATTTTTGAGCATAAAAAAATAAAATACCAAAAATACTAATACTAATAAGGCTAAAATCTGTCCTTTTAAAAATTGGCGATATGACATTTTTTATATCAATATAGTATTGCCCAATATAATATTGTGATATTTTTCAGAATAAATATTTTCTCACACCCATATTCATTACATATTTATGAATACTTTATTAATACTAAATAGGGTCAATAGTTTTGTGAAATATGTTCTGTACTTCACCTTTACGTTTGACATTTCATAATTATCACCAACACCATCAATTCTTTTGAATAGTAGTCAATAATAAGTTAGGTACAGGTAGTTTTTTTTATTTTTATTTTTTATGTTTCTTGTAGGAAACATTTGCTGACTCATTTCAGCACACGGCATTGGTTTCCTGTTGCTGATGAATTGTGGGCATCATATTTGAACTGTGAATGAGAAAAGCAGAAAACGGCAGAAGAGGGTTTAAAAACAGTTGGTAAAATTGTAGCACCTGAGTTTGTGAGGCGAATGTAACAGCTGGGCCTCAACACCACCTCACTTTCTTTGTTTATTGACTTTTATTTAAAACAGTGATAGTTCTACCACAATGAGTGACAGTTTGGCTTTATTAAAATATACTGTGGGCTTGCTTGTTTGTGTGCCATCTGTGCAGTAAAGGCAACAAGTGGTAAATACAGCATGCCTGAGCAAACATCGCTTAAGCTAATATTTATACTCGAGTGTGCTATCACTTCGCTTGTAAGAAAGTGTTGCAATTGTTGCAGAGAGTGCTGGAAATACAGGCTTCAAATTAGAATATGTAAGTTAATGCTGTTTAGTGATACTTAATGATAAAAAAAAACTAAATTATCAAAAACACAGAATATTATAGAAAGGTCCATATGTTTCAGTTGTAAGTTCAAAGTGAAACACTTGAGAGTGAAACAGAGAGTGAAATATTCCAAGCATTGGTTTTATTTTATTTATTTTAATTGTGATTGTTATGATTAATGAAACCCAAAATTTTGTATTACATCAAATAGGAATATATGTAAAACTACATATTTATCATAATTATCATAAATAAAATAAATAAAGGCTTGAAATATTTTATTTGTATACCATACTATTACTCGTGTACTGTCAATATTTTTTTTCTTTTAATTGCACTACTGTAATAAATTTACTTATCTGCCATATTCTTTTTATTGATGTAGAACAATTGTAAAATATAGGTACATAGATTTTTTTTTTTTAACATTTCTTTTCTCTCTCAGTGAAGATATGAACCATGAAGTGTGTAAAGTGTCTAGAAAACAAAAGCAGGTCAGATCGTACCCGAGATAATGTATCCTGTCAAAATGCTTGGCGTGCAGTTTTTCCTTATCTTCAACTGATTTGATTAAAAGTGTGACATCTCTTAAAAAAAAAAAAAAAACACAGATATATGTCAAATCTTGTTGTGTCTTTGCTTCCACAGCTGCCTGGAGTGCTACCTGTTGATTCACTGCACTGTTGTTTACGGCGATAAAACTTCCTCTGGCAAAGTGCTCATTCATTCGCATCTATGAATAGAGCTCCCAAGTCGCAGTCCGCACTTGGTGGTCACAGAAGGCATGTGTAGATAAATACTTTGAAGCCGGCCCCACTCACCACAAGCTGCATTGTTGATTGATTGTCTCAAAATGGGCCAGGGTAAAAGCCACACAAGTACACACATACCCAGAGAGTTTTTGCAGTAAAAAGAGTGAACCATAAAATGAGACAAGACTCTGGAAAATGCTTTAGTTCACCTACAGGTATATATACGTACATCTCAGATACCAATCTTACATGTAGTTTATTCTTGTCTGCTCTGTTGCTAGGTAACGGTTGCTATGTTCATGCCATTGATACAGAATGGACATAATTAAAATGTCTATACATAAGGTGGTGGTAGAGACTATAGGCACCTCCATGTACTGAAGAGACAAGAAACAAAGTAGGTTGGTCAGGGATTTTCTTTTACAACAATATACAAGGTTTGTATACAGGTGCTGCAGAATGTAAAGTCTTGTCATGTACCTTGAACTTTGTGTTATAAACTCAAGCAGCAACAGTAAGCTCCAAGCTCCGTTACAAAACTATTGAGTCCTCAGATGCCTTCCGCAAAAGAATAGAGACCTCTCCGTTCTTGTGTATTTGACACCACGTGCAGAGCGACCACAAAAAGTAAAAAGCCTGGGTAAAAGGTGGGAGAATCTCCAGCAAGAGATCAGATGGCCCTACAAGTTCCCGAACAGGTTGCACAAACACCGGCGCAGGGGCCGCTCCCTGTAAAAGGCTGCCAAGACAAACAATAGCGCCAAGCTTGGAACAACAGGGGATAAGAGAGAGTGTATGAGCGACTGGGAGGGCTCGCTAACCCGCTGTCATCCCACCCACTCTATGGAAGAAGGACTGAACACGTGCTGCTGTTGCCGTTTGTTAGCCCAGTGGCCCAGCAGAGCAGTGCCACCTCCCCGCCCCCCCCCCCATCCCGGTTCCCACTGTTTGCTCGCTGCTAGGAGCTCTTACAGCGGCCTTCCCCTTAATTACAGCATGGAGAGGATCTAAGAAGGATGTGCCACATAGACAGGGAGGGGAGGAGGAGGGCACGGTATTCCCACCACAAGGTCCTGGAGCGACATTTCCCCAGCCAAACAACACTTAACCCTTTACACGCCCACCTACCCCTCCGTGCAGCCAGGGCGGGGTGCCTTTAGACAGGGCTCGTAGAACTACTCTTTAAGATATTTTTGGAGGGATAATTGAGTCTAACTGACTGTCTTCACTGTCATTTGAAGGTTGCTTAAAATTCAACTGAGAAAGTTATGTCATAACAGAAGCACCAATTCCTCTTCACCAACTCCAAAAATATGACTTGCATTTACTACAATATGTGTTAAAGCACAAATATGAAAGTGACCAGTGAAGATGGTCTTCCTCGTCGCCGGCACTGGCTCTGTCTCCTCTCATGCCGCACTTAGTCACTAACACTTTCAACTCAGCACTCCCACCCCAAATTATGTGTCACCTCAATTCAGTGTCCTCTTTTGCCCAAGAACCAGATTTCAGGCTATGATCGGTACCATCTATCAGCCACTGACCAACAGGAGCACCCTGCTCCTTTCCCTAATAATCGGGGTGCTCTCCTCCCTTCGCAGCTGGATCATTATGTCCCAAGTGCAGGGCTAACTTGTCCCCAGCCCTGACCGCTCAGGCCACAAATCAGCAGCTAATGTCCATCTCAGCCCTTGTCAGAGACAGACACTCATTTGGCCTGTAAGCTGTAACAGCTAAAGCCTAGTTTATCCCTGTCAGGCTGCCGCATGCACCTGACCCACATGCTAAATCATCAGCGCCAAAGTTTGGCCCTGTCACCCACTGCCCATAGCAAACACCTGCTAAACAGCTGTCACACACCCACAATTGCATGGCCAATAATTTACAGTATTGACAGGCGAGATTCAGACCCTTATTAGGAGAAGACATTCATTTTAAGCCATGTGCACTAGTCCATTATCGACTGTGTATGCTGAGCACACTATCTTTAAATGACTTTTTATTCAGAGAACGTCTGTCTGGTCATATAGGTCTAATAGTGAAAGTTTAAATTAATTGCTGTCAATTAGTGGAGCCAAAAGCACTGTGTATCAATCTTTATAATTATCATAGTGCAATGTCAGGGCCAAATTGCAGCATTTAACTGCACAGCTTCTGCAGCATGTTGGAGCAGAGTGAGGATTGCTGGGCATCATAAAACTGACACTGAGTTGAATGTCTATTTATGTCAAAAATGTAGGTTTTAGTGTGAAGCAGGTGTCAAGAATGTTTGCAATTTGTGCTCTTCATCAAAAAAATAAAAATAAAAAATAGCTTGAATCAAAATTATTTGCAAAGAAACAAAAAAGCATTGTAATATTCTGTTGTCAGTAATTTTTCAATTAATCACCAGTCTCTGAGTAAAGCCCATTGGTGATCATTACTAATAGTAAAGACCCCATGGATGTGGCCCTCAGAGATCTGGGGCCAATTTACCTGCTAGGCCTCTTAAAGAGCCTGTTTGCACTAAGTGTCATCTCTTGAGCCTCCAGGGCGGCCCACAGCTACACATCATTATCGCTCTCCCCCCAAAGTAAACAAAAGTTTTGGCGTCACTTTCACAATATTAGTCAGAAAGTAAAAGTGTTTTGTTTTTGTTTTTACAGTGTTGTTTATGAACAAATTTTCTGATCACAAAAATCTCCTTGCAGTGGTTCTTGATTGTAGATGCACTATATCCTACAATTCAAATTAATTTGAGTTTTTTTCTCAGTATGCAGCATTAACATTGAATTTTATTAGCTCAACTGTGTAATATAACTCATTTGTAAAAAAAATTTAAAACTACAAACAAGTGAATATCTTTGTGGCAAAAGCAAAATGTGACATTTGCCATACGCTTGACACTTACTTACATGGACAATGCCTTCATGTCTTTCAAACTAATTTAATAAATGTTTTTTACACAATATGAGATCATTCACATACATTACACCAATGACCAAATTACTATTTTTGACTTGAGCGACTGACTGATATGTTTTGACATCTTAGTGCACGTTTAATTAGAGCTGAAAGGACAAACGTGATAGTATCTGATAAACAGTAAACACTTGGCTGTCCGTGTTATTTTGTAATGGCATGAAGTAAGAAGCGTATAAGCTGAACGACAACAAGCCTGTAGCAAGCAGTAATTTAGAGCTCAGCCTCAAATCCATAACATGTTTTTATTATTGAGGCCGTGCACATAAATGCATCATAACATTAATAAAATACCGCATTTATTTTACATTGACTAAAAAATAAAAGAAAAAAAATCTCTGGCGTTTGATTTTGAAGGACATTTTAAATTTTTAGTACTTACAATTTTTTGACTTGCAACCTTGTGAACAAATCTGTTTTTAAAATTTCATTAAGAGAGTTTTTTACTGACACTGCTGCTCTGTGATCTATTTGTCTACACTGTTAGACAAAGTTTACTCTTGTTAGCTCCCAATGTTTCCTTGTCTATCTACACACAACAATATTTCAAAATGACCTCAAATCACAAGAGCGTGACCCACACACTCACACCCATGTGCGCACTCCCAAACTCTGGCATTCAAATTTCATCCATACATGTCTTGATACGTTTTGCCCAGCATTCCACAGCTCTCAACAGGCAGCGCTCACCTTACCCTCACTTTGCAGATTCCCCTCACGTGTCTTTGTATTTCCAGTCTTCTAGGAGGCTTCTCCACTGCTCTCCGTTTGACCTCTCAGCATTGCCTTCTCTAATTGAAACCCAGCTGCTTCTGTCTTTGTCAGTCAGTCAGTGCCGGTCACTCCATTCACAAGCTCCTCACACTGGACACAGCGATGCCCCATTCATAAAAAAAAAAGGCAGAAAGAAGAGCCAGAGGGGGGGTATCCAGCAGTCAGGACACACAGAGGAGCGCAGTCTGGTTGTTTTGGGTCTGTCTCAGGGTTGTTTCGAGTTTCGACTGAGCGCTCCGTGTTGTGTGTGGCTCATGAGGCACGAGCTGAGAGTGAGAGGAAGGGAGGGAGGGCAGCAGCAGCGGCAGCAGCTCTGCACTGTGGAGATGTCGCACCACTAGTTTTTATAGCAGGGTGGGTAGCTCGAAGATAATAATACCCCATCCTCCTCCACAACACAAGTTTAAGCGTACTGTGTAATAAGCCCATGGCGCAGACACCCTCTGATTTGGGTCAGACAAAATGAATTTTTAGTTGTGTTCTGGTGGATTTTTGGTATAAAGGGAACGGGGCGAAGAAACTCCAAGGGGTTGTTTGGGGAGACTGAGGGAGGGTAAAAATGGAAACGGGAGAGAAAAGTTGGCAAGACTGTTTCGTGCACCTCCACTGCCCACAGTTGAGATATACAGAACTCACAAGACTGAAGGGTTGGATTTTTATCTTTCTTCAAGCAGATGTCACTATTGAAAAGTGTTTAATAATACAACATTTGTCCAACAAGAAACATTCTGCCAACTTCAGTTTGAATGTCTGCAATGCTTTCCAATTTAAAACCCTGAAGTCAAATTTTCTCTAACAATAAACCATAATTCAATCAGTCATTCATTGTCTTCTGCTTGGTCCCATTGGGGGTCACAGGTGGTTGGAGCCTATCCTTGCAAATATGGGCCTGAGGCAGGGTACCCCCTGGACAAAGGCCAGTTACTCACAGGGACAACACTTACAATAATCCTCACTACATACAACCATTCACTTCCACTTTCATTCACAATGTGCATTTTACTTTTGCTTGTCTAAGCCACAGTAACAGGGAGGACATGCAGACGCCACACAGAGAGATTGTGTGTTGGTCGGCCCAGGGACTGAATCCACAATCAAACCTGCAATCCTCCACAGTCCTACCTTATTCTGATTCAGGAGTGCTACCCACTCTGCCACTGTGCAGCCCCATAAGCCATGCTTGTTTGTTGTCTGTCTCTTTCTACAAAGCTCTTTATGGCAACTGGCATTGTGGTATTGGACTATATAAATAAAATTAAAATAATTAAAACCACATTTTTTATAGAGCACCACTGTCAGTCAATGCCACTGCAACTGATTTAATGGGACACTTGTAACTAGATTATGTGATAAAGTTTAGGAGCAAGTGAGTAGTTGCTTCAAAACATCTGTTTTGCCATCAATCTGATCAGTTTCACATGTTCAATGAGAGATAGGTGACATTATGGCCTTTTGCATCTGGTGATCATGGTTGTAGTAGGACATTAAGATTTTTACAAAGGTTTTACACATCACTAAAATGGACTGTTCCAGCTCTAGGATGCATCTCTAAATTCTAATGCCCATAAAGGCTGATCAAACTGCTGAAGTCTTTTTTCTTTTTCTTTTTTTTTTTTTCTTTTTTTTTTTTTACACAATGGCGAGGTTGAGGTTTGAGAACCCAGGTTGAAGAAAGCAAATGTAAAGGCGTATTAGTTTGGTTGTGAGTCAGAAAGTGGCCAAGTGGAGCAACAGTTAGAGAGCATGCAAATACTCAGTTTAAGATAAGAAAGGTTAACACATACATACAGTATTTGTAGTCTAGAGGAAATTTTGAGAGATGATAGACGAATGATAGATGAAGTGTGAAGATTAACCCAAAAAGGAAGGAGAGGAAAAGTGTGTATTATTTTTAGACTACGCACATATCATTTGGGTGAAGACTTCCTGCATGACATCAATAAACCACACCTTTAGCTATATAAATGAAGTGCCCGCATCAGGAAGTCTTTATTCTGACATGTTTTGCAAAGTAATAAAAATTTTTGTCTGCACTGATGGAGAGGGAGAGAATATTTTGTAAATAAGCAGGTATTTAGATGTATTAATGTCCAAAATAAATTTCACCTATATTCCTCTTGTCTTGTCCTTGGCATGCAACTCAACATGTAGTTGTTTAAACCTCGCATTTATTTTCATTCACAAAGGTAGAACACTCAGACAACCATTGTTTGCTCAGTGGTTCGCCAACCTTCCAATCTGAACCAAAATATTTGTGTGCATCTATAAATCTAACCTGACAATCACAGCGTTATACAGTGAGAAGCTAACCTACACAAACAAGTGGACATCAGAGCATAAGGGCAGACGGCAGTGCCCACTTCTCTCGAGGGAAAACAGGGACCAAAGCAGACCGCAGCCCGGGCCCTCGCGGTTTACACTGTTTTGTACAGGGTGAGAGGCCGGGCCAGCTCACTTTGGCATCCCGTATATATAAACACGGTTAGCCACTAACTGCTCACTGCACAGCCAGACAGCCAGAAAACAACACTAGCCATACTATACTATGGGCCATCTATGCTAAACACGTCACTGCAGCCATAGCAACTTACTGTAAGTGGTACCTGTACTTCCTATTTCTTTAAAAAAAAAAAAAAAGTTCCCTATTAAATATTGTAATTGGATTTGATTTATGCATTATTCCAAACATATGAAAAAATGAAAAAAAAAAAAAAGTTTTCTGCCATCTAATAATAACCTTTGCAAGTATGGCCTCCTCAGCATTGTGCAAGTATGGCTTCATACTACAAATGCGACAAATGCGGGTAGATTTTTGTTTTGGCTAGTGATACTCTTACTCCCACTAGCCACTTATGCACCTATATCTTAAATTTAGAGGTTAGGCCTGAATTTAGGTTGCACTGCTTTACCATTTATATAGTAATTCAACATGATTAAAGAAAAAACATATTAATTTAAGCAGAATAACATGTTTTAAAAGATGTGATACCACATGCACAGACACATTTATTTATTTTGCTACACTACTATTAAATATACAAAAAAAAAAAAAAAAACTAAATGTTTTTTGTCATATGCCTGTAATGTTTATGTACAGTGTTTTTTTTTTGCAACACCAGAACTAAAAAACACTTCCAACCAAACTATGTGCCATCTCCGAGCATGTTTTATTACCTCTGCCAATGGTTTTGCTGATGTTTGTTTGTTTAATAACATATCTGAAGTTATGGTTGGATTTTGATGAAGTTTCCAGAGATGTTCAGTAATGGAACAAGAAAGAAAAGGTTAGTGAATCAGTAAAGTTGTATGGATCCAGGACATTTTTAAAGACTCTGTACTGTTGTGAGAGAGCATCAAAGATAACTTCAGCCACATGGGTTGGTAAAGGAACAAATGGTTAGTTTTAGTGTATTGTTTACTATTAGGAGATAAGAGCTTTGTGGCTCAATGGATAGAGCATTTACCCCCTGAACTAGAAGATTCCTAGTTTGAGTCCACATCTGGACACTATAATTTACCATTGTGAGATAGAGCCAATTCCATCATGTCTGCGCTCTCCCAAGTGGTTTTCATTGCATATATTTTCTGTCGGCGTTGTATCATTGCGCTTTTCTTTTCAAAACTATTAACAAAAAACAAATATCAACTTTGCATAATGACCGTTTAGTTCACTCATAACCAGGAGCACAAGAAGCCCTGAGCTGAGTAAGAGTCATCTGTTATGTCTGTCTGTCCGTCAGTCTGTCAGTCAGTCTGTCTGGTCGGCATGTGCTCGTACCTGTTTACCGACACCTGCTGTGCCCAGTGTGCTCCGCGTATGAGGGCACCAGATTGGAGCTTTCGAGGGGGCTGGGGTGTGAAGAGTCATTAGATAAAGTTGATATCATGATGACTTGGGTGCACCCAGCTTGGCTCATAAAGGTAGAAACTGTACATAACGCAGCCTGTACAAACATGATCTATGTGGAATATAGCCCCACATGTCATAGATTTGTACAGTAGGTTTATTAGCCGCTGTTATAGTTTTGGGCTCAAGGCTGGAATAAAGAATTAAATGATTTCCAGGATATGCAAAAAGGAAAAGGAACTACACTGACCTCAAATTTATAATGATTACTGCTGCAAACATTCACTGTTTCTCAATTTGCTTCTTCCTTCAAATGCATTAAAGCCAAACATACTCGAAGAAAGATTCTCACTCTTTTGTTCCAGTGTTAGCCCTGACATCAAGACTTTCATACAAGACATATCTTTGGCAACCCTACTGTCACTACTGTTCCTTCCTACGCTTGCATGTGCACTCTTGTCTTTCACACACAGACAGAAAGTTTAATTTTCAAATGTTGTGCATTTGTTCACTTGATAATGTTCAACCATTTAAAGCTCTTGAAAGTTCGACTGCATTTATCTTTTTAAAATGATTTAGTTCAAGAGCTGTAAATGCATCGCTCACCATTAAAAGCACACTTCAAATATAGTGCTCATGAGAAATGCTTCAGAGAATTCTGCATTTGTCTGTTTTACACAGTTGCAGCCGAAGCAATTAAAAAGGAGTTAAAAGGAAATGGTGAGTGGATTATCCTTGGATTAAAACATACGTCATACAAACCCAAATCTGAAAAAAAACAACAAGTTGGGACACTGTGAAAATTGTAAATAATAATACAATACAATGGTTTGTAAATCACATAAAACCCATATTTTATTCACAAAAGAGAATAAACAACATCTTAGGTGTTAAAACTTTTTCCCATTTTCACATTTTATAAAAAAACACTGCCTCATTTTGAAATTATTGGTAGCAACACATATCAAAGAAAATGGGACGGGACAACAGAAGGATGGAAAAATAAGTTTTACTATAAAAAAATACTTTCTTGTACTCTGCAACCAAGATGTCCCAGGGTTTTCTTGACCCCCCTTTTTCTTTTAGATGTGCTGCTGCCATACAATTCAAAATGAACTTAAATTTCTTAAAATGCTAGTTACTTTTAAAACCTTATACGCTGTTTATGTTCTACTGTAAATAAAATAAGGTTTCATGAGACAGGCAAACCATTGCCTTCTGCTTTATGTACAATTTACACAGACTTGTCCAGACTTTGTTGGAATTGGTTTTGCAGAATAACAACCAGCGGGCTTTCTGCTGGGGGCTCACAGAGCAGGTGTGGTTGGTGTGAGAGATGAGTGACAGGAAAAGGGAGGCAGTCATCCCCTGACACTGACCAGATTCCTACTATCCAAAACCTCCTCCCAGGTCTCCTCTGAGTCCAAGGCCAGACCTGCTGTAATCTGCCGCTAGTAAGTCAAATTTCTGTCACCTGTTGTTGTAAATTGTAGCCTACAATTAAAGTGTTGGTTGATGTACTATAGTAAATAAATCTGGGAAAATGTTAAACAGAAAAATTAGCAAAATGTAGCCATATAACCAAACATAACAAATAAAAAGAACTAATGCCTGCATTCCATAAAGCCACTGCATTTTACAGACAATATTTTGATCCTTTACAGATCTTCCTTGGGTAAAAAAAAAAAACATAACAAAAAAAAAAAACGTTATTATTAAACCTTTAGTATTTAAAGAATTCCACCTGAAGGGAGGTAAAAAACAGACAACATATTTGGTAAGCCACATGTTTTGTACAAATGTTATTATTAAAGATAATAGAAATAATGTTTGGTGAGGGTGCAATTTTCCTCATTGAAAGCCTTTTTTGTTTTTTATTGCCTGGTAAAATATGGAAATCTATTCTGAAACAATCACACAAAATGGACATCGAGTCTAGCGGTGTGACCTCCATCACCACTGTGAGTTTGTGTACCATTTCCTGGATTGGTCGGGTGTGGGCATTAGCTCTGAGGGTCGTGGGGTGATTGAGGACACCTCCTTGTGGTGATAACGAGGAGTAGGCCAGCCATGGTGGGACAGCCTGTGTCTGCCCTCGGGTCGTGTGTGTGAGTGTATGTGTGTGTGTGTCGGCAGCAGAGCCCGGGGCACTCTGGCACCTCCTAATTAAAAGCAGTCAGGCTGCAGGGCAGGGGAGACAGATGCCTGTCATGGCACACACTACATACACACGTGCACCACTTCAACCACACGCACAAATACATGATCGGACCATGCTGGTCAGCCATTTCTGTAGCCCGTCACAACCCGCCCACTCAGGTATCACACAGGTAGAACATGTGCGTTGGACCTGGATCACCAGAAAAGACAAATTGGACGTGTTAATGAGATTTCTGGTTGAAATTGCATTGGTGTGTGAATGTTTTGTTGCCTGATTTGAGTCTGTTACACTTTTATGAAAGAATCCATTATTTATCTGCTTTGCCTTAGGTTAAAACAAATTTGGCTAATTAGAGTTAAACTAGTCAATGATCTCTAACTTTTGCCTGAACACCTGCTACATTATGTCCAACTTGTTCTGCAGTGCCACTCACACAGGCGTGCACTTTTCTACAGTCGTGACCTGCTCTTTGCTTCCAGATTGACACATCTCTCTTCCTCCCCAGCACAGAATGAGACATAATTGTCCTGAATGTCTGTTACCTGCAGACTCTGTCACTTTGAATCTGCTCCCCCATGTACGGCCCAGAGCTGGAGGCAACCACATCTAGTACACTTTTGGCTAACCACTGTTTGTCTGGGGTGGGTGGGTGGATCAAGGCTCACTGCTCTCCTTTCTCTCCCAGTGATTAGATAGCATAAGCAGGCCAACTAGCCGAACCCACACACTCATGTCTCTAAAACTGCCATGCGGGCCTGCTTTCTCTGTGCTGCCTCTCACACACAGGTGGGTGGACCCACTTATTCAACCCAGATCTTTCTCTCAGACATTATAAAATCGTGCTGTTTTTTCCCTTTCATCTAACTCCCTCATGCCGATTGACATTTGACAGGGCACAGTGCATGTTAACATGTAGCATTCTATTTCTGTCTATTAGATCTTTAATTTTAATACGTTTTCCTGGTGTATGTCAGCCTGTGTGTCAAGCTGAGACTATCGTCACTTTGAGATTGTCACTAGGCTAAAGCTAGAGTGTTGCTAATGGTTACAAAGTGGAAGCTTATTTGTTATAATATAGACAACATTTAGGAAATGTCCACATAGTAGATAAAGGATTGTATAAAATAGATACCAGGCACTGACATTTTCAAGTGTAAACAAATTAAAAAGGGTTACACAGCCTCATTAAATGGCCTGTGTAGTGTTATAGGACAAGCATTTAGACTGAGATATCTCCAACAGCACCTGCTGCTGCATGGGCCTTCAATAGATGGCACTTTATTTCAAATTAAAACCAAAAGCTGTGCAGTGGAAATAAAAACAAAAACAGAAAAGGTTCTGGCATAAACCATAATCTGACTAACTGGTAGAATTGATCTTAATATCATTAGTACATACATATACATGTAAAAAAAAGTGACACAAAAGTACACAAACACAGAAGTGACAACAGGAAAATCTATAGATATGGATGGATACATTGGAAATGGAATGAAAGTCTAAGGTTTCAAAAGCAGAGCGTGTGCCATGGAGCCGACCTCAGCAGAGGAGCAGGAGCTGCCTGGCTGCTCTGTCGTTTGTGCCAAGACACAGCATTTTGTGAGGAACGCAACAGTACACAGATCCCACAGAAGGAGCTTTTTTGGCAGGGCTCGGGCCTCCCACCCACAGCAGCCTCTTCAAGCCTCCTCCCTTCCTCTATTCATGTGTGAGGGTGGCTTACTCACTCACCCAGCCCAGTCCACACAGTCCACACACAACACAACCTGGACCGGGCGCTACGGGGGAGGCACAAACAACCACACATGTATAGGGGCTTCAACATGAGTGCTTTTCTTAAGCACACAAGGACCAGAGACCTGGGGCCTCAAGTCACACAGAGCGTGTTCTGCATCCATTCCCATAACAGCAACTGAAAACAGGGATTTTACACAAGTGTGACAAGACAACCTGTGTGTGACTGGAGCCTATAGAGTGTGTGAGGCTGGTCTGAGGGTTAGCCCACACACACATGCATGATGTCAGGTGGGAGAAGGCGTGTGGACTCATTCACTCTGTCAGCCTCATTAATGAACACATTGCATCAGTCTGAAATGATTATTCAACAACATCATTCATCCTTTGGACTTTACCAACTAAGCAAGCATCAGGCTAACACATATTAAGTCACATACAACAAACTAGTAGAGGTAAAGTGGTGCATTTCTACCAGATGGGATATACTATATAATACTCAATATAACACCCAATAATTACAAAAATAAACATAAAATAAACTAAATAAACAGTTACATTTGATAAATTTTCAGAGCTAAACCTGTATTCGGCATCATGACCATAACACATCTTTTACATCCTACTTGAGTTCCTTTACACACAGACTTAAAGGGAGGGTTATCCAAATATAATATCCAAACCTAAGCAAACATGAATGAAATCTGTCACAAGCAATGTTTGTTCAACACACCAATGTAAGAGAGGTCTGTCACAAAAGAGAAATCAAGTTGAATTCAGATAATCTGGAGGAAGAAAGGAGCAGAATAGAGCTTTTGTCAGGGTGTGGAGCCTAGGTGTGGTACTAGTGCCTTCTCAGCTTTATCCCCACCTAACCCTCGGTGAAACAAGGAGAAATATGTACATAGGGTCTATAAGTTGAGCTTTTTGTGTAGATAATGACAGAGGATCAGAAGGCTTCGGGCTCAAGCATGTCTTGTGGTCATTTTCAGTCTTTCAGTCACTAAAAAACATGTTGCAATAGGAAATGATACTGAAAAAATGAGACCTTAAGACTTCATGTAGGTTTTATTATTAATGATTTTAATCTGCTTGTAAATACTAGCTGTGGGAGAAAATGTAGGAAAGCTCTAAACTTTGGTTTGATGCCATAATGATATTTAGATGTAGCAAATGCAGTCTGTTTTTTTACATTAGAAATTCTCATGGACATTATAATTTTAAGCCAGGTCAATTTATTAACGGTTACTAGTTTGCATGATCCATCTTTTTGGTTTGGGTATTAGCAGGTTCTGCATTAAAAGCTTAAAAATGATACTGGCAAAAGGGCTGTTTGCTTTTTTCGCAAACTGATTGCTGATCACTCACTGAGTAAAATGGTTGCTTAAACAAAAAATAAATGTGCTGTCCTACACGATGTAAATTTTAGATATATTTATCATATCCTTAACCTGCTCCTGATTTCCAACTCCTGTTTAAGTTCAGGAAAAGGCTGCTATTTTATTGAATCAGATTTACGTTATTTTCCACTCTTGTGCCAAAGACTCACACATAGTTTACGTCATGTTGAAATTGTCATCTATTTAAACACCTGCACAACAATGAAAAATATGTCAACAACTGAATAACACTATGTCATTACACATGATGCTGTCAAATTAAAATCATCATCATAATAATCCTTCATCTGCTCCAGCTTGCTTTCACTTGCTCCCTCTACTCTGTATGGCTGCTACATAGAGGAGGAGGTTTGACTGTGCATGTGTGTTGCAACAGTTTCAGTAGAAATAACAGAACAATTCTTACTTTAGGCCTTGTTACTTTGTAGGAGAGGAGAGACGCAAAAACCCAACCTTTAGACTGATTCAGGTGCAACATACAGCCCTTGCATAATTTGAGATTGTACCACAACAAACAAAATACACACTTCTCAGTATGACAGGAAAAAGTGAATGAAAAAGTGAAAAGGAGAGTGGGTGATAGGTTACTGACCTTTTGTAGAAGTTTTGATTTCAATTCCTTTTCCTGTGCCCCAGTCCCTGTCAGGAAGCTACAGCAGCGACAGGCTTGTGAGAGTGAGCTAGACGAACACATGAAAAAATCTGAAATTTGCTCAGAAGGTGTGTCAGTGATGGGGAGTGAAAAGGTACCATTCCATGAAGCGATTATCTAAGAAACACAACAAAACAAAAAGTGCTACACCCACCAGCCTCAGCCAATACCCCTCCCTCCCTCTAAACCAAAACTATTTGGCAGCGTTCCCTACAGTCCACCTGTGCTTAGGGGAGGGGAGTGACATACAGCACACTCAAACACTTTAAAGGCCAAACCTTAAAACCTGCTTGTGAGCCATAACTGGGAGAGAGGAGAATCTACCTGAGCACTCACCTGCTGCACATGGACTGAAGCTGGGCAGAGTGAAAGATGTACAAAGTAGAGACAGAAACAACTGCAGGGAAAAAATGCTTAACACAGACAAGGAAAGTAACTAAAAACTTTTACTACAGGAATAAACAGTATTTTTGGCCTTTTTTTGGAGAAGTGGCAGAGCAGGGTTGAACAGTCTAGACTTGAACCCAAAGCGACAAAGCAGGCTGTAGTTGTTCTGTATACACACCGCATCTTCTACCAACTGAGCTATATCGCAAGTTTTGGTGTAAAATTATTTTTTTGGTCATACCCTCATCGTACACACACAGTAGTTAAATGTAAAAGTTGCAATAAAATAGTACTCATCAGAAACATAAACACAATAATACAGACAGAAGACCTCACTGACAGATTGCACCAATTGTTAATTTCATCAGTAATCAGCACAATTTTTCAGTAAAATTTCTCATATTTAACACAAATAATGAGTTGTCAAGTCTGTGCAAAATACTTTTTACTTTTACACTTACAAGTATATTAAAAAGTGAGTACTTTTATACTTTTACTTAAGTAGAAATTTTAAGGTGATACTTATAGGATACGTATAGAAATTGAGTACTTCTTCCACCACAGGGCAGCACACTCACAGCAGTAGTGTGAAGAGCAGTTGTAGTAGTGGTAGTAATATAGTAGTAGCAGTACAAGTAGCAGTAGTAGCTGTAGTTGTTGTTGGTTACATATTTTTGTTGAGTACTTTTATTTTCAATTTTCATGGAAGTAATTTGACTTGAGTGCAAATTTAAAATACTTCTTCCTCCTCTGTGGGTGGGTCCTGTACCAAGCAGGATCTGGAGGGGTTCATATCAGGCCCCAAACAAAAGACCTATCAGAGTAGAAAAGGAGTGGAGGAGAGGCTGAACCAGACTTACAGGTGACGGAGAGCTACTGGGCGTGTGTTTTTGTACCAACTTGTACCTGGCCAAATCAAAGAACAATTGTGCCATTCTACTGCCCATAATGCAACTTAATGAGATGATTACAAGAGGGTGTAGTTTGGTTAAGGCAAATAGACGGTGTTCTGTTTTAAAATATATAAATGTCTGGGTGCTTTCTTTTCTCACAGTTTCTGAAGAAAATGACAAAGCGCACTCATTAATGTTCATAAAAATGTGGGATGAGCAGTGACAAAAA
The DNA here is from genome assembly GCA_020698575.1 of Bostrychus sinensis. Lineage (NCBI taxonomy): Eukaryota > Metazoa > Chordata > Actinopteri > Gobiiformes > Eleotridae > Bostrychus > Bostrychus sinensis. The sequence goes on along the minus strand of CM036239.1, from coordinate 19,729,236 downwards.
CATACCACTGATAAAAGTGTACAAATTCTGAGATGACATTGAATTGTATGGTTACGCATTACAGGTCAACCCTCAACTGAATCTACATAAAAAGGCAAATAACAAAAAAAGAAGAAAACAAACAAACAAGCAAACAAAAAAAACCAAAAACAAAAAAAAACACAAACCAGCTGTGGTAAAAAACACACTTTTCTTGGTGAAAATAAAATACCTTTAAAATAACAAACACACATAGATTTTTTGAGCCATTCAAATTGTAAAGTCATCTCCAGGGATGTCATTTAAGAAGTCAGTGCTTCTTATACACGCCTAACTATCTGAATTTAAGAAAGGGGGTTTCCTACTTCCTGACGTCATAGAAGTTCACAGTGGAGTACTTCTATCCAGTAAATGTAAGCGCAGTTGGTGCCAGTGTGAGTTAGGATTACAGATGCCCTGCCCTGTGTGCTGTTATTGTCTCAGGCAGGATCCTTCAGCATGCATTTACACACACACCTCAGCTTACATCAGTGCAGTTTGTCCTAACCCTCTGCTGCCAGGATCCAGCACATTCATACAACGCAAATACATCAATTTAATCATGTACAGTCACAGAAAATGGTGTTAATAAAATCTCATTAAACAGTAAAGTTATGCAGAACAGACACAACGTTTTGTCTCAAAAGCCTATAATGGAAAAGGGGAATGCAGTTACATGCATTCTGTGTTAACAGTTTTAAGTACAAGGTATTGTACTGGGAATATAATACATTTCACATTATAATTATCACCAAATTATATACAGGTATATTGATATATGAGGATTCTAATAAAGGCAATATATTTGGATTTTTCTAACTATAATTTGTAAACTACACCATTACATGCACATTTTTGTATTTAATAATTAGTGAGTACTGCAACTATATTTCACAAACAAATTGCTTTTTTCCAAATAAGCAAACTGAAAGTGCTACAGTACAGTATAGCCCAATAAATTATTATGATCATTTCACTAAAGCCCTAAAATAAGGCCTCAAAGCCTTTGAGAGGTCTTACAAAATTTTACTTGTGCTTTTGTGCCCGTCCTAAGCCCAGATAAATATAGATATTCCAACATAAAACCAAAGCCAAATTAAACATGCCAATCACTAATAAGGATATATTAATATTACATACATATGTAATTTCTCTTGGTTGCAAGTAGCTTGAATTTATTTACATAAATCCAAGTTTTCTTATTAATTACCAAAAACTCTTCTGAAGAAGAGGAAGATCAAGGACAGCACCCGTTCAGAATTTCTTTGCAAATTAATAATGTTGAACACTTTTTATTTTTTTATGAAAAAGTCTCTATACGCCATGAATAAATATAATCAGAATAAAACAGATTTATTAATTACTGAGTGGACCTTGTGTTGGTGTACCTGGCCTAAGATTGGCATACAATAAAGAAGGAATAAGACAGAGTTACACCCACTGGCTGCTGTTGCTTTTAAGAAGCCACCTGTGGAGTGGGTGTCACCATCCCATCACTGAATCTGTCACATACAGAGGAGATGCTCATCAAATGTTTCAGTGTTTTTTTCGATCGTTTTGAACTTTTATTACACTAAACATGTCCTTAATGTGTACTGTGACCTGTATTATCTGTCCATCCTTTTCACCCTGTAAAGTGTTAACATGGTTCACAGAGTTAACAGCTGAGTGGGTCAGAGGTGTGTGTAGGTGTATGTGGGAAGTGCAGCAGCATCAGCAGCTCTCTGCTCTCAGGTTCACTCTACAAAGTACTGCTCATGACCCAAAGCCTGAGATACACACACCTACTTCATCCACATCCTCTCTGACCCCTCTGTGAGAACCAGCAATCTGAGTTCAATAGAAAACCATCTGAAAAAGGATTAAACTCCATCAAAATAATCTTTCTACTGACATTTCTGACATATTCAGATAAAGTTATGCAGTTTAGAAGACACAACTAATCTTTTTATTCTATTTATTTTTAGAAGGGATCATATTACAAATGTAAAATATTATATAGATAACAAAAACAAAAGGTTGTTGTTGCTATATTTGATAAATTATACTTTAATGTAATGTAAACGTAAATTATATGTCAACAAAGAGCATTTGTGGTGATTGATGGATTAATTCTGAGCATTCAGTGACAAACTATTGTGGTCTCCCACATTTCAGTACCTACTTGTCCAGCATCATTTGCCCACTGAGCTGCGCACCATCACACACCTGCCTCTGTTCAAAGCCAAACTTCAGACCTACTTATAATGATAGGCCTCTGACACTTAGTATTGTGAACATTTTTCTGTATTAATCATGTTTTATTTACTGTTCTTGTATTGTATTCAATTGATTATTTACTGTTTTTAACATTGTAAAGCACTTTGGTCAACTCTGGTTGCTGTAAACCCTCAGAAAGATTTCCATGTTCAGTGTTGGTGAGAGCTGAGCAGCAGTCGTTTTAGGTGTGCCAGTGAGTTTCTGGCACACCAGAAACATCATATTTCTATTGTGTCACCATAAACATATCACAAGCATCATAATAACTGCGGAACCAGTTCAACATGCTTTTACCAAAGTAGACATGGATATGAGCCAAAGACAAAAGACAAGGATTAGAAGAAAAGGCAGATGCATCACATCAGAACTCAGTAAATGTCTAAACAAAACAGTATAAACAAGAAAGATTTTATATCTCTTTGACTGGCCGGCAAACCAGTTGGCTCACTTAACAGAAAAGGAGATGCTGGCAAATCTAAATTTGTTTGACTACAGGAATTTTAGGAGAAAATTCAGAGAAACGAAGAAATGTTTAAAAGAAAATGTTGAATGAGTCAAAGTATTTGGCAAAGTGAAGAGCACGCTTGCATTTCATGGTAGTAGTAGCTGCACTAGTGGTAATAATAGTAGTAGAGGTTGTAGTAGTTGCAGCAATAGTAATACTAGATTTTGCTGTGTAAATGTAATTTCTACTTAAGCAAATCTTATATTCAATACATACCTTTCTTTACTGTCTACTGTGACTCTTGTAATTATTGTATCCAGATGGACATTAGGGTCCTATAGCACAACAAAATGTAACCTTAAGCAGAGCATGAAACGTCAGCTAATGTTTTCATAAACATCTCTGTCACATCAGCCAGACCATGTGTCAGCTGTACATTATCAATGGAAGTTCTTCTTTTAAAACCCAGCAGCTCATAGATTACTTTTGCCCAAGTCTATTCTAGTTAAAAGCATCACGAGGGCTAACTAGAGCTTTCATGGCCTGTTTTAACCTGTTCTTTATTAACATCTTTTCATTACTGCATTTTAGTTCTCAACTGAGTGCCAAGAAAGATCAATTAGGCCATATTTTACCGGGAAATGAATGAGCTAACATTCAGAGAATATTCTGCCTTGCCAGTTTTCAAATGGAGTTCCAGGCAGTGGCACTCAGATTATGACAATAAACAAGTGTCTGCAAAAAGGATTCACTAGCACAAAAGGATGGTAATGTAATATTCTGGGCGTATAGGAAAAGACAAAGCTAGCTGTATAAAATATAGGTTGAATATTGCAAACAGGAAACAGTGAAGACGTTGAGGAATTATACATTGTTATAAGATACATTACTATTATAGATTGATTATTCTTTTTCTTCTCCTTCCTGTTCAGGCTCACCACTAATTCAATTTTAACTTTTTTTTTTTGACAATCCAACCACAAGGGGTGACAAGCCAGTGTACTCTTTGTGTCAGTCCCAAGTCTGGATAAATGGAGAAGGGTTGCATCTGAAAGGGCATCCGGTGTAAAACTTATACCAGATGCAAATCATTGCACACTAGAAGACATATGACTCGCTGTGGTGACCTCAATAAGAGAAAAGCCAAATGAAAACAAGATTCTGAACTTTTTTTTTTAATATAGATGGCTTTTTAATGTCCTTGTAGTCCAATTGTGCCCTGAAAATAACAGCTTTTTTTGTTCTTATTTATGCCTTCACAATATTCATAAGGAAACACGTTTTAATTTTACAGTATGAAGAAAGTGTTAAAGATCTTTAGAGCTAAGTGAGTTTATGTAAACCAGTCTCTTCAGGGCGTAATGTGAGAGCCATCAGCGGTGCCCATCTTCCCCCCCTTCCCTTCCTGCCTCCACCCAGCTCCACCATCACTCCTTTCCCCTGTCCCATTTCCAGCCACACAGTAACCCCGCCCTCGGCATGAGAACACTGTGAGAGATATGACCACACGGCAGCCCCCCCACCCCCCACCTCCATACCCATGCACTCGGCTCACCCCTCCCTGTCTCCTCCTCATCCTCCACTCCCTACAGCGCTGTTGCCAGGCCGTAATGTTTTTCTTTAGCCTCTCCTACACACTTTTCACACAGTTTTTTCCCTCTCCCTCATGCATACAGCAACATCCCACACTCCCGGGGCCCAGCTGACCCACTGAGAGGGGGTGGGACAGATTCGGGTGGGCAATGAAGAAGATGCCATCATTGAGAGACAGCCAGCTCAAAATGTGGATAGAATATTTTAATCAGCAAAAATGTCCATGTTGGTTGTGTTTCAGTAAGACTTTCTTCCCGGGTTCCAATCCTTCAGCGGACCTATATTTGCTTGCTTATTAGCATTGCGCTGTTTGTGTCTGGGGCTGATGCGTGACCTGACAGGATGTGGTGTAGGATTGAATTGTCTCCACACAGAAAGAGAGTTTTAAAGGTTAGGGTGCCTGTTATCAGTGGGTCTTGATACCTGCCATTCGTCTGTTTTCGCAATGAGGCCCTCACACATAGACAGCATCTATCAGTGAGGCTCAGCACTGAGGGTGAGGGAGAGTTGAGGGCCAAAGCTGCATAATGTCCTTACTGTACCTCTTATATATCTTAAGTTTTTCTGTAAAGTTATTACCGCCTTTCTTTGTGTCAGTGCAACATACATATTTACTAAATAACTTTAGCATGTTGCATAAAAGGAAGTAAACTATAGTGCCATTTATTGTCATTTACAAAGGCCATGCAAAGCTGTCTGCAACTAAATTTATGATTTAGTGGAAACTTTAAAGGGGCTATATTATGCAAAATCTATTTTTCTGAGCTTTCTAACATGTTAGAATTCGGTTTTCCTCATAAAAACATAACCTGGAGTCGTGTTTATGTTTGAGTAATCGTCTTTTCTTTTACAGTGAGTTTGTGAGAGGCCAAAACAGCTTGTTTTACCGGTGTCTGCTTTTTTTCCACCTGACCACACCCCTCATGGCTCAGTCCCATTCAGGAAGCACTGCTACAGCTCACGCTTCCTCCGCAGCAACCAAACAAACCCACCCCCGAACTGCAGCGGACAACACTCAAACACTGCTTCTGCCCCAATGTGTTTTTGTGAGGAACGCTGAAGGGGTGTGCAAGCAGTGGGACAGCAGGGAGGGAGGGCTCTTAAAGTGACAGTGTTTCTCAGAGTCAAATGATAAGGTTTTTTCAATAATTATTACGTTTTCTGACCAAAAAAACATGAGATGTGGATCTAGATGTGCCCTAAAATTATTTAAAAGACTCACACAAAAAATCTAGCCACAAGGGCTCACAAGTCACTTTACTCTATTTGCCAGTCCCAAGCCTAGATAAATGTAATGGCCGCTTCAGCAAGGTCATCCTGTGTAAAAAAAAAAAAAAAAAAAAAAACCTATGCCAAATCAATATGCAAATCACTGCATACAAAAGAAGGGAAAAGCTAAAACATAAAAGTTTGAAACTTTAGCTAGATCTACTGACTCACAAACTGAAGTGGATCTGGATTGACAACAATTAGTTAGATACTCGCATTGGTTTTCACATTGGTACTGCCCTCTGCCCTCTGATGGCAGTTCTACACTCTGTAAATCCAATCTAAATCCATTGAGAAAACACTAGAACACAAAAGCAAACTAGGGCACTCAAAGACCACTGCTAAGGAGTTACAGTTAGATCATGCATCCAGACAGGGAACCAAATCCACACCAGAAACAAATCATTTATACTTTTTCCTTTTCATGGGATTTCCTGAAAACTTTTTAAAAATCTGGTGGGATTTTTTTGAGTAATGTCGCTGGTAAAGAGTTGTTAACAAAATTCCTAGCAATCCTGGATCCATACCAATTTTTTATTTTTTTTTTCACTGACACATAACTGAGTTCCAAAAATGTTTTGGAGTTATATTGTTTACAGACAACAAAACAACAAGCAACCAACCAACACTGGCAAAAACACAACCTTGTTGGTTCACACGTCGGTGCGACTGGACAGGCTGTAAGAACATGTACACATGCCTGGTCTTCTTATACTAAAATATTCAGTGGTAAAGAATGACCTTTAAATTGACACACAGAGAATCAATGTACAGAGTTATTGAGCTGTTTTGTTTAACCAGAAAACATGCAGCATACAGTGAAAGTCAAGAGGGGGTCAGACTCAACTTTAGCTGCAGATTTCACCAGGAATATTAAAAATCTGATTTTAAATGGGGCATAGGGAACTGCTGTAGGCAAACACAAGCACCCCACAATCTACATCACAAAAGGCAGTGACAGACAGTGAATTATAGTATAAAATAAATATCATATATGTAATAAGATATATTAGTGGCTAACCCATTGTCTGTAACTGCAGCACATCCATACTGAACAATTGCCCACCACATTAGTTGAGATTATTTACTGTTTGAGTACTGTGCACTTATGAAGCGAGGCGGAAAATAAGGTCATGAAAGTCAAGTGGTGGATTTATGCACAACTCGAATTTGCCTCTGGTCACAGGCAGATAATGAATGTCTGCATTTTATCAGCTCAAACTTTGTCAAGTATGTAAGTAGCCCAACCCAACTCTGGTAATAGTGTACCTGATATAACAGATCACTGTGCAAAATTACAGAGGAAAATGGTTTTGTACTATGTGAATACAAAACCCTTATTGTGAAATGAAAGCATTTGAACTTTCATTTAAAGGTAAAATATAAAATATGACCTAACACTGGGACAGCTACATTGAGGACAATGCAACTGATTTATGGTATCACCCCCACTATTGGCCACTCATATTATTGCACTGAAAAAAAATCTATGTAAAAAGATAATGATTTATCTGAAAAAAGTAATCTGATTTGCAACTAACATGGCACTTATACAACTGTAAACAGTTTAAATTGGTAATACAGTATATTTTTATAACATATCCCCAAATTTCATAAAAAGGACCTTAAATACAAATAAATTATTTTTCCTTTCTATTCTCATTCCAGCAAGTAAAACTAAAGACTGCATGTGCAAAGTGAGCCCGCACTATGAGCCACATAACACTGAAATGGACAATACACCAATGTGTCTGTCTGCTCAATCCACCATACCTTGTAGTTACAGTGACAGTGATTCAACCCTAAACAAAATGTGGCACTGGCCCAGTGAGCCAGATCTGGCTGAGCTTTGAGGAAAAAAAAAAAATTTAAGACAAAGACAATAATTAATAAAATCGTATTTTACATATAGATAAATTGGTTAGTACTCATGCCTCACAAAAAGGAGACTGTAGGCTCAACCCCCAGGCTGGCCAACTGTCTGCATGTCCTTACCATGTTACTGTTACAAGTCAACCTGCTCAGGAAATTCCCCGCCTCAGACCCATAGTTGCTGGAATAAGCTCCAGGGGTAAGTGAAAGAAAATGAATGAATGAATAATTGTCATATAACACCAATTATATCTTATGTTTTGGGGCATGTTCCTTACGTATATATAATGCATATAATAATATATAACATCAAGTCAAAAACAAAAAGAAATGAAAAGAAATTAAAGGAGAAGAGATACAATGCTCTGTCTAGGTTAAGAGTTTAGTGTATACTGAGCCAGTGCATTGAATGAGTGATAATAATAATTGTCCTGGTCTATCAATATCCACATGATCATTATGGCCAGCAGTGAGGAGAGGGTGATGGTCAGTGGAGGATTGTGGGTTTTGCAGTTCAGAGCAGCTAAAATAGCCATGCGACTGGCGGGGCATGTGACTACAGCGACCAGCGCAGCTCGGTGCACCCTGGCAGCCTCGATGAAACCACACGCTGACACAAATGAGTGGCCTCTCTGCCTTTCATCTCCACAGGGAATCACAGGCCCCTGTCAGAAACAAGCAGGCCACAAAAGCACAAGTTACGACTGTCAGGCCACGCTAGTGAGAGGGAAAACACTCGCTGCTCAAAGGACAGGAAATTTTTTATTTAAACATGCTCATGCCAGTTTGATGGAGTAGTGACAATATATACAAAGGTGTTCAAATGTTTTCAACTACTGGAGTACAATGAACATTTTATTTAGATTACTACAAGACTGTTAATGGTAAGTGAATTATGTTCTTTAATTTAAATAAATGTTATAATAGGTCCAGTGCAATATAATCCATACATTTATTGTCTCATGTTTTATGTTCTGGGTCCCTCAACAATCATTATTTATCAAACATTTAATGAAATAAGATGGAGTCAGACTCCCATTAATTCACTGAGATTCATTCATTCATGCATATTGGCGGATGGTGAGAAGAGTACCTGTTGTAGACATTTTGAGTATATTAAACTCAGGGACTTCTTGGTGTGAGGCAGGGGTGAGGTCTGTAAGAAAGTTGGTTGTGTGTTCAATCCTCAGGCCAGCCAACAAATGATCTCTTTGAGTGTGGTTTGTATATCCTTCCCTTGTGACGCTAGGCTCTCTCTGGATACTCCGTTTCCTCCTACCATCCAAAGACATGCATGTGAACTGGTGACTCTAAATTGCACCAGTAGTGAATAAATGTGTTTGTCAGTATGAGTCTGCCTGTCACTGGCCATTGTTCAGGGTGTACCCCGCCAAAGGTCCACAGTCACTGGGGTAGGCTTCAGCGACCCACGACACCTAATGGAAATAAGTAGAATAAGAATAGTATAGTATGTGTTGTATTCCATATAGAAGTACAGTACACCAAATGATGGGTTAAAACCAATAATGACCAACAACTGAATGAATTAGTCAGAAGACAGCTCTACATGCATGCGGGGCCATGTGCCAGCTCACTTAGGTAACATTTTTTCTTCATTCTTTTTTCATTTTGATAATATATATATAGCTACAAGTGAAAGCTCTTATAACAGCTGTAGAGTTAATGTTGCCAAGTCAACCTGCCCACTCTACTCTCCACAGTTTAGGGTGGATTCGACAAAGCAGAGGAAAAGGTGATAGCAGAAGTGGAAATGATAAAAGAAATTTAGGAGTGAAACAATGGTAGGCAGTTGACCGTGAGGAGAGTGGAGGGGGATGATGGTACAGGTCAAATAAAAGTCAAACCATACTCTGGTGGGAGATAAGGAAGCTGTGATCATCAATGATGAGCTACAGGGTACTTGGAAAAAAAAGATAATGCACATTAATGGTAAAGACTGGGGCATGTGTATGGTTCTTTTCAGTTCAACTTGTTCATATTATATTTATGGATCTCAACAGCAACTGCCCACCGCACGGTTCTGATGGTAAATTTGCCAGGCATTTTCCCCTTAGACTTTTCGAACACTCAGTTTAAAAAGGGTTTAAAGGCTTGACAAAGGCTTAGAAACTATGGGGTAACTCATGAACATAACACATTTTACATTTTACTATCAAAAACATCTGAAACTTGAAAAAGGCTTGAAAGATTAAAAGCATTATGGTGAGAAGCTGATTACACATTACATTACATATAACATACATTAGCTGATTTTTCAAAAAGTCAATGGGGAAAATGAATGGGAAATTTAGTACCGAAACCAGAGGTGGGTGGCCTCTGTTGAGTCTGATGTTTAGAAACTAACAGGTCACCTGGATTTACAGTTGTCTCGTAGTTTCAAGAGTAATGTTGTCACTTTCTCAAGGACCGTTGCCTCTTCAAGATAAAAAAATCCCCAAATCCTATATATATATATATATATATATATATATATATATATATATATATATATATATATATATATATATATATATATATATATATACACCATTGTATTGTTTTGTATGGCTAAAGTATCTTGTATCTAATGTGCGCTCTCCCTTTTTATCCAAACATCATGTTTAACTGTGGAGTTAAACAAAAAGTGTTAAAATGCCTTTCTTCTGTGGATGTAATACATTTAAACCAAAAGATAGCCTTTACCATTTTTTTGAAAACACAGCTTATAGATTTGTGTTCATCACGTTTCCCTTATATTATTTTTTAAAACTTGACTGATAAGTTTTTTGTGTTTAGAGATAAGTTCCATATGGTGAAATATAATCAACACAAACATTTGGTTTAAATACATGCCACAAACCACTAATACATGAGCCTTGATCAATTGTTGCTTTATAATTAATAGAATAAGATAGGGGTTCAACTCTCAAACAGCGCTGTCCTGGCATACCCTTTTTTTAGAGATAAAACTCACTTAAAAACACACTCGTGCAAGCGCCAGTGCACAACTGTGAGTCTGTGAGTCTGCACTGCCCTGGTCTGCTAGCTGCCAGTGTGTAGCACTCAATCCAGCAAAGGCAAAGCCTAATTACAGGCGCACGGCTACAGATTTAGCCGGCATGCTAACCATAACGGAGGAAGCAGCAGGGAGGGGATCGCTTGGAAAAGTCATGGCTGGACGGGAGCTTCACAAGAGCGGACCACAGGGACAAGGGAGGGGGTACCATACTATTTCAGGATATGCACCACTCATTATTTATCATAGAAGCTCTCTCAGCAAGGGGAGGTAACCTGCTATTGACTACATGCATGTGGGTACAAATGGACATGCAAGGAAAACCCCTGTCCCATAGTTAGCCTGTCATAAAAGTCTATAAAGCAGACAAAATAATAACCCTTTCCTCATTCCAGCCACAGGGGTCACAAGCCAGTGTTTTCTTTTTGCCAGTCCTAAGCCCAAAACAAAGGGGAGAAATTAAACTTATGCCAAATCAATCTACAAATCACTGCACACAAGGGGGCAGAGGATTTGCTGTGGCGACCCTAAAAGAGAAAAAGCCAAAAGTATAGGATCTTCCATCTCTGTACACCACAACTTGCATCTCTGTTGTTACACTTCAACTACACACAATGTCAGAAAACACACATGCATTCATCACAACACTCCACATCAGATACTAAAAGTTTGAAGCAAAAGTCTGCATTGCTGTTGTCTCTGTGTGTGCAAGTCACCATATATGTTGGTATAGCTGAGCGCGTGTGTGTGTGTTTGTGTGACGGACAGTTTGCGAGACCAGCGAGGGTTGGCAGTCAAACTCTGAGCTCACCCACGACTCTACCACTTCCACCCACAGTGTCCTCTATACAGCTGCTCTCACTGAGACAAACTCACACTTCAGCTCTCCCGGCCTCCCTCTCCCTCCTGCACCCATCCATACATCCAGCCATCCATAGGTCCGTCCATTACGCACAAACAAGCTGCTCCAAATCCCCTCACCTTTGCCATCACATCGTTCAGCATTATAAAACTCTGCTTACAAACTTTTGGGTCTTGACTGACACGGTCTCAGCAGGGTAAGAACTATTTCACATGGATTTGAGTGAGTTTAGTTTAAGGAGAAGCTGTATATGCTTGATAAAATAAGGGTTAAATAGCGTTGTTTTTGTTATTAACACATTGCCAAAAGGAATATTAGACTGTCTGGTATCCTGTTTATTCAATGAAAAAAGTGTTGGTGTAAATAAATGTAAATTCTGGAAAATATCTGAATATTTTATTGGCCAGTGCTGTATTGATATCAAAAATGTCTGAAGTATTTATTTGTTTTCATTGATATAGGCAGATTCAAGCCTTTATTTTTTTCTTGGCTATTGTAGACACATTCTGCAGTAGAAATCAGGAAAGCTGACATTATATTTTATATGCACAGCTTGACATTTACTTTATTTCTCACGGGCCACCGTGGCTAGTCTTTGTCATAGTTACTAGCCAATTAGTGTTTTTACTAGCCACAATTTAACAAGTGAAGTTTTTGTGTATGTTTTATAGAATACAATAGGCTTAAAGAAATGTAAAATTAGTTTTTATGCATTTATCAAATATAAAAAACAGGTTTACTTATTGGCAAAATAAAGAGTATTTCTGCATCCGATGTCATATCTTTTAAAAGATGTAAAAATTTTTAAATTACTAATTTTCCTTCTTCAATCATAATGAATTACTATATAAGAAGTACATTTGAGCAGAGCAACATAAATTCAGGCCTTCTCAAGATATAGGCCTCGGTATGAATAAAATTCAACTGGCCAAAGTGCCTATAGTGGGAGTATTTGTGTCACCAGCCAAAATGAAAATCTACCTGCATTTGGCTGGTTGGCTACTGTTAATGTCAAGCCTTGTTTATATGTAAAAAAAAAATCCTGATAATTCTTTAATTTTGTTTCTCTTTTGGAAAAAGGCAACTTGTTTGTGAAATACAGCTGCAGTACTTACTTGTCTGATGATTAAATTAAATGTATTTTACAAGATTTCATGCATGTAGTGCTGTGTTAGTATACAGCTGAGGTTTTTAAAAATCATATTGTAAAAAGGTAATAAATTGTTTTTGTTACAGTATTGTGATGTATAGAAGTATATTGTATCATAACATTTATATAATGGTAATGCCAAATTCTTGCCAATACCTCGCTGGTAAAGAGTAATTATTACGATTAGGATGACTAAATACATCTTTTTTAATTGTAAATTTAATGTCCACTTTTTAATAAATGTCTATTCATGTGCTCAGTCAATTAACATAAAAATAATCTATCGGCCATTTGTACAAAAGATGACTCAGCGATGAAGCAGAGAAAGTCATCGACAAGAACAGAGGAATTGACTCACGCAACAACAGCTCAGTGTCCAATGTTTACCAGAGATTAGTTTACCACCGGACACAATCTTAGGAGCCTCTCAGTGCCTAAATGAGAATTTGCAACTTTTCAACCATATTCAATCTGCTGATGCAACCACATATTCAATGGTGTTCATAATACATGACAGTGAACTAACTACTGCCCTCAAGACGCTGAGGAGAATTGACTAAATTGACTCTTTTTAAAAGTGTCAGAAACAATTGTGGGAAAAGTGGAAGGTGCCAATTTTGTTGTGAGCCCTTAAACCAATTTCCATCATTTAGAGGAAGGACTTTTGTTTAGCTCTGAAAGCAGACACACTGACAAAAGTCAAATCTTTACATGCAGTTTGGTAAAGTTGGTTTATCCAGGACAACAGTACAGTTCGAAAACATCACAGTTTTTAAAAAAATCACCAAGCATGTAATTATTACTTAATTATTACAGGGCGTGCAAATTTGTGGAAGGCACTATACCAGCTTAACAAAACTGTTCTTTTTACAGAAAGCCATTTTGGAAATCTTTTTGTTCTTACCTTTTAGTAATTAACTTTCTAATGTGGACAACTTTGTATTTTTTTAAAGAAAAGAATATATGGTTTCAGACAAAAGAGCAAACCTGAACAACCACAAAAATTATAAAACAGCAGTCCAACCATCAGGTGAACCACAAAAGAGGACCAAAATAAAAAAAATACATTATTGTAGATTTTCTACAAGGTAAGAGGTGATACCTGTCATTACTTGAACAGAGGCTCATCAGCTAATTCTCTGCACTCAGTTCCTGATGCAGGTGACAAATGGGAAACACTGCAGCAGCAGAATTTCAAGAGTGAGCAAGAGTGAAAGCAATAAGTTGCAGATAATGAAGATATGTCCTAACCCCAAACCTCACCTTGAACAGCGACGCCTACCACCGGTCTGAGCGGTGCCATGTCAGCAGAGCAGTATGGGAAATGAGGAGTGGGTGGGTGTGTGACCTGACGACCTATCAACAACTCACCGCGGGCCGCAACACACATCAACCTCTCCCTGCTCAGCCTTCTCCATCGATCGGCCTCATTTTCACATGTACAGAAGGAAAACCAACTGTTTTACAGTTGTGTGGAGAGACGTGTGTGAACTGGGGGAGGTGCAGAGGAAACTGCATTGCAGATGGTTGTTGTGTTTCTTGAACACTCTCAGTTTACTCACCTTCTGGGCTTGTTAGCACTTTTACACCATACTTTCATAAGAAAAGAGACAGGAGCTTATGGCTTATTCCTGACCGAGAACTTTACAATCAATTGAATTCAGGTTATATTTTTGACTTCGTGACTTTAGTAAAACTTTAATCAAGGTTTGAAATTCAAACAAACCATGTTATGTGTCATTAAATTCTTTGCATATTAATACAATGGGAACCATGTCATATTAACAGCAATTATGATACACTTCAGAGTGTATATTTGCAAAGTTCTGAGTGTAGTCCAACCACGAGGGGCCACAAACCAGTGTACTCTTTGTGCAGATCCCAAGCCCGGATAAATTGAGAGGATGAGAGGTTGTGTCAAAAAGGGAATTAAACGTAAAATCTATTCCAAATCAAATCACAAATCACGATCATGAAGCAGATGATTTGCTGTGGCAACCCTGGAAGGAAAACAGAACAAAGAGGATTTACTACAATAGTTGCATGAGAAAGACCTGCCTCAAGTTGAATCAGTTGGATTTGACAAATACATGCATCACCTTGGTAAGCAGTGATACTTCAAAAGTGCATGGCCTCAGTCACAGACGTCATGGTCAGGCTGTCAGGTAGTTGGCACTTAGACAGATGGCACTGGTGTTTCACTCTTGCTAATCACAAAACTCACACTCCACAGGGTGCCTCACTGTTTACTGAGATGGTCGTTCACTGGAGCAACTGAGTTCAAGGCTACAGGATTCACAGACAAAACCAAACAGATAAGAACATTGACAGAGCAGCTAAAAATGTTGCAAAACAAGCAAAAATAGGCCCATAAAGTATCAAAAATAATAATTTTGTTTATATTATAAGTTTGATTACTTACACAATATATGTAAAATATTTAATTTAGTGATGCACCATGAACTAAACTGTCATTACAGTGTACATCATTAAAAGTGCTAAGCAGGTCACGCATAGATAAGACTGAATCACTGCTGAATTATGACATGAGATGACTTGAGATTACATTTCCTCTGATCAAGAAGAGAAAACAGTCTGTTGTTTGATTCTCTGAAAGTTGATAAGGTAAGACTGTGATCAGTTTTAATTCTGATCTCATCCAGTAAAGTCTTTATTTGAGACACATCTATAAAACATGCATTTGAAAGGTATTTAGAGAAAATGTTTGGAAATACTTAATAATAACTAATAATAAACATAGTCCTCTATAACTGTGTATCTCTTATAAACATGTGTACTTGCACATTGGCGCAGACTGCAGTGGACAATGGGCAGGCAGAGCGATGGAAGGGGCATCATGGGAAAGGATTGTTGACAGGGTGCTGTGTCCCGGAGTGTAGTGCCAGAGGTGAACAATGATCTGGAGACAAGGAAAAGGAGTAAATGGGAGGAACGAGGACCATGTGCAATGTAATGAAGACAGAAAGTGCAATATTTACCAAGACATTTAAAGTTGTTCCATTTACTGCTGCCCCTCTGAATCATGGGACTTTTCAGATCAGTGATGACATATAAATAGGATTCAAAATAATGATAAAACTGTTAATCATGCACACACACATTGTTTACAGAATGATGTTTCATCAACAACATCTGCAGTAAACTGTGCAAATAATAATGAAATAAAAATTACCAAGAATAAAGACAAGCAAAAATGATACAAATATTTTGAATGAAGCTGAACTAAATATCACGCAGAACCTTGATGAGTTTTCATGGAGAACATCTTCATTTTCCATTGTTTGCTGATGGTCACTGGTGCTGTATTGTGAGATGCACCATGCTCTAATCAGCTCTCCTCCTTGGGCAGGAGCCTTGGCCGAAGGCACAAAAGGCCACGGAGGGACCACCAAAATCCTCGTAGGCCCTGTCACTGCCCCATTAAGTACACATCCACACAGATCACCTCCCCACACCAAACTCACTCATGCTTCTCTTTCTATGGAATATACATTTTCCAAATAGAGCTTGGGCATTGATTTTGACAGGTCATCCCTAGACACTTGATCCATGCATAAACTCTGTCCCTATACACACAGGTGTAATGTCCACAGGGCAGACTCACTCATAGATTACATGCTGCAATGTATGTCATGTACAACATACTATCATTCTTGTTTATAACTTTACAAAGCCATATAGCAACCACATTAAATTACATTATGTAGAAAGTTAATGTGATGATGTTTTAAAAGAAATACGTTCCTAGATTTTTACCACTGTTCTGTTGACAAATTACAGGAACATTTGAATCGATATAAGATATTATCATGTTTCTCTCCCCTACAAAGATAAGCATGTCAAACAGTTTTGTACCTTTGCACTGTTGGTGTCTTGCATCTTTTGTATATGGCCTAACATTTCTGGGTCAGAACAGCAGGTAGAACTTTTGAGGTGGGCCTTCTCCACATCAAGTTTGAGTCACATAAGCCATACATGTGATGGCCTCTTTAGATTAAAGTACTTAGTTTGTTTTTATGTACATACATTTGAATAATCAAACATGTCTAGTCTAACTTGTTTTACTTGCACACTGAGATCAGGTTACGAGATTTTAGAGCAGGCTGATGTGTGTGCTGTAGTTATGCAGGTGCCTCTAAAATCTAGCCACCAGACTCTGATTGTTCCCTTCACTCTTTCCATGTCCTCATCCTTCCACCCTGCATCTGTCTGCCCCCTCCTCTTCCCACGGCTCTCCCTCTCCGTCTGAGGCGGTGGCTGGGCTCCGGGGCACTGACCTCACCCTCGGACCCCCACCAGACAATGACCATTACAAGGCTTCCAGCTGTCTCACAGTCCAGCCTCTTAGTTATCCCTTATAAGACTAAAATAGCCCAGGCTCATATCCTGCGCCTATTAGCAGTCACATATGCCCTCAGCACTGCCCTCTCCATTGTTTTTATGGAGGGAGGTAGTTCTCTGTAAATGCACCGGCTCTTAGGGGGGATTGCACTCAAACCATACAGAAAATGGTAATAAGTAATTATAACTTAATGGGTTATCAAATCTTTTCAAATATTTATTAAATATTTTGACACATTTATGTATAATCAGCATCATTATGTTTTATATGGGGTGCCTCGGTGGCTCCCCTGGTAGACTACCACAAACAGGAGTAACCTGGGTCCAATTCCTGGCCCAAATTTGCTTAGTGTCATTCCTCCATCTCTCTCCTGGAATTCTTGTCCAGTGTACTGCCTCTATCTAATAAAAAGGCAAAACCCCAAAATAAAAAAAAACAAAGATGTAGAATTTACAGGATTTATCAGTCAATATTTTAGACATGAATTATGATTCTGCAATTATTATGCACAGAGAAGAGATTTATCTAAAATAAATAATGGGTAACACTAAAAACATTGAGTAACATTATTAAGCAGTCATAAAGCACTAATAAATATGTAATTAACATAAGCCAAACACAGACTTCTCTATTCTTTGATTTGAATCACATACAATGTAAAAATTGTATATTGCTTATTTAAAACACAATACTTGAATACAAAATCAGTGTTGAAGTTTTCAGTTTTGGGAGGAACAGCAGCTGCTACCGTTCATTGCATAATGGGGGAAATAATAGACTTACTAACTGGCTCTATACCGACTTAGTGACTTTTTCATGGTAAAAATAACAAACACCCACAAAGATGTACTGCACATAGCAATTTAAACCCAAACCATTAGAACCTCAGCAGGCCTAATGACAAATGCAGCAGAAATTTTGCTCCAGTTAACTTGGGCCCTGAATCATTCATTGTGGGGCCCCACACCCCCGAAACCTGCCCGAGATAAAATAAACCAAAAACTGTTTATGCATTCATTCCATATACTCTGTGGCACATTACATTCTGCATTGCAAATGGGGGTGCAGGTAATGAAGCCTATACAGTGTGAAAAGCCCAATTACTCTGGTGCGTGGCGGCTGGAACTAGAGTGAGCTCAGGCTCCCTCCAGGCTAAAGACAGAGGCCAGTAAACACCTCATCAGCTGATGAGGCACACATACAGAGCACACACCACTCCAGATTCTCAAACTAGACCATTGTCAGACATACACAAGTAAAGAAGCATTTAGAGACCCTGAACATGTAAATCTGATCATAGATAAGGGTCAGAGAGGCAATAAAAACTTTACCATTTGAACAAAGGGGAGATGATGCAAACATAAGCAACAGTTACTATGTGTTTGGCAAGTGTTTTGGGATGGAAAAATTGAGGAGTGAGAATGTAAAGGATGTAAGTGACATTTGATATTTGAGAAAAAACTGAGTAATATACAGTACATAATGTCAAGTAAAAACTTATGGACAGCTCTTTTTGCTGCCAGAATATCGCAAACTATGTATGTACTCATTTTAGAGTTACCGAACAGATATCTCTGAACATGGACAAGGATTTAGTCAGTGCCAAAGGGGCACATGTACAAATAACTGCTATAATTCTATTATAAAATATTATGAAAAGTTGAAGCCAAAAAGGTGAGATACTTAAAAAAATAAATAAATGAATAACGTTGTCAACACTCAGGAGATGTTGGTGTGTGCCATTTAGCGGTCGATCTGAGGTTTACAGGCAAAAAAGAGAAAGCTGCTAACACAAATGTTTGAATTAATAATTTTTGATATTGATAATATATAGAGCAATAAAATATTTCAAAATTTATCAGAACATCTGGACTTGGTTTTTAAAGTTGAAGATGTTTCACCATTTATCCTCTTATCCATTACCTATTAATGTAATTAGCCTGGATGACAGAGAGTCTTCACAGACATTTATCAGAATCTATATTTTTGTACACCCCTACGTGTTTGAATGTCTGATTTTTTCATCTGAGAAGAGAAAAACTGGTTTGCAAGGAGCCAAAATAGAGGAAGAGGAAGGACTGTGAGGCATACTGCAGCGGGGCAAACAGGAGAGGCGTGCAGCAGGAGGCTCTGGTGTCAGCGGTGGCACAGGGTCATCGTGGGAGAGGTGAAAATTAAAGCATGCGGGCGGCGTCTTGCACCTCAGCCCCGACTGGAGCCCCTCGCGGCCCTCGGTGGTCCTCCTTGCGTGTGTGTAAGTGTGTTTGTGGGAGGAGTGATGGACAGGTGAGTCACAGGTGGAGCTGCTGGACCAGCTACATATTTAAAGAGTTTGATCATCACAGGGAGGAGGGGCCCTCATCAGACAAATCACTGTGGTGAGTTATTGTGCAGAGCAGGGAGGGGAGGCCGCAGTGAGCTGAGCAGGAGAGCTGATGGCTTTGTAAAACCTGGGAACTGGATTGAGAGTCATTCAGCAGCAGTTAGCAGGCACATTAAAATAATTATAGTGCTAATGTTATTCAGTTCAACTGCATTTAATATGGACTTAAATTAGATCAGTACTGAAAAATCTTTTGTTAAGCCGTGTGAAAATATTAGAAAAATAAAATTATTCTTCTGTAACATTTAATAACTACACACTATAAAGCATTTGTTATGGATTAGTAAGCTTGTATATTATTATTAATAAAGAATTATTTAAACATTAAACACCACTGTCATTAATGTTTAATTCTTGAGTATTAAACTCGTTTAAACCAAGAAATAATAACAATTTCATAACTAATACAGCATAAATCTAACCACAAGGGGTCACAAGCCTTGTGCCAGTCCCTGAGGAGAGAGTTGCCTTAGGAAGGGTCACAAGCCGCTTTGTGCTGCTCTCAAGTCCAGAGAAATGGAGAGAGCTGCGTCAGAAAGTGCATATGCTGCTTATTAATACATGCAAAATTATAACAATAAAATATTCTGTATATATGATTATGATTGATTATGAAGTAAATACAAAAACACAAATACACATACACTATTCTATAAATGATTTTAATTATTATAGTTTTACAGATAGCAGTGAAAGCCTCTAGCTATGGTGCACTTTGATTGAGGAGTTGTGTTTATTTCATTAACATCCTGTTGAGACCTATAGTGACTCAGCATGGGTTTGTGTGGTCATATAATCGGGATGCCCTGACTCTTAAACCGTAATCATCTCCATTTCCATCTCTCAACATTAAAGACCAGTCATTTTTCTACTGTGTAATAATAGGGAACTTCCATTCCGTGTCTTACAACTGCTTGTACAAATCACACGACCAAAATGCTCCCTGGTTCAGCCTCTGTTGTAGACTTTAAACACATTTAAACATGTTCATGTTGAACGAGTGGTCCAAAATGACATCCTCATCAAAATGATGTTGCATGAATACATTCCTAATTCTGACAAAGTTGCAAAACTTTTGTGTAAAATGTTTGTTTGTTTTTTTCAGCCTTTTGTTTCCTCCATCCCAACCTTTTGAGACATATTGCAGCCTTAAAAAAACTAAATAAAAAAAATGAGCTGTAATGTTTAATAAAATTTCAAATTGAATATGTACTGCATGTTCTGCCATGAATAAAATCTGCTTTATACAATTAGCGAACCATCACATTATGTTTTTTCCTAACATCCCCACTGGAGTAGTTCTAGTAAGAATGAGGAGGAGATGCGAGCGAGACAGATAAAAACAGAGACAGTGAAGGTCAGTGTTGTAGACAGAAGGAGTGACATGAGACAAATCTCAGAAAAAAAAAAAAAAAAAAAAAACAGGCCAAATAAAGGGAGTCATCCTTGTGCCTCACCAGCAGAGTGTAGGGCGGGAGAGCTTTGGACACAGATGCGTTTCCATGCAAACAAGTTGGCCATGCCGGCGGTTAGGTGGGAGGATGTAAGGGAGAGGGCTACACCCTTGTGCGAAGCTTTGTTGTGTGACACATAGACAGCCCACCCTAACATTCCCACCCCTATATTTGGCCTTGAATACAATTGCAGGTTTGAGAGTGACAAATCGGCCGGGCCAGGCAGACAGTGAGAGCGGAGGACAGGGGCCAAATTACATGAGAGGAGGGATGGCTGTCGCAGAGGCAGTTGGCCAGCAATATTACGTACATGAATTATGTTTAAGGTCCATTTTGGAATTTCATTGTGAAGTTATACACAAGTCTGAAGAATATTCATGTATTTTTGTCACATAAAGAAATAACTCAATGTACAGCTGTTTCTAAACAAAGGTATACAAAAGTAAGTTGTGTTTTAAATAGCCACTGCATCAGAGAAGTCATAACTATTGTACATAGGTCTAAAATTCGACACATTTCAAATTAATAATAGTAATCTCCAAGATACATTCATGGTAAATAAAAGAAAAAAAAATGATTGTGTTTGAGCCATGCATTAAAAAAATGCAATAAAACATGCAAACAAGCTAAACGCGTTTTTAAATATCAGATTTTATGAGCTTCAATCAGTGCAGATTGGTATTGGAGTTATTTATAAAGTAGCTTGTATTTAAAAAAGTGTTTCTTTATAGGTCTACAAATTTATATAAAATGCAATTCATTGTGTCTTTTGTTGTAAAAATTAAAATGTCAGCCCTGTCTACAAAAATAGAATTGAAAACAACATCTTTTACAGCTTGTGTGAATCAACAGCTTTTTTTCTCTCATCACTGTTTTATATATATATATTCTCTTGCCTTGTATGTGTGCAGACTACAGTAAGTGTATGCTTGTGCCGAGTGAGTGTGTGTAATTATGTGTGTGTATTTCTGTCGCTGATGTGCAGATGTGTGTGTCCGGGGGTAATTACACAGGAGTGGACCATGGTGGGACAGTAAATCAACTGAAGAATGACTTGGATTGGTGGCGCATGGTCTGCAGCACTACACTCGGTGATCAGGGAGGGACGCACCATACATTTGTACACATGTTTTTCTCAGCTTGAAACGTCTATGTCAGTGCTAATTTCTGCACGTGTGCATGGGCGTGTCCCTGCATGAGAATGTGTTTGTATGTGTTTGCGCTTACTCTGGATGGTGCTGGTGTGTCAGAGCTCCTCACCCAAACAGGTCATGAAAAAAGGGACTTTGACTGCTGCCTGTCGACCACAGTGGCCACTGGGGCCACGGCCACATGGTTAGTTGCTATTAAAAACGCTCTCCACAAAGCCAGAGTCAAAGAAATATTTTAGTGCGTCACTCAAGGCATTGCTCAAATTTTATGAGATGGTCCCAGCATACAGAGGTGTAATCAGGATATCTTTTTAGTCATCCTCGAGGTTAGACTCAGATTCCAGAAGAAAAAAAAAAATCTGAAATAAGAATGCACACATTGTTGTCACAGCACAGTGCCTATAAAACTCAAATAATTAGTTTAAAACATAGAGATAACCTGCACAGTCCTATATATACAAATCAGAATATGGCAGAACAGTGAATTTCATTTGTTCAGTGTAAGAAAATGAGTATATGCACAATCCACAAACACACTAATATACAAGTGCAGTTCATTATTTTAATTTTGATAATTGATTGATTAATTGATTATGTAATTTACGGCTTAGGAAAAAAAAGTGACCTCTGCAAAATGATCAGTTTCTCATGTTATATTTTTTATAGGTGCACTATGGTGAACACATAGTAACACTGAACGACTTGACCTGCTGACAATATTTCTCCTAATTTCCAAACAAAACTATTGTTCTTTAGAGCATAACTTTAAAGAAATGAAAAAACACCAAAATAAGAGACATTATGCAGTGTTTGCAAAATTGCATAAGTTGTATATATTCTACATTCTTTTATGACATACTGAATTTTGATTTTCATTAACTACAAACTATAATAATCTTAATTCAAATAAATAAATGTGTGTACAGCATATATCAGTCTTCATATTTTACTCCAATTATGTGTAATCATGGAAATTTGCCACTTTTGCCAACACACAAACACAGAACGTGACAGTGACAGTTTGACTCACTCACAAACAAAGACTTAGAACTAGCGACTATTAGCAATCAATATAGCTTCTTGCACACAGTTTTAATATTTAAGTAACTTTATGTGAAAGAAGTGTGGTGTTCTTTAGTTTTTAGTTTAGATCCATTGCTTAATTATTCACCGTCTTTGATTAATTGCGTTT
Source organism: Bostrychus sinensis (assembly GCA_020698575.1). Taxonomy (NCBI): domain Eukaryota; kingdom Metazoa; phylum Chordata; class Actinopteri; order Gobiiformes; family Eleotridae; genus Bostrychus; species Bostrychus sinensis. The sequence goes on along the minus strand of CM036239.1, from coordinate 19,706,209 downwards.
TGATTTTCATGTTAGACTTGCACATCTCAGATTACACTGAAGCATGTAAAGGTATAAAAATAACTTGGACCTCAGAGCTAAAGATAATTTAAGAATACTGTGAAAACCATAGCAACTTGCAGCTTTATGCTCTCACCTGAGAGCACTTGAATATGCCACTGCCTTACGTCTATTGTGAAACCAATATTAAGTCTGATTAAGTATAGTATTGATTTAGTTATTATTGCATTCACCAAGGCATCGTAAAAGAGTACAGTAACATTAAAGTTTAAATTTGTACAACCCCAATTCCAAACAAAGTCTGTATAATTAGTATTGGATGTAAAAAAAACTGGGTGAAAAATGGAAATCACTGCATGGATCAGGAACACTTTTTTACTTAAGTAAAAGTACAGATAAAGGAGTAAACATTTACTCAAGTAAAAGTAAAAGTATCACGTGAAAATTTCCACTTAAGTAAAAGTATTAAAGTACTCACTTGCAAAGGTACTTGTAAGTACAAAAGTAAAAGTATTTTGCACAAACTCAACAACTAATGAATGTGTTCAATGTAAGGAATTTTGCTGAAAAACAGTGCTGAAAACGAATGGTTAGACAGTCCAACAGAAGACACTGAATCTGTTTTTTTCTGAAGAGTATTACTTTACTACAAAATAATAATTTTCATCTAAACTCAAAATACTTTTTACTTTAAACCAATTCAAAAATGTAGTGGAGTAAAAAGTACAGATACTTGCTCTAAAATGTTGTGGAGTAAAAGTAAAACTACCCCTTCTAAAATTTACTCAGGTAAAGTACAGATACATCAAACTGAACTTAAGTAAAGTAACTCAGTACTTTTACTTCCTAACATTCCACCACTGATTATAAAATAGTAAAATATCTTAGTGTAAACACCTGAAATGTTAGTGTTTTACTGTAAATAGAATATAGATATATTAGATGTGCAAACCATTGGATTTAATCTTTTGTCATTTATTGCATTACACAGCACAAAGAGCAGCAAGTGAGGAGTTTTCTTTTTTAGAGCCAGGGTCTGGTGGAGCACACAGTCTCTCAGCCTTGTGTGGGATGTAGCTTGGTCTTACCAGACACATTGGTTCCATTCCCCCCACCTCTCAGACTAGACTCAAACATGTGCACATACATCCACTCGCAGATGTTCTGTTGGATCTTTTTAGCGCTCCACTCTGACCTGAAGGCACCTCGAGATATCACTGCATGCGCTGTACAATTCACACAAGGTCAGCTAGTGAGCTGAGATTTCTGTATGAATGCCCATTGTCCGCCACATAAACACATTTTATAACACGTATTATCATGTTCATACACAGCCGTATACAAGGGCCCAAGAGGAACTCCATGTAGCCACTCCATGGATAAAATATTTGTATTAGGTTTGAGAAAAATCTAAAAATGTGGCAGTTTGGTCTGTGGGTATAATTATTTCTATGACTACTGGACTGATAAATGCACCAACCTTTTCTTTTAACACGGTTTGTTCATGTCCAATCTCTTGAATGCATGCATGCCATATACTATAAATGAGAAAATAGACTAAATTAGACTCCAAGGAAAATGACAAAGCAAAACGTAAAAAATGTAAATGAGTTAAGGTTAAGGTTATTGGATTGTCAAGGTTAGCAACACAAACTGTGGTTATTGTATTTATTAAGCGCATATTTTGTGAGACGCACAACTTTTTCACATTTCATCAATACTGTCATTTTGATATTTGATCATAATATATTGTTAATAAATAAAAATTAAATCTAGGGGCATTACAATTATGCATGTATTACCAATATTGTGAAGCTCTAAATGAAATATGTATTATATGATATTCACTTTTTTTTTTTTTTTTTTGCCCAAAATCAAATTGTTTTTGAAGGTGTCTTCTTTAATCATTTGCTCAAGTCCTTCCAGGTGAGACATCTGCTCCTACAGCAGATATCATTATCACCTTCGAAAGGCTGGCTACTCCAGCCTGTACCTGCCCCCCACCCACTCTCCTGTTCCCCAATGCTCACCCTGGTCCCTGACACACGTCTCACCTCCACGGCCCCCTTCCCTCCATCCTTTTCCTCCCTTGTCCTTTGCCACTTGCCGTCCATCCCTGTCCACCCTTTGTCATTCCTCACTTCTACCTCTACCTCTCAGTGCCCTGTGGCTCAAGACTGAACCCCTCCCTCTGTGTTCTTGGTTTTACTTTTCTGACACTGTGGCTGCTGAACTTCCTTCTGTCTTCCATCTGCCCCTTTCCCACCTCTCCCACTCCCTTCCAGCAAGCCCACCTACTCAACGGGTGCTCAGCGTCTCTTCAGGCTCGGCCTGGAGCTGTGAGCACACTGTGCTGGTCAGTGTGCTACTGGCGCTCTGCAGCAGGGGGAGTGTCAGCCTGACCACAAGAGACAAATTATAAGACAAAAATGAAGAATAGCCTTGTTGTTTGAAATTACTTATACCCATCATACACTTATTATTGTTTTAATTTGTTTTAATTTTATTTTATTTTTTTAAATGTACACGTTTGGCTCAAATAAAGAGTCAAGTAGATAATTAATTTTAGATATAGCTAATTTGGATATTAAAATATTCATTAGCATTTATTTGTGAGTTGTCCCCTCCATCTGGTATCAGGATAATGGCACAATTTCTGCCTTTCTTTTATTTATGTATTCATTTATTCATTCATTTATTTATTTATAACTACAAAATATTTAACATATAGACTTTAGGATTACATGAACTGAACACAAAATAACTAAATATATAGTTACAAAATATAGCTACAGTATTTACATAGCAATAATATAAGAAAAGATGCTTTTTTTTCTACTCTATGCTTCCAAGTCCCATAAACCTGTCCCCTGACCTTAACATAAATATATTGCGCACTTACTTGTGTTTACAAGCTTTATATTTTGGCATAGTAGCATGTTGTTATTCTAATGTTTACATATTGCCTTTTAACCTTGTGATTTATCTAGTTTATAGGCCTACCTTTTTATCTTACTTTGTCTGGCGTTCATTGTGGACAGCAACAAAATAATTCCATTGTACAGGAAAACAGGTTTCCTTATGACAATAAACAGAATATTTGAATCTTGAATTCAATATAGTACAATTTTTACATAAAAGACAGAAGTATACAGTATTGTAAAGAGTTCAAGTTTATTCTTCTAAACTGTTTACTACACTAAATGTGCCAAATTGCTTTATAGTCCTTTTTGTCTTTTATTCCTGTACAGATTAGGCCTACAGCCAGTGCTTATGCCCCTGCTCTGCTCTTCCATCACTATGATCTGTGTGCTGCCCCCACCTGCTGGTCTGGAGCGCTGTTATGTTTTTTTGCTGCTGAACAAATTGAACCTGGGCCAGACTCTGTGCCTTTATTTGCCTGGGAGTTAATATGTGTTCCTTTGTGCGTGTGCAAGCCTGTGCCCGTGTGCTTTACACAAAGAGATGTTCAGTCAGTTCCACCCACCAACTTTCTCTCGCTGTAGTTCACAGTGATCTTTCTCCCACACCTAGCTCATGCACCTAGATGGCCTAACAATGAAAGAGCGAAGCAGCAGTTGTCCACTGTTTTGGGGCCTCTGGCCTAATGAACTTCCCATAGTGACAAGCACAAATAATCAGCCGCTCTGTCAGAAAAGCAGTGCATGCAGCAATAATAGTCTGGCCAGTGTTGTTTATATCACATGTTGCTCTCACAAGCCACAGCGGGGGAAGAGTCTGTGACCTTAGGAGCTGTGGGGCCCGTTCTGTCTAATTCCATGTTTATGGTTCTGCCTTTTATAACACACGCGGACGGAGCTGCCCAGGCCACAAGCACACGGAAATATCATCATGTGCACTCTCTGCTGCTAATTGGTGCCTTGGTACCATCCCTCTGGCGAGCGCTCTGCTTTGTGCGGGGCAACCTGATGAGCAATGCCAATTTCAGACTTTGCCACTATTTCAAATTCTAAACAATTTACAATTTCAAAAGAGTCAGGGCAAAAATACAGGTCTATATGAACTAGTAATGTGAAGCAATAAAAACTGTACGATTTCAAGGAATCTCCACCAAAAGATATTATATAATTTCTTATTATCCTTATTTAGCTTCCATGTGGCTCATTAATGGTGATACATATGAAGCGCTAGTGAGCATGAAGAGTGGAACAGCTGCAATATGGTAATATTTATAGAATGGTAAAATAAACATAATTCTTAGTTTTACATAATGTCTTGTTTCATGGCAACAGTACATATTGCACTGACTAGCTATATCTAATTACAAACAAAGCTTTTTAGGTATAATACTAATAATAAAAAAAAAATCTATAAGTGATAAATATAAATACAAAATGTCTAAGTAAAAATGCTGTTTAGGAACAATGTTAAAAGGTTGTCATGAGGGTGGCTGGTGGCTGTGTAGGCTTCTATGTGAGTACAAAGTATTCAGAATACTGAAAGCTACAAAGGGAAAGAGTCATTGGTGTGAGAGAATAGAAGCGCACAACTGACTTAAAAAGATGAGCACCTAAAATTACAGTGGTGGAAGAAGTACTCAATTTCTTTACTTAAGTAAAAGTAGGAAAAAAGGAGTAAATATTTAAAGTAAAAGTATAAAGTATTTACTTTTAAATATACTTGCAAGTAAAAAAGTAAACATATTTTGCACACACTAAACAACTCCTTAATGTGTTAAATGTCAGGGATTTTACATTTACTGATTTCTAATAATACTGACAAACTGGTGCAGTAGAAGAGACTGAATCTGTCGGTGAGGTCTTCAGTGTTTCTAAAGGAGTGCTACTTTACTGCATCTTTTATTTAAGTGTTTTTTAAGTACTGTGTGTTTACAATGAGGGCATTACAAAAACTAATAATTTTAAACCAAACTCAAAATACTTTCTACTTCAAGCCAATCCAAGAAATTTAGTGGAGTAAAAAATACAGATACTTGGTCTAAAATGTAGTGAAGTAAAAGTACCCTTTGTAAAATTCATACTCAAGTAAAGTACAGATACATGAAAATTGTACTTAAGTAAAGTAACTGAGTACTTTTACTTTGTTACATACCACCACTGAAAATTAGTTACACAAATACCTGTTCACTCAACTTTTACTTTCTTTACTGTTAAAATATAGGCTTAAAATTCATTTAACATTAACAACATATCTATGCTGTGTATCATGTACACTGATTGTACTTCAGCCATTTCCCAGAAGATGGTACAATTGAGTCAAATTACAATAACGTTATTGTCCCTACTGTAAAATACATGATGTTATAGCTGCAAACACGAAGGAAACAGGCAGTCCCTAGAAGATGATTAAAGTAAGCATAAGATAAGTATAAGTATAAGTAAAAATGATCATTCAGTCTTCCATCATCATTATCCACAAAAAGTTAAATCTGTTAGTCATAAAGTTGGATCCAAAGATTAATACACCAGGAAGGTCCCCAACTTGAGAATCCTAAAGTGCCCAGCCAGCCCTCTCCTGTTTATTACCAAGCTTTTCTACAACACAGTGGCATAGTGGTTAGCACTCCTGCCTCATAGCAAGAAAGCCCTGGGTTTGAATCCCGGACCGGGTGGGGCTTTTCTGTATGGAGTTTGTATGTTCTCCCTGTGTCTGTGTAGGTTTTCTCCGGGTGCTCCGGTTTCCCCTACCACTAAAAACATGGGGCCAGGACTCCCCTTTAAATTAAATTCTTTATCTCAGTGGGAGTTTCCTAATTAAATTAAATAAATAAACGTGAGCCTCGCCACAATATTGCAGTAAATATCACGCAAGATTAATATCGTGCTAATACTGTATTGTAACATTTGGATATCATTGCATTTCTATTAATTGGTGTACACTCAAGCAAAGCAACATAAATTCAGGCTTAATCTTTAAAGTTAAGATATGTACAATAGGTATTCATAAAATTCAACTGGCCAAAGTGGCTAGTGGGAGTACTTGTGTTACCTGCCAAAATGAAAATCTACCTGCATTTGGCCGGTTGGCTAGTGTTAATGCCAAGACCTGAATGTAGAACAGTCTTTTATTTTACTACACAATAGCTGACTGAAATCATAGAATAGTATAGGCTACTCTTGCATAATAACGTGAGATTTTTACAGGAACACGCTGTTAACTATCTTGTGAGATGTTGTTGCATCTAATTTATATGGAAGAATTCTGAGAATAAAGTCAGAATTCTGAGAAAAAAGTCAGAATTCTTACACTATGTCTGCACATGTGGTTCCCGCCTGCGCTGCACAAATGAACATGACTCAGGTTTGATCCTTCCAGGCACTTGTAGTGAAACTACGGTAGCCTGTAAGGAAGGCTTCTGCTATGAAATATTACGTATTGTATATAAAAATTTAACATTTTTACCCACAGAAACATACAAGGATGCACTCAAACACTTATTGGGGAAGTAGTCACCTTTTAGTCATTTAATTCGCTGCTTAAGAATTTGCGCTGTTTATTGTTGCCACAGCGACAGCCCATCCATTACTGTCGCTGAGGCAACAGCGCAAGAGAAAGTGTTCTAGAACATATACAAAATGTATTTTCTGAAACAAACAAAGACAACGTCACAACCTCATCAATAATAATGCATTTATATAGTTTATTCTTGCACAATGTCAGTCCTTACAGGCACCCATACTTCTGACTTTAATCTCAGAATTCTGACTTTATTCTCAGAATTCTGACTTTTTTCTCAGAATTCTGACTTTAATCTCAGAATTCTGACTTTAATCTCAGAATTTTGACTTTTTTCTCCAAATTCTGAGTTTATTCTCAGAATTCTGACTTTAATCTCAGAATTCTGACTTTAATCTCAGAATTCTGACTTTTTCTCAGAATTCTGACTTTAATCTCAGAATTCTGACTTCTTTCTCAGAATTCTGACTTTAATCTCAGAATTCTGACTTTAATCTCAGAACTTAACCCTCAAAAAACTTTTTTTTTTTTTACAATGGCCCTAATCCTCTTCTGTAAATTTATTATACTACATCACTATATTATTCTTTACTGTAGTGATTTTATCATCTACTACCCGAGGAATGCAGCTACAACTCACTCGTTAATGTGGAGAACACCATTTCCCACAATGCATCACTACCGGTCGCACGTGTCAACGTTGCCAATGAACCGGACTGAACGTCACATTCCTGCATTCCCTTTTCCTTTGGACGGTGGAGTTTACCAGTAGATCATAGCTAACGTTAATCCTTCTCTCACTTTGGAGTTTGACAAACGCACTCATGACACGGTGGATTTGATCTCAGGGGAGGATCCCGAGTTCACAGGAGTCTCGTTCACACTTGGGGTGAGGATTTGTCCCATTTAAGCCATTATATTATAACCAACTGTATGTGCGCTGCGGTTTTGTGGTAGCATCATAGTAACCAGAGATAACTCGTTTAATGTGATACATCTGTGTGGCTAATCGTCCCTTTAAGTTAGCTATTTGTGATTTGACCTGTACAAACCAAGCTGGCGTGCTGACAAAGTTTACAAAAGCAGGTTTAAGGTGTATTCGTTTGGAGTGTTGTTTATTGTCGCACTTGAAGCTAACGTTAGCCGGCTGGTTAGCCACAAAGGTTGCATCAGTATTGTTGCCGGTGATAGGCGCAAACCGTTCACTGAATTATGTCTTTGGGGAGGACTGTACAGGGCGTGGGAACACCTTCTTAGCTAGCTTTTGTACTTCTCCAGATGTTATGATGCACTTAGTTTCACTGTATACATTAGCATCTTGTCTGGATTGCATAAGTTACCTCGATAGGCAGCACATAGCATCCCAGCAGCATGGGCGTGGTTAGGGGCAAAACAGAGCAAAGAGGTAGCCTACAGTGTAGTGCTGAATTTGTCAAAGATGATATGTAATTATTAAGTCATAATTTTGTGGCCAAAAAAAAAAAAAAAGCAAGTCGTCATGGCTCAGCTGTTGACCCAGAATATGAAATAGGCAGATTTGCTGTAGCCAGTAGAGAGAAACTTGTGATTTTGGTAGCAGTTGTTACTGAACCATTTTTAGACTTGATACAGAAAAACAAACTTGGGTCAGTCAGTAACGTTATATTAAAAGCGTAACTGGTTTCAAGGGTAGTCGTTACATTTCTGAAATTCCAGTTGTTCAGTGACTGATTAAATCACAGACACTGGTGAGGTAAGAGTTCAGTTTTCCTGCCACCACAAGTTCACCACCTCAGGCTTCCCCCGATTTCAATTATTAATGTCTCAACGCTAAGTTTGCTACGGTGTATCTCCAAAACTAGAATCATTAGTACAGGACACCGAGAAGTTCTTGTGCATTTGTTTGGGTTTTCTGAAACAGAAAAAGATAATTATTCTGGTACATCAAGTAGCTGTTAAATGATAGTAGATCTGGCCCTTGTTGTCTAACTGATTTAATCATTTCATTAAAGACTCTCAGACATCCAGGCTAATTGAATCACAACAAAAGATTTAAAAAGAAGTCATCTGGACTTTTGTTTTGATTTAATCATTGCTCTCTGAGTGCCGAATAGTCTTGTGTTATAAGTTAAAACTATAATATAATGAGTTTACATTTAAGTTTTGTGCTTTACATACATTTTATTTTAGGTGACCACAACACTGATTATTATTCTAATTTGCTTTAGTTATCTGCCTTTTGGAGTTTTGCAGTTACATTTAACAGGCTTGTTATTCACATGTACTGCTGCATTTACTTTGCTTACTCATTTTTATATCTGTCCTCTTTATATATTATATATATATATATATATATATATATATATATATATATATATATATATATATATATATATAGATAGATAGATAGATAGATAGATAGATAGATAGATAGACAGATATCCTCAGCTATCCCAGTCTCATGCCATAGGGGCTCTGATGCATTAGTCTGCAAAAGCATAGATATGGTCATTCCAGTCTTGGAAGAATGATGAGAGAGGAGATGTATGTGTGTCACAATCAATGTGAGTCATTTGACAGAAAAATGAGCACAGAGGTGAATGTTTTGATTATTTTTTCATCCTTATAATTAAATTATTGTTGCAGAAACAAAGAGCTAAAGCTCTGCATTTTGTTGCCAGCTCAGTCCTCAACACTGAATACTATGAACTTTTGTTCCAGTGATTTGACTTCTGTTATCTGTGAGCACTGAGGCCTCTGAATGTCTGTACACAAGGCCTGCGGCCTTTCTGTTTTCCACGTTCCTTTCATGCTAGTTTGTATACAGACATGGCTGCAGTTAAATAACAGACACAAAGGCACACACTTGGACCTACATGATGTGTTACTTGATGGTCTTTACTGGACTTTACTACAGTACAGACCTCTATAAATGTCACAATAAATAACTCCCTTTTTACACTTTTACTATCCTTGTATTTTGGTAATTGATGGTAGTGTTCGGTATAAAGCTGGACATCAAGAAGGACACTAGTTGTGGTTGTTTTTTATCAGACTATGTTCATAGCTCAAGACCTCACAGCAAGATTTCTCACTTTGTTTACAGCTCTTTTGAGTTTGGCAAAGTATGGCTCTTACTTCATGAATCTAAACATTTCATTTTTAGTTTAGATTGGTTTGAATACTAGTTAAATTCACGTCTAGGGCTGCAACAACTAATCAGATTAATCGATTGTAATCAATTGTTGAATTAATCGTAAACTAATTTAGTAATAGTTTAATCATTAACTGGGGTATTCTTATACTCTGAAACATGTCATGTGCTAAGAGTGGAGGGTTCATTACCAAGACAGAGCAGTAGAGCCACAGAAACAGTTAAAAACAATGTACATTTTGTGTTGTTCTTTGAGTGTGTATGCTCTAACCAAATGTCCTCAAGTGGCTTTGACTGGTTCAAATTTTGTAAAAATTAAATTATTTTTTGTTTAATTATCTTTTTTTCCCAAAGGGAACTATAAAACACCCCAAGTTTTTAACCACTTTACTCACGCTTCACTTCAATGGTTAGTTGCAGCCCTACTCATGTCGTTATATGGTCAATTGTGAAAATGTGTGAAAGTGGCGCTGAGAAGTCAGTTTCAAGCACAGAAAGCTGACTGTAAACCAGAAGTACTGTTGACTGAAGCTAATACAGCTTTACCTCCAGCCTCACACCGACACACACCACAATTGATTCTCATTTTTATTAAATATCACCACCACATTCATATTTAAAAAAACAGCTTCAAAAATGCTTTTATCTCATTATTAACACAACTTTTGTTGCGCTAGTGTGACATCACTATTTACATAACAGATGTTGGTCTCCTGGACCAAGAGTAAAGGAAACACAAGCAGGTTTTGGGGCTACCCGTTGACACGTCCCATACCGACACGTCCCGTACCATTCCCCCTAGTGGAAAAGCGTCTTCTGTGTCTTCTGATGGAGGCCAGGCCTGGGTGTGTCGCAGCTCATTTGAGCACGACGCCTGATGGCTTCGTCACTTTCAATCGGCCAGAACTAGGTTCACCTGTCTCCCACTACAACCAACGGTGCAGAACACACCAAACAGTGTCGCATCACCGACTGTATCACACTGTCTGACCGTGCCAGTCGGCCGATAATCATCCCAGTGTGTCCCACATTTTAGAGGTATTAGCCAATCTTGCAGCATGGGGTGAGAACACTGAGGCCCCCTCCTGGGACGTGTCTCATGTTTTCCTGTGTTTGGGTTGGAAGGATTACAGTTAGCTTGTTGGATAAGTCACAAATAGGAAATGACTGAGCCAAAGATAGATACATAGATAGTATTTGTTTAAGATGGCTTTAATCAAACATCCACATCTAATAGTTTTGATTCAACCTGCCAGTGGCAGGTAGTGCCATTTGTGTGTGGCTCTCACACAAAGACTGAGTGTGCTCTACAGTTCCATGCTGTGTTTGTCTCCACTGTTTAGCATCTTTCTGGTGAGTTCAAGGCTTCAGGCAATGTCTGCTTGACTCTACTATAAGTGAAAGATCTGCGCTTGTCTGTACCATGCTCATTCTGAATATTCTTTCAGTATCTGACTGGCTACATCTGTTTTGGGATTATGTGAACTGAACTAAAAGGCTTCTTGACAGACCATTTTAAGGCATATTACTACTGTGAATAACATATTACTATTACTATTAAGATATCAATTACATTTGAAAAGCAGTGATTAGACCAGTGCATGTATCTTGTTCTAGGTTTGCAGTGAAGCTGTTGTGGCAAGAATTTCTTTGTTGGAGCAGCTGGTGAATTTAATAGTGGGCTAGCAAAGGGTGGAGACAGGATGAAGAGGGAGGGATCTGGGAAATGTCAGAGAGAGAGAGAGACTCTGAGGATATAGTTTGAGAGTAGTCCACACACAGGGTATATTCATGCTATTACAGACATGCTAATGTTACAAAACACGTAACTGTGTTCTGGACCGTCAATAGTCAGCACCTTTTTATAGAGAAAATCGTGAAATGGATTGGCCTCTGCATCAGTGTATGTAATGTGATTGTTCTCTCTGTTTAAAGTGTTGGCCTTGGCAAAATGAGCCTAGTGTTTAGTGACAGATGCTGTCTGTGCTCCTGACCTTGCAGAGTCGTTTGTTTGTCAAACATCAGCAGCAATTGTGTTTGCTTGAGTTTTCTTATAAACATGTGAAATAGAACTAGGAGTAGGTTGTACCTGCAGTGTTGTTTGCTATGACCAACATTTCATTTTTGTTCTCAGAAAAGTTAACATCATGGTTACAAAATGTCTAATATTTGCTTTAGGGAAAACAACATAAATAAGAATAAAGAATTGTAAGAATTGTTTATTATTGTCTAGTAGCAAAGAGATGAACAAAAACAAGCTAGTCAAAGCTAGGCAGTAGCTTTTGGCAGCTGTTTCCTCTAGACAGTAATTGTATATTAAATGTCAAAGACAGCAGTAGGACATTTGACTAAAACAAAAAAGTTCTATGGTGGTACATTATTTTAAATAGCAATAATAAAATATCCGATGTGAACTGCACACTCCTATGGTTTAAAAGTGGTTAAGTCACCAATGCTGATTACTCTGTTCTGAGTTAGCATGTATTTGAGGAATTGTGTTTTTAGTTTTCCTACAAAAATAGAGATAATCAATTAATGTATGAAATGGATTGGATTCTACTATTGACAGGACTAGGTCAGACTGGCTTGTTTATCTGGCACATTGACCCTGCTCAATACTGCACAGAGATTAAAGCATTAATCCAAATGTACGCAAAGAACTTTCCTAAATAGAAGTGCTGTCCACAGTAGTGAGGGGGTATCTTTTTTATCTTAATAATGTATTATTCTATTGAGTTATTATTGCACTATTACCAGTAATTATAGAGTATAGAGTTGTATAGTAATTTAACAAAGGTTTTGGGGTTTTTGAGAATGAGATAAGACCTGTATAGACTGCTTATGTAATTACTACAGCATTAGATAAGTCTGCTGCCACAACCAAAACAAACCTTTTTGGCTGGAGTAAATAACCAGTTGGTTGCTAAATGTTCCCCAGTAAGTCTCCAGGGTTCAGCTGATAGCATTCTGTGTGCTGCAGGGGATAAATCCTCTTTGCATGGCAGGTGATCAAGCCACGATGTAAAGGAGCTTAGTAGCCATAGACAGGACTCGGCTTCCCTGTTGGCCAGGAGTCAGGTGATAACACAAAATACTCTCTGGAGAGAGACGGCAACACGAGATAGAAAACAAAGAGTAAGATGGACAAAGACATGATGTAAAGGTGTTGGGTATGAGGAATGATTTTTTTTTAAACCTAGAATCAAATTCATAATAATAAAAAAACACTCTGGAAATAAGTAATGCATGTGTGATTGTTGGGCAGCTTTGTAATTGTGACTCTTTTATTACACTTCTTACACAGCTATAGATTGCTGAAGCTTTGTCAAAAGTAAATCAGCATATAGTTTCTTTTTTAATTTGCTTTCCTATCATCCTATGCACAGGTCATTTTCCTCCTTTCCCTCCTCCCCCACCATCCGTCAACAAGCCCATTGCTATGGAGAACTCTTCTGTGGCATCTGCATCATCTGAAGCAGGGAGCACACGCTCTCAAGAAATCGAAGAGCTGGAGCGGTTCATTGACAGCTATGTGCTGGAGTATCAGGTGCAGGGGCTTCTGGGAGAAAAGGTAGACGAAGACTTGGACTTGGACAATAACGACAAGTTGCCACAGGTGGTAAGTGTAATTTTATATATATGTCAGGATTTTATACACTGAACAAAAATTTATATGCAGCACTTCTATTTTTGCTCCCATTTTTCATCAGCTGAATTCTAAGATCTAAGACTTTTTCTATGTACACAAAAGGCATATTTCCCTCAAATATTGTTCACAAATCTGTCAAAATCTGTGTTAGTGAGCACTTCTCCTTTGCCGAGATAATCCCTGGTATATCAAGATACTGATCAGACAGCATGAATATTGCACAGCTGTGCCTTAGTTTGGCCACAGTAAAAGGCCGCACTAAAATGTGCAGTTTTATCACACAGTACAATGCCACAGATGTCGCAAGTTTTGAGGGAGCGTGCAAGTGGCATGCTGACTGCAGGAATGTCCACCAGAGCTGTTGCCCGTGAATTGAATGTTCATTTCTCTACCATAAGCTAGCTTCATTTCAGAGAATGGAGATAGTACATCCAACCAGCCTCACAATGGCAGACCAGCCCCCCAGAAAGCTGCTGCAACAATCGGTTTGCATATCTAAAGAATTTCTGCACAAACTCTCAGGGAAGATCATTGGCATTCTCATCATCCTCAATGGGGTTTCGACCTGACCGCAGTTCGTTGTCGTAACCAACTTGAGTGTGCAAATGCTCACATTCGATGGCGTTTGGCACTTTGGAGAGGTGTTCTCTTCATGGATGAATCCCGGTTTTCACTGTACAGGGCAGATACCAGACAGCAGTGTATGGAATTTGTGTGAGCGAGCAGTTTGCTGATGTCAATGTTGTGGATCGATTGGCCCATGGTGGCGGTGGGGTTATGGTATGGGCAGGTGTTTGTTATGGACAACAAACACAGGTGCATTTCATTGATGGCATTTTGAATGCACAAAGATAATGTGATGAGATCCTGAGGCTCATTGTTGTGCCATTCATCCACGACCATCACCTCATGTTGAAGCCTGATAATGCACTGCGCCGTGTTGTAAAGGATCTGTACGCAATTCCTGGAAGCTGCAAACATCCCAGTTCTTGCATGGCCAGCATACTCACTGGACATGTCACCTATTGAGCATGTTTGGGATGCTCTGGATCAGCGATTACGACAGCGTGTTCCAGTTCCTGCCAATATCCAGCAACTTCACACAGCCATTGAAGAGGAGTGGACCAACATTCCACAGGCCACAATCAACAACCTGATCAACTCTATGGGAAACATTTTAGAGTGGCCTTTTATTGTGGCCAACCTAAGGCACACCTGTGCAATATTCATGCTGTCTGATTAGCAGCTTGATATGCCACACCTGTGAGGTGGATGGATAATCTCAGCACAGGAGAAGTGCTCACTAACACATTTCGACAGATTTGTGAACAATATTGCAGAGAAATAGGCCTTTTGTGTACATAGAAAAAGTCTTTGATCTTTGAGTTCAGCTGATGGAAAATGGGACCAAAAACTAAAGTGTTGCGTTTATATTTTTGTTCAGTGTAGTTATAGAGTACCTAAGCAAACTTCCAAGCTGTGGGAGCATCTTACAAAAGTGATCATATTTGCCTATCAAATGCTTTTACATTATGTTGAGAGATAAAAACTTTGTCTTCACTGTGTACCCAGTGGACAGATGACTGCATTGATAAGAGAGATGGCAGCTGGATATCATCACATGGCAGAGGCTCAGTCAAACCAGTAGGTGTTTTTCATCTGCATTTGAACATTATGATTTTAGCAACACTAACAACTTATGTGCTCGCTAACTGAAAAAGTTGTGCTAAAATTGGTGCAAACGCAGATGCAGCTGAGATTTGTGTCTCTCACAGGAGCAGAATGAACGCAGCAGAGATTTTGCTCCTGTGACTAAATGAATATGTAAAATGAGGCGTTCTCGCCAGAACGTGCAAAATTCAAGGAGGAGAAAATGCAAATGAAGCCGCTTTGTGGCTGCTGTTTGATTTATCACGAGTACGGGAGCTAAATTTGCGTGTAAATTTAGCACGTCAGAGAAGCAGGTGCAAACGTTTTGCGGAGGAAAGACTGCAGCTTTTAGTGCACAGATGGGGCATTGAAAATAAGTTATAATGCTTTAAAAGGGCACATTTACAAAGATACAACAGTAATGTGTTGATTTGAAGGCGGAGAAAACAAAGAGACAGACTTTACCTGCAACACTTTTTCCTTGATTCTCTCGCACTCCCCTGAACTTCAGCCTTTTACAGCTCCTGTCTCTGGGCTTTCAGTCTGTTTCATGTTAAGTACTTACGGTGTCAATTAAGCAGTCTTTAAACGCTGCGTACAGGCTGTGATGACAGTGTCAGTCCTGTTGTGTTTATCCCATTGCCTCCCAATGCTCGCTGTGATGCTTGATTGACAGCTGCCCACAGTGGATCGAGGCTGTGCTGCTGTTAAATGTACGAGCAGAGGACTTCGAAAATATTTTTATTTTTTATATTTACGTGATCAACATCAGCACTGCATAAAGCCTACTTCCTACATTTTAAAAGCTATGTATTCAAAGGGTTACTGGCTCTGACAGACAGCGAATAGGACTTTACCTTTCCTTTCTGTCTCTCCACTCTGGGAAACTCAAGTCACGTGACTGTGGTCAGTGCCAGAATCTTATGAGACAAGCATTTAACAAGGACAGGCTACGTATAGTTAATACAATGAAATTATTATTCATTCATCTTCTTTCGCTTATTCCCGTTAGGGGTCGCGGGTTACTGGAGCCTATCCCATTAACTTGGCACCTTACGCGGGATACCCCCTGGACAAGAGCCAGCTTGTCGCAGGGCTGACACAGAGACATACACAGACAGACAACCATTCAATCTCACATTCTTCACTAGGGGCAATTTAGAGCCAATTCACCTAACACATGTATGTCATTGGACTGTGGGAGGAAGCCAGAGAGAACCCACGGTAACACGGGGAAGAAATGCAGACTCTACCCAGAGAGTTTGTGTGTTGGCCGGCCTGAGAATCAAACCCATGATCTCCTCGCTGGGAGGCAAGAACACTAACCGCCAACATGCCCGTGTGTTTTGAGGAAATTATTTTTCCTCAAAGACAACTACAGACAGCCTTATCTTGTGGCTGGACTCTCATGTTGATTTTTGCGTTTCATCACTGTAGGAAAGATGTAGTCGGAGCTGCCAGAGCAATTCTGTTCCCGTTATTGGTGCGTCTTGTGCAAAATTTGCAAAAATTCTCATTTACATATCAGATTTGCAGCAGCACTTACTTGCGCACTATTCTATTCATTTCTATTCTATTCTATATCACACGCAACACGCCCACAAATAGCAAATGCTATTTTTCAATCTGCACTCGCAATTTAGCACCAGTCTTAGTAAATCTGGTCCTAAATAACTAGAAATAGTGGTAAAATTCTGCTCCAATATAAACAACTTCTGTGAACCTTCTGTTGTCTATGCTGATACTGTGTGGACTTTCACTACAAATAAATTGATTGGACAACTATTACAACATGTACTATAAAACTATGGCCTCTAATGATACAGTAGTAAAAAAAAAAAAGTTTTGTTTGTGCTGTGCATTTCCAGCAGTCAAAATATAGTTTTTCTATTCACACTTCTATTCAGTGGGGATGTGAGGAGAATTTACAAATCTACATAAAGGTTGTCTATTGAACAAATTACTATTGCTACAGAATTGTTTTCAGAGAAGGACCTTGCTATGTTTACCCATATTATGTATTATGTATTATATGTATTCAAAAATACAGTGGCATGCAAAAGTATGTTCCCCCTTAGCATTTTTCCCTTATTGTTCCTTACAACCTGGAATTTAAATGGATCATTAAGAGGTTCATGTCAGTCACTTTACATCACATGACAACAACTATGAAAATGCAAAAACATTTTTATTATGAAGCAAATTAGAAATATGACAGAAAAACAGAAAACCTGAGCGTACAAAAGTATGTACCCCCTCAAGTTAGTCCTCTGTAGAACCACCTTTTGAAGGACTTTCAGCTCCAACTTTTCTAGGATAAGTGTTTATGAGCTTGGTTCATAAAATCACTGGGATTTATGCTCATTCTTCATCTAAAAACAGCTCAAGCTTCTTCAGGTTGGATGCATTGTACAGCACAGTTTGAGTCGTTTTCTTTAAAAAATGCCCTGTGTTTAGCTCCATCCTTCATTCCTTCAGTTCTGAGCAGTTTCCCAGTCCCTACCAATGACAAATATCCCCACAGCAGGGCACTGCCAGCACCAGGCTTCACTTTAGAGAGGGGGGCACAGTCAGGTGCTAGGTTTGTGACACACATAGCATCTTTCATTGATGGCTCATTTTAATTGTATCTGGACAGAGACCTTCTCAAGTTTGGGGAGTCTTCCATGTGCCTTTTGGCAAACACAGAACATGTTTTGTTATTATTTTCTTCAAGCAATGGCCACTCTTCCACCCAGCCCAGCTCTGTGGAGTGTATGGTTCAGAGTGGTCCTGTGGACAGATACAACAGAGCTCTGCAGCTCTTTCAGGGTCACCTTTGGTCTTACTGTTGCCTCTCTGATGAATGCACTCCTTGCCTGGTTTGTGAGTTTTAGACGGTCCTCTTTATGCAGGTTTGGTGTGGTTCCTTATCTTTTACATGTCACTGCTGTCTGCGGCCAAACTGTTCAATTAGAGGACCCCCTTGAAAATGAGATGCTATATCTCAAGGGGTTATTCCTCTTTAAAATGTAAATAAATAAAATAAATAAATAAATAAACATGTTGTAATGATGAATCAAATTGTGTTTTGTGGCATAATGACAGTTGAATTGCAGTCAGACTGACCTTATCTCACTATTTCTGTAACTTCTGAGGATGAGTAACACTGGGTCTCATTTAGGGGCCTCTTTAAAAAGGGGGTAAATACTTTTGCATACTCAAGTTTTCAGTTTTTTCTGTCATATTTCTAATTTGCTTCACAATAAAAAATGTTTTGCATTTTCATAGTTGTCGTCTTGTGATGTAAAGTGACTGACATGAACCTCTCAATGATCCCTTTAAATTCCAGGTTGTAAGGCAACAATAAAGGAAAAATGCTAAGGGGGGTACATACTTTTGCTTGCCACTGTATGTTGTGTGACAAAACAGCAGGTGGGATGTTTAAATAGTTAAATAAATAAACAGTGTAGTACATTGCATTCTATGTTGTTTTTTAAAGTTAGAGGCTGATAAATTTGATTTGATGTACAATTTTATTTAAATAAAGAAATTCTCTCATGTCATGTGAACTTGAAAGAACCTTTTTTTTTATTATTTTGCAGGATGAGTGGGAACACAGCAGTAATGGAAGTACAGGTTCCAGGCCAAGCTCAGGGTCTAGACCAGGGTCTGGCTCACGGTCAGGCAGCAAGAGCAGAAACAACCAATTCAGAGGCCCTGCAAAGGTATAGGTTTGGCAAATCTTCTTTGTGCACAGTTGTACACTATTTTACACACAAGAGAAAATAACATAAACATCAAACAACATGAATATAAAAATATTAATTAATTATTATTATTAATTAATATAATTGTATTGTCAGTCTCATTAAAAGTATGATATTGTACCTTATACCCTAGAATGGAAACAAAGATGGCTTTGACATCTTGGGGACAGACATATGGGCTGCTAACACAATGGACTCACATGGGTAAGTGCTTTGCCTTTGGACAAACTGTAAGTGTACATTGTCAGTATTCCAGACATATAGATTCTGTAGGGTCGTATCACTGTAACAGCAGTCTGCTCTGATACTTGGGCCTTTTCCTGATCAATGTTTTATTGTTTGTATTAAAATTATGAGCAACCCCAAATTCGTTTAGTTGGGATATTGTAATCACAAACATATTTTAGATGTTGAAACTGAGCTATTAACTAATAATAATAGTATAAATAATAGCTCATTTTACATTTAATGGCAGCAACACATCTCAAAATATGTGGGAATAAAAGGCTGGAAAAGAAAATTTCACACAAAAAAAACAGCTGGACGAGCAACATATTTTCTTAATTGGCATCACTTCAGTAAGATGTCTGGGTATAAAAGGAGCATTATAGAAAGGCAGAGTCTGTATTATTACTGTTGGATGTTTTGGATGATCCTGATAATTAAAACCTCAAGCAGCACGGCATTAAAACAGGTATGATGGTATACTGGAAATCACTGCATGGATCAGGAACACTTAACAGAAGTCATTGTCTTTGAACACAGTTAGCCACGCTACAGGATATAGCAGTATCTTGCAAATACGATCCATATGTGAAAGAAACACTGTGACCAGAAACACTGCAGCCTTCTGGGTTTAATTTTGGTTCATCTGACCCATAGAACAGGTTTGTATTTTGTCTTAGTCCACTTTAAATGAGCTTTGTTCCAGTGAAGATGGCTGTGTTTCTGTATAATTTTAACACATGGCTCCTTATTTGCATGATGCAGCAATAACATTGATTTGTGTAAACTGTTTTCTTGTCAGATCTTGGATCAGGTTTTGACTTTATTTTCAACCAATATGGGATACTCAAAAAGGTGACAATGAGACCACTTCAGCATTAGTGGAGAAGATAGTTGCTATAGCAACAAGTGCATGGCTGCTTCACCTTTATAAGGTCTGGCTACGTTGGCACATCTGAGCACACAATAATGGAGGTGGAGATCTAGTGAGATGATTTCTGATTTTTTTTTTTTTTTTTTTTCAAGCAAAGTTCCCTGCAGTTCTTTTTAAAAGTCAAATGTGTTATAATTGGTAAAGTTAAGGTCTTAAATTACCTTAAGTCGCTGACTTGCTTAATGTCTGCTGTATCCCCCATGATTTCCTGTCACTACCCCACTGTCCTATCCCAATGGTTTTCAAACTTTTTACACAAAGTACCACCTCAGTAGTACACTGCCCAATCAAGCCTCAAAGGCTGAAAAATATCTAAAAAAAAAAAAAAAAAAAAGATTTACAGAGCCTGGTCATCTTTACATTTCCTTTTACATTGCAAAAAATATTTGCACACCTTAAGTCAAAAGAAGGGAGGCAGTATCTGTTTTGTAAACATAAATTAAGTGGCATTAATTCATTAATTAATTAATATAAAATGGCATTTAACACTTGAGAGATATATGGCTGAAACACAACATGAAATTTAAAAACAACCAAAGAGATGGGATAATTTTAGTAAATGTTTAGACCAGGGGTCTCCAACCTTTTTGGGTTTGAGGGCTGCAAAATAATCTTCTATATTAGTTTTGACAAGCCTTTCAAATGACACTAGGATTGTATGATTGTTTGCTTTGCATTAATGATAATGTTTATAAAAAAATAATCTTGTAATAAACATGAAAAAAGTAAAAAAAAAAAAAAAAAAAGAAAAGAAATTATGACTTAAACACTGCAGTAGTCACTATTTATAAATATCACCTCGTTGGTGACCCCTGGTGTAGACGGATCCTACCAGAACTCTGACTTCTGACGGGATAGAATATGTTTTGCACAGGTGTGTTGTTTGTTATTTGTGGTCTTTTGTTTGGTGCTGTGACATGTATTTTGTTTGTAGTGTCACTTTGAATTTCTATTGTCTGTTAGTTTGTTTTTTCTAAGTGTGTGTTGTGGTTGTGTTCCTGTTGCTGTTGAACTAGTTTGAAGTTTGTTTAAAAAAAAAAAAATAATAATAATAATAATAAAGTAGCATTAAATCTATAAATTATAACTCCACCTTGAAGCAAGGAATTGCAAGTACTCCTGTGTGCTCTTGTGTCAGAGTCAAGGGACTTGGATCTACATTTTTTTATTATTATTTTTGTTTATTGCAGAGGCACAGGTTGGGACGTACAACCAGAGAAGTTGGATTTTAGCCATTTCCCCAGAAAGCCCTTCAGAGGAACACCAAAGCACCTGCCACACATTGACAGAGAAGGGTAAGAAAAATCTACTGAGATAAACTACAACTCATGACAAATTTAGACTGACCTCTCTCTCCTGTCTTTAGGATGAATAAAGACAAATTTGATGAAGATGATGGCATAGACATGAACGAAATTGAGAGGTTCCTACCTCATTTGCGCTCTGTAAGTCAGAGATTTAATTATTTTAATCTTTACAGATTCACACTGTCCTAATATATACTATCAAGTAATTGTAGGTGTATTGTGTGTTTAAAGTGTTCACTGATTATGTACACACAAAAAACATTTAAAATGGTATTGCCATAATAATAGTATGTAGACAACTTTAAAAAATATGAATACATAAGTCAGTCTTCATTTTTCAAATTATGTAGTTGGTCGATAGTGCTCTCTAGTGGTGCAATCGAAGTGTTACACTTTGATGTAGGTTTGAGGAATAGTGCACTTGTAGACAGTAGTCATGTTTTGCAGATTAGCACATTAAGTAAATTATTACTGAATGATTGACTTAATGTATTTAAACATGTGTGGTCTACTTTTTCACTTGGTTAAATTACTGTTCAGTGTGAAGCTATGGTGACATCAGCTGGTCAAAAACAAAAATGACCTGTGCTACACTCCAAGATGAATTACGCTTGTATAATGACCTCTGGTGGCGCTATAAATGTATAGCACCTCTGCAAATAAAAACAAGTTGTCATGTTAAGGATCTAACTGTAAACACTACTTTGTTTTTGATCCTCATGACACCTGCAGATTAGGACTACGGAGCTCACAAGAGATATGGGTAACACTGTTCTACAGCTATATATATTCCGTTTGCAAGTGTGCATGTTTTAATGATGCAGAATCAATCATTTGTGGTGTCAGAGTTTATTACAAAAGAGGTCAGTTCACTGATGTTACAATCTTTTATTCATTATGTTTTATTTGTAAGTTTTTGAGCCAATACGGCTGCCACTTTCATGGTGTTTTAGCACCGCGGCCTTCCTCTTTCCTTTCCCTCTTAGCTCTGGAGCCAAGGAACTCCTTGCCTTCTTTTTTCCTTCTGTGATGGCTTCCTCATTTTGCCGTTCTTTCCGTTGCCAAGTTTACAGTTTCCGTTTATTCAGCTTGAACCAAATATCAAGCCAATTACATTTCTCTGTGGGATCGGCTACATGCTGACGCCGGAACACAGCAGGGGCCATTGGACTGTTTGACCTTTTTGAATCAGTGTTCAGTATGTGACAGAATTGAAGTAGGGGCATGACTAACCACACATCTCCAAATGCATCGATATTTATTGTCTCAAATTACTGTATATTTTTATATAGCTGTACAACTGAGAAACACAGTAAAAGATTTTAGCTTTTTGTTTTAGAATTTAATTATTTAGATCATGACAAAGTTGCATTGGGGATCTTTGATCAGATATTGAATGCACAAAGGATATAGTACTACTATGGGTCTTTTTTGGGTCGAGGGCATGAGATAAAAATTATTTTGAGACAGGAACTGTATTTGTGTTTGAACAATCTTGACAGGTCTATACTTATTTAATTTTGCCCAAAACCATTTTGGCTGTATAAGGTTATATCATTAGCTTTAAAGTTAATAATCAAATACATGATTATAACCTGCATAGCCAAGCACTACCCAATGCACTTCCCTAACAATAACACTTTTCCCCTGTTGTCACCTCCAGCTACTGTATGGCTACATTATTCAAAGTCCCTGTCTACCTTCCGCACTTCCTGCCAATATCACTTCCCCTTTCCAGGTGCTAGAATAACCTCCAAAGAGCTATGGGATGTGGAAAAAACATCTCGTTTGAGTGTGTGGGTGTGCGAACAGTGCAGTGAGAAAGGGTTTCCTCCTTTTGCCCTGGGATTATGCTGCACCTTCGCTGGCCTCTCTGGAATGTCATCCTGAATGCACACTGGCTTCACAGCCGACACGTCCACTGTCATGTTGTAATGACGGAGGAATGTAAGGGCCAGAAGGCGAGTTTTTGATCCGTGGAGTCATGCCAGGTATTGCATACTGTAGACTCTGAATTGGCCAAAGTATAACAAATAAGTCAGCAGACATTGCAAGTCAGGAGTACTAGAGCAATAGCTGAATTATTTAAAGCTGAGTTCTGCCTTCTCCCACCTACAATTGGAAAAGCTAGATGGGACTTTTTGCCTTTAAAATAGGGGATTTTTTATTCTTGGCTCACTCCTCACTGTCCTGATGCACTACAGTGTGGACACTTGCGTGATGTTTGGCTCATCAGCACAATTGTGTCAGCAAGAGCCTCAGTGTTGTGACAGCCACACTATTTGTGTGGGAGTTTCAACATTTATCTCTGAAATGATGCCAGCAAACATTTACCTACCCATATATTTTTGGGTTTAGGTGATGGCATGTCAAAAATGCCTGGAAAATGCAGAAATCTATGTATGAAAGCATGAAATAGGTTACATACTTCATTGTCATTGATAAACATAGAGACACACACATTAAAAAAAATTGCATGTGTTTATTTAAATCTTGATGTATTTATGTATTATATTAATTTTATTTATTTTAATTAGTTTTTCATCACAATTAAAAAAACGTTAATACTTAAATACTTCACTATGTATGTACTGAATCTATATAATATATGTGTGAATTTCTTAAATAAATGTACTTTCTATGATATTCTAATTTATTGACATGGGTCAGTAAATACTTATAGCAAAAAAAAAAAAAAATTACATACTTCATTCACACATACCAACATACTCATTTTAACCACACAATCAATGCAAAAAATGCATTAAAACATAGGTTGATTGAGTTAGAAGAATGTCCATATTCTACATTTAAAACTATTCTTAGTGTTGTATTGTCTTGCTGGGAGATGCCTTTTGAGGTCTTTTTTCAGTATGCAAAATATAAAAGTTTTAATGTGCACTAAACTGGCAGAATTTATGTAATAAATGAGGGCCGCCAGGGTGAGAAAGCAACCAGGCAGTGACAAGACATCCGGTCTGTAGCCGGTGAACAAAGCCATCCAATGGGAACAAAGCTGCAGTCTGGAGCTGAGACAGAACAGACTGGTTGGCCCCAACGCCTGGAAGTGTACGTGCGGCAGAGCAGGACTCTGATTGTTGAGAGACACCGGGGGCGGGCTCTTTTTTTTTGGGAGGGCTGTCTGTCAGCTGCCAGTTTGTGTGAGACCGGCATTCCTCACAATATTTACTCACCGTTATATCTACATATTGTTTTTCTCTCGTCATACAACAAGCTTTCTCCATCTCATTTTTGACCAGTCTCTCTCCACGTCATCCTATTTGCCGTTTCTGCTTTCCTTTAGTCTTCATCAATCTGAGACCTCCCTTTTCCCTCTTCTGGTTTTGTCCTTCAGGCCTCCCATCTATCCTTCAAACGTCGGTGGGCAGCAGAACAATATGCAGGGGGTCATGGTGACCGGCAGCCCCCTCCCTGCGCTCTCTTCCTGCCATTGTCCCAGCTTTTACTTCTGGTTGGCTCTAAACTCTATTACCCACATACAAGCCTAATGACTACTGTACGCTGCTCTTGTCTCAAAGTGAGCATGGGAGATTTTGGGAGTACATGTGTGTAAGCAGGTTACCTGGACACATGCCACAGAGCTCTCCAATTATTACTTCTGAGTTGTCCAAATCAAATCAGCAACTAATTTCACCCTGATTAAGCAAATTGGATGAACTACAATTTATTGCAGATATTATAAGCCACTTTATATAGTCAGACATTTGGGCTTTGACGGTAAATCTAGTTAATCAAATTATTTTGTTGGATGGTACTGTAATATCCACAAAAGAGTCATTTAAACAGTTATTACCTAAGGAGGTTATGTTTTCTCTTGCAGTGGTTGGTTATTCTGTTACCAAGATAACTCAAAAAGCAAATATACTTACCCCAACCATAAGGGTCCAGTAGGGCTTTGTGCCTCTATAGATTGAGCATTTCCCATGAACAATATAATCCATACATTAGAACGATCTTTGCGCCAAAGAAAATGTATGTACTAAGCTGTATTCATCTAACTGAATCAGAAAGACCCTCCAAAGGAAGACTTTAGAACAGCCTCTGGTGGAAGGATCCTGGCAATGGGTTTGAGTCCATGAATGGGCACTACATTGTTTCCATTGCGAGATCTGACAAATGTCTTGGCGGTCTGTGCTGTCTGTTCGTTCATTCTCTGTTCTAGTTTATTCATTCATTTTTCTCACTATATTACCATTAGGGGGCGCTGAAGCATATCCCTACAACTATGGGCCTAAGGTCCCTATGGGGTACACCCCAGACAATACCAGTTTTTTGCAGTTTTGACAGTTGGAGACTTCATTCACTGTGGGCAATTTATAGTCACCTTTCCATGCATGGCTTTGGACGGTGGGAAGAAGCTGAAGAACCCAGAGCGAACCCACAGTAACACAGGGAGACACACAGAGATGGCTAGTGGCAGGCTCATGGATTTTATTTAAACAATAATTTATTCAAAATTTAGTACAAACCTTGTCCCAGACAAAATGTATGTACTAAGCTGTATTTGTCTAACGGAGTCAGAAAGATCTACTCTATAGTGTCATATAAGGACTATGCATATATTATATCAGCATGTTCATAGCATTTTTAAATAATTAGCCAGGGTGTAGATGTCATGTACTGTCCTTTTATCTCTGTAAAATGGCCTGAGCAGAGCTGTAATCACATGGAACCTCTGAAGGAGTCACATTATTACATTTCTATAGGGTGCTCTGCTTTTTCACAGTTTTCTTGCTGACACTTTGATCCACTGTGGCTCCATCTCCCCCTGCAGGAGAGTACTTTGATGCACCTGTCTATCTGCCTGTGCGCTTTTCTGTCCGTGCCTTCACATCACTTATTAAATGAGACACGGATGTCAGGGCCTCACATCTTTGCCTCTTATCACCCATCACCCATTATACCTGACTGTGGCACTTTTAAATCTCTCCTTTCTGTTCTGCTGGCTGGCTTCAGTAGCAGTGTAACTTACATGAAAGGTAGAATGTAGGCATCATGAAACATAGACCAGTGAATCCTTTAACGTGAGGTTTTACAAAAGTCAATTTGAGAAATGCCTAATCTCAACCTGACTTCAGACCTAGGTGAAGTGGATATCTAGGATCTAAGTTTCTTATGTTTCTGCACAACATAGGCAATGCTTGAATCATTAGCCCTTCAACTCTTATTCAACAACTTATTACTAAATTAGTCGGCATACTCGTTCCAAAGCCATTTGAAAACAACATGCAAAATCACGCACGACTGTAAACAGTTAATGTGGTCCTTAGAGGATACTTATGCATGTATGTTGCTTTCATCAAATGGCCTAAATATTGGTTTAATTGTTTTTTGCTACCTTGTATTTTCAGTCTCTCACATTGTCATTCTTGCTCTCTACCCCTTCCACTATCAACAACCTGTCTTGCAATGCCACCCCTGGGGCAGTTTAAAATTTATTGTTCTTGGCCAAGGGCCCTTGCAACATAAATAAGCCGAAAGAAACAATGGCCTGAGTGAATGAGCATCATAGCAGAATTGTTATACACTGGAGGAGACAGGAAGACATGCACTTCACTTTCTGTGCCATTACAGAGAAGGTTCTATTATCGTTTTTCTTGGTTTCTATTCTTCACGTTTCCATCACTGCACTCTTTGCTCATTTCCCAACTTTCCTTCCTTGTTACTTACTACTTACTTACTGTTACTTATCCTTCTACCAGAGTACCTCATTGTTTTGAATCGGCCAACAAGTCTAACTGAGCTTGTGAAAACACATTTTATTGATCAACATTGGGTTACATCAAATTCCTTTATTTAAGATTGAAGCACTAGCTTTGAAGCTGTTGAAAAGCCCATATCCAGACGAGCTTCACCTGGTACCTATGATTTAAAGTGAAATGCTGCAGGGCTTGTCGACTCTTAAAGTCTGTTTGAGATTTTTGATGCAGGGTTGTCAGTGAGATTTAAAGCTTCACTACCTGATTTCTTTTTCCTTGTATTTTGGTAAAGATAATTATTTAGTTATTAGTACAGCATAACAGAAGTCATCTGAGAAAAAATGAGACTTTGAGGTCACCTATGGGCTGTATTATAAGGGTTTTTGTTTTTTTAGAGCGAGAGAAGGAAAAGTTTAACCAATCACACGCTTTCATTGGACAGGAGAACTCTGATTGGTCAATACATCCTTTACCTATCCACAACTAGAATCTCAGAAATAATGTGAAGGAGCTATTGTTTTATTTCAAAATTCATAGCTTATTCACAATATTTTTATTTTAAAGAAAAGCAAACTCCAGAACTTTGCTTTGTTATTGTGACACCTCCTGGCTTTTGTACATACTTCCAGGTTTGTGTGACATTGTCATAGAGTGTCGCGAAGGATAGGAATTAGGAAAGAGGAGTGTATCATTCAAACTTAATATTTTTTTAGACAGATCACTTTTACAGTCACAAAATCAGGTAGTGCTGCTTTAAATGCATCTCCTTAAAAGAGGAACAGCCACTAAATGACCATGGATTAGCAACCTTTTTCTGTATTTAAATATACTGACCAAAAAAAGAAACACAATTTTCTATGTGCATATTTTTCTCCTGGTTTATTTTAAAATTTCGCCCCGAAATGTTGGTTTCGAAACAAGGAAACACAAAACAATAGTATTCACAATAAATGAAATGAACAAGTCATCTGAGTCGTCAGGATAACCAACACAAAGTCAGACATTAATAAACCCAAAATGACAGTGTCAATATCTGGTGTGTCCACCATGTGCATCTCGAACAGCGTTACATCTTCGTCTCGTAGACATCACCAGACGTGAGATTGTGGCCTGCTGAATGTTGTTCCACTCCTGGGTCAGCGCCTGGCGCAGCTGACGTACTGTTGCTGGTGGCGGCTGTCGTCTCCGGATCACCCTATGCAATATGTCCCACAAATGTTCAATAGGTGAAAGATCCGGAGAAAACACGGGCCATGGTAGGACCTGTACGTTTTCAGCCTGAAGAAACTCCCTGCAGATACGTGCCACATGTGGACGTGCATTATCCTGCTGAAGAATCAGTCTGTGACGCCGAACAAAAGGCAGAACAAGTGGATGCAGAATTTCATCACGATAGCGCTGAGCATTAAGGTTTCCTTCCACAAACTGAAAGTCTGTTCGATGAGTTGCAGATATTCCACCCCACACCATTATGCTCGGGCCACCCCAGCGATCACACTCATGAAGACAGGCATCTGCAAAACGTTCTCCACTGCGACGCCAAACACGCGATCTTCCGCCGGCTCCGGACAGGGCAAAGCAGGATTCATCTGTAAAAAGGACCTCTGACCAGTTGGCTAGGTTCCAGCGACCGTAAGTCCTCATCCAACGAAGACGTGCCTCTCTTCGTTGTGGCGTAAGCACCAAACCACGGTACGGCCTACGTGCATGGAGATTGGCATTGTGTAGTCTATGGCGGACTGTCTGATCACTGATTCTGTTGTTGTGAAGGCCAGGTACCTCTCTTGCTGTTTGAGTTGCTGATCTGAAGCGGTCACGCAGGTGCAACATCCGAATACGACGGTCACATGCAGGTGTCGTCACATGTGGCCTATTGGATCTTGGGAGATCACCCGTCTGTCAGGTGGCATTGAATCTCCTTCTTAGACGGCAGATTGTTGATGGGTGCACACCATATTGCTGTGCGACATGCTGAACCCGACTTCCTGCCTGGAGCATGCCAATCGCGCGCTCTTGTTGAACTTAGGTCAGCCGTGGCATTGTTGTGCATCTCATTTTTCCATTTTTTTTTTCAGGACTTTTATAGGCCCAGGTGAATTTGTGAAACTCCAAGTGACACCACTCCAAAAGTGCTCAAACACGTGTCACAGTGGATAATGAGTTACTCAATGTTAACAACTCTAAACAATAACCTGTACTCTCAAACATTTGTCAGGCAAAAGTATTCATGTTATGGAAATAAACTATGAAAAATAAATTCCCAATTTTGCTTAGAAACAAAATGGCGCCAGAATTTCAGATTGCGTTTCTTTTTTTGGGTCAGTATATGTGATAAATTAGTTGTTAAAACTAAAATTAGTAAGCCATCAAATTATGTACTCTACTTGTAGTACAAGTACAGCTACATTTAATGTCATTGGAGAATCATGCTTTCTTTCTTGAAAGAATGTCTCTCTTCATGTATGTCTCTCCATGTATTTTTATGGACAGCACCTTGCATTACATATACCATTGTACTTATAAATATATCTAATTATCCTCTTCTGTCTATCCCGAATTATAATGCTCAGAAATAAATCTTATAAAAATCTTTGATATCAAGCTCAGATCATTTATTCTATCACAAGTTGTGAGTCTCCTTTAACCTTACTAAAATCCACAAAATCCAATCTAAATCTTGTCTCTTTCTCTTTCTTCCTGTGGTCTAATCCCTCGCTGTCTCACAAAGTTAGCCCCCCTTCACCATCCCTGTCACGTCCACAGGGCTGGCTGTGGCTGCTGCGGGGTCAGAGGTTGTCTGGCTGCTGACCAGCACAGCACACACCTTCTTTGATCTACCACATGCTGATTGCCACCTACAGATAGGACTTTCACATACACACAGTGCACTGTCTACTTTCAAGAGCAGTCTCCAGCCTTCTTCTGTGTGCCTTTGTTAGATGTGTTTTACATATGGCACAACACATACAATAAATGTATTGACGCATGTAGAATGATTTATTTAAAATCCCTAATTTGTGACCTGCATGCAGTGATTTTTGCAAATAAATTCTAATTTGCAAATATATTATTCACAATTATATAATAACTAATAGAGCCCGACTGATCTTTTGAGGCCAAGACCGATGCCAATATTGGGTGACAAAAACAAAAAAAAAATACAGATATCTGATACAGTTATACATTAGGAAAAGGTATTTTAAAGTATTTTTCTTTCTGCTCATTTACATAAATATGGCGTGTACACCCCAGGCCACTTTATTCTTTATTTATATCTTTTTAAAATGTTGTAGAAACCTGCTTATTGTTCTTTATGCTGATTGTTACGTAGGATGTAGTGGGTATTGGTGTGGAGAGTATTATGTATTTTATAAGGGTGCTCCGATCGATCGGCCGCCGATCATGATCGGCTGATCATGGCTAAAAATAGAGTGATCGGTGATCGGTAAAATGGGCCGATCAGAAGGGCCGATCAAATTACAATAAACACGCGAGGCTCTCACATTTACTGTCCTGCAACTCCGGTTTGATTAAACAGCAGTAGCGTTATTTTAGCAGTGTTTTTAAGTTAAGCCCTGGTTATAACTAACACAAACCTGCCCTGGAGGCGCTGCTTTGTGTCCCCGCTGTGTCCCCGCCTGCTTTAGGAGCGCACGGGACAGAACCGAGGCGCAGCAGTGCGTGTATTTGTAAACACCAACGTAAATAGAGCTACAGCTAACCCGCTAACAGTTAAGTTAAAAGGATTAAGAAAGTTCAGAGTCTGCCTGTGTCTTGTTGCGCGGAGAAAACTGTGCGTTTTGTGGCTTAAACTGCACCAAATGGCTGCTAATGGAAAGAGAAAGTAAAAAGGCAGCCCATGTGTCCGTGAGTCTGAGAGGAGCACCTTTCATCGTTGTCTTCTCTGCTCTTGTGCACGTTTTCTTCATTCAGACGTTGTCAAAACTGGCAGCAGGAGCTGTCTGCTCTTTAGTCCACTGTGTTTCAACCTGGTTTGGCTGCGCGTTACGCGGACACAGGCGCTGCACCCGCAGACTCGCATTAAAGGAACCAATTAAGAACAGCTGATTTTTACATCAGCGGAGCATTCAAACAAAGCCACAGACACTGGGCACACATTAAAGACCAATAATGCAACAAAACCGCTTCTAAAACAAAAATAAGTAGTATTTTGTTGTTCTTTTATATTTACAAAGGCTACAGTATTTTTCAAATGGAACTAATAATAGCCTGCATACAATACATTACTACATTGAAGACCACGTGATCGGTATCGGCCATGATCGGTATCGGCCGATCACAGCAGAGGCTGATCGGTGATCGGTGATCGGCCTCAAAAACCCTGATCGGAGCACC
Source organism: Bostrychus sinensis (assembly GCA_020698575.1). NCBI lineage: Eukaryota > Metazoa > Chordata > Actinopteri > Gobiiformes > Eleotridae > Bostrychus > Bostrychus sinensis. The sequence continues at coordinate 19,675,048 of CM036239.1, read as the reverse complement.
CTTAGTATTTTATGTATTATATTTATTTTATTTAGCTTTAACTAAATTTGTTTAACTTAAATTTAATTTAAACTTGCTCTGCAAGTAGAGCATGGCTAGAACTACAAAATGCATTTTGAATTTTTGTTCTATGGGGTTTTATGGCAGAGAAATTCGCAAAATATTTCCATTGCATTTTTGAGCTTTTCAGATGATGAGAAGGTGATTTGGGCTGTTTCCTATGAACTGCAGTGTAAATGGCCTACATCAGCCATTAATATCAGCCAGCCGATATGTCGGTTGGGCTCTAATAACTAATATATAAAAATAGCAATTATACATGTTTGAATTCCACTTCCACACTCTTTGCTCTTTGTTTTTTATTGAGGCAATTGTTTGTTTTCAGATTCTAGAATGTGATGATGTCACACTCTCAGATGGGGGGCAGGAGCCATTTTTCCTGTATAAGTTATGAAGCCATTTTCCTAAGAAATATCCAGAAAGAAAATTCAAATGTTAAACCTGATCATTTATATTAGTGACAAGGTCCATTATCCTGCTATATGTATTCTAGCACACCACAAAATCTGAATATTAATAACAGACATTTTGCCTGTCTCCCATCTCTATTAAATACTACAGGCCTATGTTGTGATGTCATCTGAAACTCAGCAATAGGTAGCGTTCACATGCTGTAATTACATACTAAGGGCCTATAGAGGGTATGCAGATGACTGCATGCTGAATTAACTGTCGTGAGTGGCAAAGCAGCTTTACGAGCTACGTCAAGTAATCATACCTGTCAGCGCAAATACTCAAAAAGTCAACTAAAATGGGGAAGAGTTGTGAAATTAACTGATTTATTCTTTTGGGTGAATCACCGTACCTTAAATAAACAGTTTGGGAGTTTGTGTAATGGTTAAATCAGTTGCTGTGGGGTATATTGACAGCTATGCAACAGTATGTCAATGAGCTTCGTGTCCCTGGACCGTGTTAGCTGCATGATAAAGACAAATTTACATCCGATGCTTCATGTTAATTTTATAGAAATTTTGTTTGTTTACGTCTTACTTTACTACTCAGCAAAATTGTTACTTATTAACTTATTAAGTATTAACTAAAGTAGGCCTTTCCCTCAAGGTGAAATAACAATAATAAAGTATATATAAAAATAATATAAACTATGATGTCATTAGCTGTCTCAGTTGCATAATAATGTTAAGAAAGTGAAATCCTGGCCACATATCAGTGTCCGTGGATATCTGGTTCTTGGGTAGGTTGTGTGGATCACTGTTGAGTCTAATTGCCTTATTTCAGTAAAAACTCATCAGTTTTACTCCCGCTCTTTGTAATGTATGCAGCCGCTTGTTTTGTCTCTCAGTCTGAATGAAAGGGGAGTGTCCCTTGGAAAAGTGACAGTGTGTATCCTCTATAGTTTAAAGTTGAGCTGGATGCAGGTCAGAATTCTATGGTAGAATCTGCTTCCAAAGATTCAAAATTCAGATGTCTTGGTATGGATTATGGTTAATAGCTCTGCAATTACAGGGCCTGTTGACATGAAACAAAAACTGGCACAGAGTTTAAAGTCTTATCTGTCTATACAAATGACCAAAGGTGAAATTATTTTTTCACTATGGCATCAAAAAGTGGTGACACTATTCAATCACACAGGCGTGTGATTGAATAGTGTACAGAATAGGCACAGAATTCAATATAGTGAGTTTGTGGACCCAATCCCAAAGAAAAAATGAATAGTTCCACATTTATAGTTTTGGGTTTGGATATTTCCTTTAAAAACAGTGCGTAGTCTATACAGTGATATTGGCTCCTGCCCACCATCTGAGATTTTGACATCATCAAATTCTAGAACGGCAACAAGATTTTTTTTTTAGCTGCATAGCTTGGTCAAAATGTTTTGAGTTGGACATACAACAGTATTGTTAAGATGTTTATAAGATATTGGGTTTTAGGTAAATAAGGCAGCACACACTCTAATATTTGTAATTTGTTATTTATAATGTGCATTTGCTGTGCTAAATTCTTTAGCTTGTGTGCTCTTACTGTCATCTGGTTGCCATTTGAAGGCAGAATTACAGCTAATGATAACCTAGAAGAGAACTACAGTAGCTAAACCTACAACCATTCCTCTTTCATTCTTGTGGAATCTCCACCTTCTTTTTCATTCCAACAGACTTTTCCAATGGTAAGCTGGAACTCATAGATACTTCAGTATTTTACATGATATCTTCTAAACTTAAGAGTGTCTTTTTTACTGTGCCACACAAATACAGTCCCCTCACCTCCATGCTTTTTTCTGCTCACATCTGGATTGAATCAGAACCCAACAATTCCCAAGAAGGCGCTCTGAGAGAAGTACAGGAGCAGTGTCAAATAACAAGCTCTTAAGCTGATTTAAATATCCATGTCTTTAAGTACAGCATGTTTGTGCAGAGGAAAAGATGATTTAAAGCTGACCGTTTTGGTGAAACTGGGATGTGATAACAGAAACCCTGGTGTGTTTTGCTTTTTCATGCCCTTGTGGTTTTGTTTGTTGCATTTGCATGTATAATATGTAAATGCCAATGAGTAGATTAGACATGCTTGGGATTGAAGATCTCCAGTGTGTTTAGCTTAATATATATTTTTTACATTTATTTTTCTGTTCAATGCAGCATAATCCCATCGTCCCTTCTACCATCTGTGCAAACTTTCGCACAACTAAATAGCAGGATTGTGTGTGTGATGTTGCTCTCTGCATAATTTCTGTCAAGGAACTTACAGTAGATTGATCTTTGGATGATCAACATGTAGGTGGCTGTTTTTTAATATCACCTGAACATGCTTAGTACGTGCTTGGAACACAAACATGTAGTTACTATGGGTCACTTGTAACTATGGTAACAACAGATAGTGATGGTGAGTAAAAGCTATTTGATTGACAGGCATGATGCTTAATGGAGACAGCAGGTTGTTAACTCATTGTTCGCAAAGTGTTCAACTGTTGGTCATGTTCACATTGGAGATTTTCCAGATATTGTTCTCGAGTTTTGATGCTTTATATATCCTGATTACTAAAAGCATTTTTTATGTTTTCAAACAGGTCTTTCCCCCTCTTCCTAATGAGGCTGAGATTGCACACACCAAAAAGCTTTTCCGACGCAGGAGGAACGACCGACGGTAATGACACACAAATGCCTCTCACACACACACCTACCTTGAAGACAGAGCATGTTTTTTGTTCAGTGCTGATGTCAGATGTCAATGCGCAGCCCGTCCTATAGTCCTAACATCTCTTCCCAGCCAAAGCAATGTCAAGACAGGAATGCACGCGCCACACTTCACTGCAGACAGGAAAAAGGAAAAAAGAGAGCACTAAGGAGACATTCAAGGCTTTGTCACTTAGCGAAGTGGGCTGGGGATGTTAATTAATCATCTCTGCTTCTCAAACTTTTTTGTTCACTAATTACGCTTGTAGAACTCTAACCCCTTACCCTGTCTTAAAAGTCTTTAGTCTGCCACTCAATTTTGTCCAGGCACACCCTTTCTCTAATTGCAAATACTCTAAAATCTAATTTCAGCAATGTCGAAGTTCATTGAATTCAGGTCCCTAACAAGAAGGAAAAAAATAGCTCTGTCTCATTCTCTTGCTCTCTGGCCTGATGTCATTGGAAAACTGTTCTTCAGTTGCTAAGAGACCGGAAAAAAGAAAAATATTTGGGTCGTATTTGTGGTTTTAAAAAGAGGAAATTTTAGCTAGACCAAATGGACAAGAACACTTTCATCGTTTCAAGCCACAGAGAATAATTGGTTTGGGGCAGAGCTATTGTGTTGTGTGATGGACAAAGCAGAGCAAAAATAATAAATATAAACATAGGCTAACTTGTTTGTTGAAAGGAAAAAAAGAAGATAATATAAAACAAGGCACAAAGAATAAAATGGTGTTTTCACTGTAATACACAATTTTTTCAGCATTGCCACAAAACACTGCAAAGTTTGATGTGCTCTGGCAGTCATATCTAGTTGGATAATGAATGTGATGCTTCCTAAATCTAACAAAGATATCATACAGCATATTTTCTCCGCAGAGATGGAAAAGGAGCAAGAGGAATGAGAAGAAGACATAATTAGGTTTAAATTAATAAGCACAAGAAAGTCTAGAAAAAGGCATAACTTCTCTGCAACACATTCATGTAATCTCAGTGTCTTATATTTTGTGCAATAATTAAATTAATATTTTTTGGTAACATGATATTATATAATTGGGTTGTTTATCAGAGTTAAGATATATTAAGATAAATATTTCTTCAGCCAGTTTGTTGTTAACAAACTAAATTTTCTATTCTGAGAGCCAAATTGTGATCCAAACAGTTTGCCGTCTGTATGCATAATGTCTTTTTAAGATAGGAAAACCTATATTTGTCCCACAGTGAGAAAATTGCATTGTGTTGAGTGTCATGAGCAGATACATAAAAAACACTGCAAAAACTGTTAAAAGTCCATTTTTAAGAGCTCGCAGACAAAGCATGGAAATGGCAAACAGTGCAACATGGAGGTTGTATTTGAGTGCAGGGAGGAGAATCTGCGGGCGACTGTGAGGCGAGTGTAGGCTGGCTGTGGCAGGAAGGAAAAGAAAAGGGGAGGCAGTCCATGTGTTTCTACTTTAGTAGGCACGTCAAGCAGGGCTGAAATTAGTTGTGATTTACTGGAATGCACTGCTTACTGCTTGCAGCATAGAGGGAACTAATATACTTTACTTTATTCTTACTTGATTCTTCTCAACATGACTTTTTGTCTTCTAAACTTCTCTCATTTCTGATTTCTTGGCGTTTTAAATGCTATAATCAAAACCCATATGTGAAAAGGAATGATAATTTCCATTCATGCTGCTGAGCCCGTCCCCCACAGTTCATTAATGCTGTGAGTTGGTATTGACTGTACAGCCTACAGGCTGCTTTTCCCCTGGGCCAATCGATTCGCCAGTCTGGGTCAAATATAGAGCTTTTGATCTACAGATATACAGTATTCTACCTACTCCCATCATTGTCATATTCACCAATCATAAGTCTCCTTATTGCATGCTGTCTGATCATTCATCTAGTTATAAACCTGTAGATTGAGTGTTTTGTTTGTTTCCTTTTTGCTGCTTTTTTCTTTCTTTTTGCTTCAATCTTTCATTCTATCCTTCTTCCCTGTCATTTTTTGTACTTTCACATTTTTATTTTTACTTCCATTCCTCCAATCACTTGCATTTCCGCGCCCTCCCTGTCTCGCCTCTAGAACCATTGAACAGTTGAACCGAGAGCAGTTAACTGTGCTTCTGCCCACTGGTCCAGGGGGAAAGCGACAAGTCTCAGCCAGGTCAGTGCCCTCTTGAGCCAGACTGTCAAACGCATTTTTAATAGAAACACTTTTTTATGATGCTGTTTTTTAAAAGTGTGTAGATTTTTTTCATTAGAAATCACAATAAAATTTTAAATTTTCCACATTTATGGCTTAGATACTCTGTAACGTAGGGGTGAAACACTCTACCCTAGGCCTGCATTTCATTCTTTAATTTGTTTAACATGTACTGCAACATTTAAACCTCTTCCAGTTACAGTTCCACAAAGTAAAAGTAAAACTACAATTAGCTTTTAGACACGTGTAAAATGAGAGATGGGTCCATTCATTCACCGCATTTAACCCCCTCAGAAATCAATAAGTGTAGGGCTGCATTATAAAAGAGATAGTAAATTTATTATTGTGATATCAGTAAATGCAATACATAAATGCATAATGTAATGGTCTTTTGTCTGACAATGAAACTAAATGAAAAGCCTTTTATAATCTTCAATCCAAACTTAAAATTATAATAAAAAAAACTTTCTTCATTTATGTTATTTTGGCTAGGATTTCTTTGTGTTATTGCAAGTTAAAGTTAGTTATATATATTATTCATGACCAGCATTTTTTTGCCCACCTCTCAATGTTTTAATGGCTGTTTGTGTCTATAGACAGCAGATTGGTGTCAAAAGAATTTTTTTTTTTTTTTTATGAGAAAACAGTGCCGAAACTGGTAAAAGTCAAAATATTCACGAAAAGTCTTTATTTGACTAACCAACTGTGTCAGAGAAAACGTGTTTTTAAGAAGCCCCATATTGGCAGATTAACGTTAATGATTTATCCTTAATACAAACATCTCTATGGCAGTAATGTGACTGATGGATGGGTCAATCCCAGCAACAGTGTGAAACTAGCACTCATTAAATATGATTAACATTTCATTACTATCTCAAATTCACCTCTCAGCACCACCAGTAGATCAGCACAATAGCTTATTAGACCAGGGCCTAAACTAACAGCTACTGTATCATATTCATCTCCCTATGAGTGAAAGGGGGGGCTAAATTCTCTGCTCATCAGTCCACAACTTAAAACAGCTCTAGAAAATTATCATCTCCCTCTGTTGTGATAAACAAGACATTTCTATTTTTCATATGAATGTTACCTGGCCTTAAATGTGTTATTTTTTTATAGGCAGGTATTTTTTTTTTAACTGTTTTTTTTTTTTTTTTTTTTTAATTTATACTTTTCAAATATATGCTGTCAAATGTTCTTATTATGCTTCAGTCATTTAAGTTATTGCATTATTCCTAATGTTATATCTTCATACAAGATATAATTAATTATAAGAAATGTACAGAGGCTTGTACTTATAATGCAGTATAGTTGAGTAATAATCATATATCGAGGGCTTGGAACCAGAGGGGCGTAAGTGGCATTTTGGGCGAAAATGAGTTCTATATATCAAATTAAAGGTCTTGATGAGCTCTATCTAGTGGTGCCAAAAAGACACATCAGAAATCAACCTGTATTGAATAAAGCAACAAAACAACAAAGACCTAACACAAAAGTTTGAGCACTGTTTGGAGCCAGAGGGGCGTATGTGTAGGTGGTGCCCCCTAAACTAAAGAAATTTTGATTAATATTATGAAGCAAACTGATGAATCTTGTGAAGAAGCTGAAGATCAAGAGATGTTTTTGAATGCTGCTCCTCACTTGAGTGATGGAGGTAAGACACCATGGGTGTTTCTCAAAGCCCAGGTACCTTGCCTTGCCCTGCCCTGATGGCATCACAAGAAGCAGCCACGTCATCATCTGTCGCCCAAGGTGTGTTCCAATGTTCATGTCGTTCCCAGGCAGGTGTCCTCCGTTTGGCTAACTGTGGCTAATTTACCAAGTTTACATCAGTGGATCCTTCATTGCCTTGCATCAGACAAAATCAACCATAAAACACTGCAGCCTTTTTGAGAAAAATGGCAGGACTTTGACGTGTGATACTTTCAAAAGCTTATTTGGCAAGTTTGAGTTTTGATTATTCATAAGCTAAAAAACAAAATAATGCATTGATATAATACACCTGTAAAGATTTCCCAGGAATAAATTATGCTAAAACCAGGCAGGAGGTGTGGTTGTGGTGACACTGCTCGTTCACTCTGAAGTCAGTTCCTGAGCCGTTTATTTGGGCCGAGGCACGACACTTGCCTTGGATTAGAAGGAAGTGGCTTTGGAGGAAATCACTTTCAAGGCAAGGCAAGGTACCTGGGCTTGAGAAACTCTCCATGCCTTGATAGTCTAGCCTTGTTAGCCTACCTTTGTCTTGGTCTAATCTGGCAGACAGGCAGACAATGGACAGGAGGAGGACACATACAACAACATACAGACAACACACAAAGAAAAAAATATTTGAATATTATTGAGAGATGGGAGATGCAGTGAGACCGAAAGACTTCATTGTCAATCATGTTGTCAAAAGAGAGAAAAGAAACAGAAAAAAAAAATTCAAGAAAAAATCATACATTTTAGTAATATTTAACCTTAGACCGAAGACCGAGTAGGGTATGCAAGGATTTTTTTTTTTTGAAGACCCTTGATGTGTCAGAGAAATTTGCAAGGTCGGCAGACAGCCATACCTCAACCTTCCAAAAACTGACGCTGGCACAACAGGCAACCAGAGGCACCCGAACCACATACCCCAGCTCAACGTATGAAAGTCCTCCAGGGATCAGTGCCTTAAACTAAAAAGACCTACTCACCCTGTGCACCAACGGGACTAGGGCTGCACGATACGGAGGAAACATGCAATATTCAATAACTATGTTGAAAATTGCGATAATAATATTACTGCGATATTTGAAAACAGAGCCTACTTTTGGAACATAGTAAGTTAAATTCACTACATTTCACAAAAATGTAAGTTCCTGTATTTACAAGTCAAAACAGCGACAAAATCAAAACTTAACACAGACTAAACCAGGAATAAAACAAGGTTAAGCTGTGACTAAATTAATTAAATTACCACTAAAACTGGACTTTTTAAACATTTTTATTTAGTCACAACACATGTTCTTTTAAGGCTCTGGTGGAAAATGATTCTTCAGTGTAAATCTCTGTCAGATGTAAGACCACAGTGTTATTACGATATATTTAGATTCTTGCTGATTTCGTGATATATTGTGCAGCCCTAAAAGGGAGTATTCCTTACTATTATGCAGAGTTCTATAACACACTGACAGTGGGCAGTGAGTGAACAGAGAGCCGAAGTAAACTGAAAAGTAAAATGTGTAAAAAAAACAAGAGAACTAAAATTAAACTGTTGGAAATTAAATGTTAAACAGTTTTAAATGAAATACATGAATGTGAACTCATGAATGAGAATTGAAATTTAACTGTTTGAAATTGCATAGGAAGGCAATGGCCAGGCTAAATTGGAATAGAACTAAATGGAAAAGTGAAAAGAGTAACAAAGGAGAAAGTGTCTATTGTATACAGTATTTTAAATAATATGAAAAATTAGTTACTTATGAAGTTAGAGTGTTTTTAACCAATAATTTCTGCATTGATCAGCAGATACGCCCTATTTGTCTTTAGAAGAATTGGAAATATTTGGTGCCAAAAAGGCGTATCTGATGTTTTTGCCATATTTTTAAGATTTTACAAGGTTTTAGAATATGTTCATTGTGTTAATATGCCATAATATTTTTACTTAAGTACTAACTCTACTACTAACTGTGGTTGCAATGTTGTGGTTGAAGGTTAATAAATACAGTTGATTGAAGTGTGGTCAAAATTTTGTTTTGGCTCTCCTGTAAAGTTTGTCAAATGCCACTTACGCCCCTCTGGTTCCAAGCCCTCGATATATAGTCGAGAAATAATCATAAGTGGCATTAAAATGGTTCAGGTTTCATGTGGAAAACCCTGGAGATACCCTGAATAGAAAAAGAAGGCAGAAGTAGTCATATTGGCATTAGATTTGCTTTGTGAAATACATCGGTCAAACTGATCATATCCAACAAATGAAAGCCAATATTATTTGCATGACACTGGAGACTGGTTTATTAAGAATAGTTTCAGAAGATGAACTGTCTACCAATCTCCCGGAGAGAGTTGTACAGAGAGGCCAGCCTAGACAGAACCTTGTACGCACTGGTAGACACATGCAATGGCAACTATAAATGTAATGCTGCTTTTCTGCCTGCACCATCTGCAAACAGATGGGTGACCAATTTTAAAAGAAAACTCAACATAAGGCATCCAAGGAAGGTGTTACTAAGGGTTACTAATAACAGTAAGTAATGCTTAAACACACACACATGACCAGTACAATCATGTGTACTAGAATACTACTGTATGAGTGTCAAGAAGATACAAACACACAGTAATCTTCTGGAGTTGCACGTAAATATAATTTACAAGTTTTTATTTTACTCTTATAACCTTTATTTCTGGTAAAATGTGAATATCTTTGACTTTGACCTGCAAGCCACAATAAATCTGATTTCTTTTTAAAGATTCTATTAGCACAATATATTTTTTATATTTCATATAAAAAATATATACCCACATGTGTCCCAAGATGTGAGGAAAGTTGTTTATTTTTGGGTCAATGACAAAACATCCAATTTTCAGGGTCCAAAGCGTCAAGCATTACTAAAATGTATTTATTTGAAGACATGAAGTAGATTAAGATGTTCTTCCAACATGGATCTATTAAGACATACTAAAGATGCAGTTAGTTAAGTGAGCTTTGAGGGCAAAAAATCATCTGGTGTGATCGCTATTATCATATGGAGTGACGTTTTCTCAGAGAAGGTCCAACCTGAAACTCACAGAGGAGAGAGTCCTGGTCAAACTGTGGTACAGTTATTGCACTGTGCTGCAGTGCTCGTCGCTCAATAGTGGAGAAATGACAACTTGTTTTTACTGTTTTATTATAGAAAAAACTATCAAAAATAAGGCTGTGTAGTTAAATTAATGTATTTTTTTGTTTACAAACAAGTACATAGTGAGACTTTGTGAACTGTATCACATCAGATTGATTTTGAGGTAAGGTGAATAATACAACTTTTTTGCACCTTAAATGTCATCCACCCGTTTACATTTTGTGTTTTGGTTATAAAACTGCATTGCCGGTCGTCCAATCCGAAAAGCAGAAAAACAAACTACCTTCAATCCAGTACGAGCGCATGCTGCTTATAGTACCTTTAAGTTAAAACATTTTCAGGGCTATTTTCTTCAGAATCTTTTAAAATGAATTCAATTAAGTTTCTAAAGTCCCCCATAAAAAAAAAAAAAAAACTGCATAGTGTCTAGGGGTGTAAAGGTAGACGTGGTTGTAGTGTATCGTTACAGTACGACATGTTTGGTTCGGTCCACTTTCACACGACCGTCCACGGTCTACTGAATGGTATGTAATAATGTTGTAATATGTTGGCTTCTTCGTCAAACTCAATGATGGCAAAGTGGATAAGACAAGAGTTGCGTGTTGATATTGTTCCACCAAGATGAGGTATGCAGCAGGCAACACGTCCAATTTGTTAATGCGTTAAAAACAGCATCACCCAACTGTAAAATTCAGGCTATGAGAGAAACGCACACACACACTTTGTATTCCCATCTATAAATTGTCCAAACTGTGCATTTTCTGTGGTGGTGTACTTAATGCATTATGTTTGGATATTTATTTTGAATTTCTTTGCGCTGTGTAATGTATGCTCTGTGTGAATCTGAAATGTTCCTTCATTGCAGTGCTTTTAGTGGCTCTGATGTGCAACAGTATAAGTGCCACCTATCACATTATATTTGGTCGCCCTTGCCTTTGATATCCTTATGAAGAGGTCTGCAAAACCTGCTCAGTTTTAAGCTGCTAAACGCAGCAGCAGATCTCATATGCACTCTAAGGTACACACCCTGTCAAAGGTTGAGTTTGTGCAGTGTGTAGACTGAGGCACATAATAGGTTCCCTCCTCAGTGCCAGGGTGACTAATCTGCGGGACCATATGTCAGCGGCTTGTCAAGCACACAACCAGTGCAGTGTAAAGGACAGAGCTATGCAGAACAGTGAAACACAGTCACACCGTGCATCCATATGTAAGCAGTCACTGGCCTTTAGAATGTTTAGGCTGGAGGTCGTGTCTAGTGTAATTTGTAGTATCTAGAGACAGCCACTTTTGGAAGGTAAGTTTGGGACTAGATAGTTTACAATAGTTTTGGAAGAAGTGTTGGGACTAACAAACCAGGTGCTGGTAAGATCTGCACTTCCATTGCCGCATGTCTGTTAAGCTAACTAAAACCTGACCTCATTTCAGGAGACAGCAGCGAACTCACGGAGGTGGAGGAGGAGCAGGAAAGAACCAGCCTCAGCACATTCAGCAGTCGCCACAGCATCAAAGAGATCAAACTCAGCAACAATCTCCAAACCTCAATTCAACAGATTTGGGAGAGAATAGAAGCAACAGCAGTGGTCGACCGCCACGCCATGGGCAGCGTCAAGGAGGACCCCCACATCACGGATACAGCCAGAACCGGCGTTGGCACCACAACCAGAAAGGTCAAGGGCACGGACAGACAAATATTGCAGGTGATAAAGGAGTACCCTCAAAAACAACCAAAGATCAAGATACAGAGAATGTAAGACAGAGTGACGAGCCAGTCATGCCACAAGAGCCACAGGACTTCTCTACTAAGAGTCCTCCTGAGTCACCCAAATCTGACTCAACACCCACAATAAACGACTGTTCACATCTGACAGTTAAGGAGTCCCCCGGCCTGCCAGGAAGAGTGACTGAAGGCCCGTCAGAGCAGCCCAAAATCAGCCTGCTGCAGTCTTCGAAGGAGAGGCTGAGAAAGAGGCTAAAGGACAAGGTACTGAAAAGCTGCTTACTACCTGTCAGTCAGTATTAAGTCAGTCAGCTAGAAGTGTGTATGTACCATTAAGTCTTATAATTGCTTTGAACATACATTATCATTTAGATACAGACTTGCAAACACAAGCAAGGTCATCCTGCACTGACATGCTCAAGGCATTTATCTGCTCAGTTATTTAGCATTCAGAGGCACCCTCTTGCGGGGATTCAAGTACACGCTCCTCGTAAGGAGGTGAAACTACTAAAGCAGCCTTAGATTAACACTTTTTAATGTTTTCCACTGAGCACTAAACCACCAGTCAGCCAACTGTGCTGCTGCTCTCAGCTTGCTTCTACCACACCAAACTCATTACCACCAGGGGTGGGTTGATTTGACAGCATGGGTCTTTCCAGCAAGCAGCATGAATTAATAAACAAACTCTCAATGGCACCAGTGAATAATGCTTTCAAAGATAGTTTCTCCTTTAACTCAGAAGTGAACCAGTCTTCTACATACATTACATGATTACACATTGTGTTACATTGTATATTGACATTCATGACTGCAGTGATTATCATGTCATACACTACATATTGACATGTTGTGATTTGGTGCTCAATCTACACACTAAGTGTGAGTTTCATTACTCATGCAGGAGCATATATCTACAATATAGACCCTTCTTGTGTTTGTAAACAGAACGCCTGCGTTCCAAAGACTGGTACTGGAAGTTAAAAAAGATGATAATGCATTTTAAAGGAATTAGCGCTAGCCACCAAACATTGCGAATTATGAAAAATCAAGGCAGGTTTGGCAACTGACAACCACTCGACCACATGAGAGTAAAATCAGAGCCTGCATAGAAAACATTAGAGAGTGTGTCAATGTTTAGCCATTTTATTTAACCTAGCGATTAGCGTCTATAATTAGCATATAAGCTAAGCAATATGAAATTTAATCACCACAAATCCTACTTTTATAAGTTCATTTTAGCAACTGGACCTGACTCCGATCTGGGCCATATTAATTCAGTGTCATTTTTAATAAATATATAAACAACAAACATTCATTCATGCTGCCCAAAAAAATATATATTTTGCTCCCTTTTCTAATAACGTCACTCCTGGAAGGGTATATAGATTTGTGTAAACATAAAAAGTAACCACTCTGTCATCAATAATGGGCTTTTGAGGAAATGTAGTAACACAAATGTGAAGATGTTCTTTTAGTCATATTTAATTCTAAGGATGTTTGAAGTTGAATGTCCTGTCGTCCCTCACAGGAGGAGGCATGTGTGGAATCAACAGGTCCTGGGTCCCAGAGCATGGACCGACTGGTGGAGCTTCTCAATAGCATGAGGAGCAACAGCAGCGGGGTGGAGCAGCAGCTGGCCTCTTTCATGGAGGAGGCACAAAGCTCAGCGCGCTCTGAAGAGACCCTGGCTCAGGTGGTCAGTGCCATCTATTCCAAGGCTGTGTCTGACAGGAGCTTCGCTGCAACAGCTGCCAAGCTGTGTGACAAGATGGCCATGTTCATGGTGGAGGGGACCAAATTTAGATCACTGCTGCTCAATATGCTGCAGGTGAGAGCACCAACAGATCTGTCCGATATTTACAGTTTAAATACTGTATACATGCGTGCTGTAGCCATTACTTAGCATTCACAATTCTCTCAAGGTTAGTTACCACAATGCATTATATCAGTCACTTTCTACTAATTGGGCAACTAACTGCTGTCTTGATAAGCTGCCAGTGCCTTTCTGATGGAGAAAGAACAGTTTATTTCTAAATTAAGTTTGTATGCAACAAACAAGTCATCATTATTGTTAATTAGAGCTGTAGTCAACCAAAGAAATTGTTAGTTGACCGAAGTTATGCCCAGTACAGCGATTAATTGACCAAAATTGACATGTCAAAAGATATGGGGGGACTTGCCAGAGTCTGACACAAAAAAGTTACTTTACATTAGTTCGGTGATACAATATTTACAAAAGATGGATGTAAAATACATTGTTATCTAAAAATAATCTAGGTTATATCAAATAAAATGAAAAATAAAAGTTATAAAGTAGTAAATTAGAGTTGCTTTTTCAATGCAAACAGTGGATGCAACTAATCGACCAATGAAATTTTAATCGACTAAGACCCCACCGACCGATTAATCGACTAAGCGACCAGAGGCTGTCAACACTACTGTTAATTGTTCTTCATTGTAATTGTTACTTGGCGTGATATTTACTACCTTCAAACGATACCACTAGTCTCCCACAACACTGCCTTTACATGTCAGCTTCTTTTCTTCAGGAACTGTAGTTGTTCAAGTTTGATTCACCAAAGTTTATATTTATTTACTCTATGACAACTCTCTAAAAGCCACCACAACTCTGCATAATACAGTACCACATTTTCTACAGGTATGCAGAAAGGAGCACATTTTACCCAGAGGTCATTAATGCCCTGTCCACATAAAAGCAGGTATCTCTGAAAATAATGCTTGCAATGAAGACTTTCACAAAGACATGTAAAAACCTCAGGTTTTTGAGCAAATTACACATGTACTGCTATTACCCTCAACGTTTTATCACCTTGTGCTATAAGAAAATGTTGAAAACAATTAAATATTTTTTGTCTCAACAAACTAACTTTAATTAATCTGGTATATTATCTCAACCTGGTCTGTATTATTCAGCTAGAGGCCTGGAGGGCTTGAAAGCATTTACTGATGTATCCAGTTGAAATTTTTTAAAAGCTCCTAGGAAAATTTTTGATTTTTTAATATCCATGTATGGCATGTATGGACAGCTTAAGGTGTAACTATATTGTCTATCCTCCTTCATAGACTCTTGGAAACATCCATAAAACCCTACCCAGTTCTTTACTTTTCCATCTGTTAGGTTTTCTGTTCCACGCCATGTTCTTTATCTCTTTTTCCACCCTATAGTAACTTAAGTCTATTCACAGATGTGTGGTCTTCTACTTATTTTTATTCCTGCCTTTATTCCCACACTCTGGACACCCTTCCTTTCTTTGACATTTGGGCTTTTAGCTTTAAAAGGTTTTAAATGTCATAACCGGTCTCATGAAGGCCATCATTAATGATGCTGCTTGCAGAACCCTGGAACTCATTATGGAGGCAATTAGTGTGTGTCTGGGGAATGCGTCACTGTTTATTGTTGCCTTAATTAAATATACTGTAAGCAGCCTTTTACCTGTGAAGTATTTGAAAAGCTGTTGTCTCACACCAGAAGGCACATTTTTCTCATCAACTTTGTCTTAATCTGTTATGTTACTTTGTTTTATTGGTTCAGCTATATTTCCACCAAGGTGGCTTTTGTTTGTTGGTTAGTCTGTTAGCAAGACAACTCAAAAAGTAATGATTGTAATAGCTTTTATTTTGACCAAATTTTAAGTAATGGGCCAAGGAATAAATTATTTATTTTTGGTTTGGCTCTGGAATACCATCTGGAGCCAGGATTTTTTAAAGGATTTTGTACCATTGCAAGATAGGACCAAATATACTAACTTCATGCTCAGTTACAAAATACTGGTTTTAGTTTAGTTTTAAGACATTAGCATTGTGAGATATAAAGTTTTTGTAGCTCAATGTATAGAGCATTTACCCCTGAACTAGATGGTCGCCATTTTGTCTCTCACCCTGGGTGCTGCTATGTTTTTACATGAAGGTGCGGCCTTGATGGAGGTCTGCACTGTCTGAGCCTTTTGTAGAACTGTTTCAAAATTTCAGATTAGACATGGCACATTATTACCCTGTAATTTTTTTAAACGTGCATTTCTCTATTCACTATCTCATAAGACAGCTATTCCCAAAGTCAAGAGTGTCGTGGCCCCCTTAAATTCCCAAAAAATTCCATCCAGACCCCTAACTATACAACTTCCCTGTATTCAATAATAATAATGCAATAGTCTTATATAGTGCTTTCCTAGACACTCAAATTCGCTTTACAATTTGGTGCATTATTCATTCACTCCTCAGTCACACTCGGTGATGGTGAGGTACTTCTGTAACCACAGCTGCCCTGGGGCAGACTGACGGAAGTGTGGCTGCCATTTTGCACCTACAGCCGGTCCGACCACCACCTTACACAGTTACACTGACACATTCATACAGGCAAGGTGGGTGAAGTGTCTTACCAAGGACAAAAAGACAGTATGTATTGCAGGTTGCAGGGCTCGAACCGCCAACCTTCGGGTTAGTGGGCAAGTGTCTCTACCAGCTGAGCTACTGCCATCTCAATTCAAAAGACTGTCATGTTTTTCTCCCTAAATTTCTATAAAAACATTACAAAAAACACTGACTGTTGGCTAAAAATGGTTTTAGAGTAAGATTTTTAAATAAGTGTATAACTGTAATTCATTTCAAACTCAGTTTTTTTTTTATGTGCTTAAAATAGACCACCTTCTGGGGGCCCACTGCAATACCTTCACGGACCCCCAGGGAGCCCCTGGACACCATTGTCATAAGACATTTGTGAACTAATCTAATGTATTCCCTGCAATTTTAGTTTTAAGTCCTTATAAAATACAACATCCCATTGGTATTAAGATGTTGATGAAAATAGAGCACAAGACCACAATTGTTTAT
This sequence comes from Bostrychus sinensis, assembly GCA_020698575.1. NCBI lineage: Eukaryota > Metazoa > Chordata > Actinopteri > Gobiiformes > Eleotridae > Bostrychus > Bostrychus sinensis. The sequence continues at coordinate 19,658,302 of CM036239.1, read as the reverse complement.
GTCTCAAATGTTTTTTTTCATCTGCGTTTTCCCCCAGAGGGACTTCTCATGTCGTGAGGAGCTTCAGCTGACAGACGTGGAGAAGTGGTTAGGTTTCATTACATTCTTGTGCGAGGTGTTTGGTGCCATGAGGAGCAGCTCTGGAGAGCCATACAGAGTGCTGGTGTGTCCCATCTACACCTGTTTACGAGAGGTAACCAAATTAATCAGTTATGTACAAACACACTTTGCAGAACCAAGTGTGTGTTATGTGGTATGTTGAAATCGATAAATGCTTATATCACGAGTTTACTGTTTTTGGCCAGACCAAGTCTAGACTGGAGACACCACAGTGGGTTTGGTTAGTGGTGCTATGTACACTTTGTACACCATCATTTCCAGAAAATGCCATGACCCTAAGGTTACTTCTCATCAGCTGGTCATGCTCTCTTACGCACAGTTCCTCTGTCGCCATAGACACAGTATAGTGTCGCTAGAGCAGACAAACCGCAACATGGAAGTGGTAATGCCTGAGTGAATATTAAAAGAGGAAGTCAATGAGGAGACAAAAGGAGAGAAGTAGAAGCAGACTGTGGTCAAAACAGTTGCAATGTTCAGAAGTGCGTAATTTTAGGTAGGAACAATAATGCAATTAAGAGTTTTGACAAAAAGCAGGTTACAAGAAGGGAAAAAATACGAAGGACAAATCCAGTTTTGAGAAGGTTGAAGCACTGTGTAAAATTTAAATAAAATAAAATGCAGTGTTTCCTAATTCAGATTAAAAAACATTACGACAATACAACATATAAAACTGAAATATTTTACTATTGTATAAAAAAGCAACACATCAGAAAGGTTTGGATGGGTAACAAAAGGCTGGAAAAGTAAGCGTTACTAATAAAAACTGCTAGAGGAGCATTTTGCAACTAATTAGATTAATTGACAACATGAAAGGTGCATTTTAATTTTTCAAATTATTGCGTTCAGTTTTACACCATGTCAGCTTATTTGGATTTGGGTTTGTAGTTATGCTGTACAATCCCACTTTTCCTCAATACAACCATCAGCTCACAAAATGCACACAGCAATGTATTTGGTTGTCAGTCTAGCTCAGCCAAGGTCTGGATATTTGTTGCAACTATACCTACACCAAACTTGCCACCACAAAATGTCAGCCCTATGATTTTTGAGATCACATGACTTATTTTTTTTTTTTTATCAAGCTGTACTAGAAGATTGATACCTTGGTTACAGTTCTACACGTGTTCATCCAGCACATTTTTAAAAAACATGTAAACATTGATAGCACTAAAATAGTGTGGAAAATCAGTGGTACACCTTAAACTGCAGATAAAGCTGTGAAAAAAGAAAAATGTAATTTGTTTTTTTTGCACTTGAACACTGTCATCAGCAGTGTGTATGCATATCTGGCTGTGAAATTATCACACACTATTTATTTTTGTCCTGTTTTGTGAGCCCTGAATGTGAAAGACAGTCAACCCCAAATTATGACTTTTATACTTGATAAACTATAGTCTTGATACAGTCTTCACTTAAAAGTAACGTGTTTCTAAAGAAGCACTCGCATAAAATGTGTAAGAAATGTATGTACATGTTCTTAAAAACAAAAAAACATGTAAATTCCTTGTTTTCCACGTCTGGTTAATTAGTCACTTTGAAGTACAAAAAAAGATTGCTTTTATGATGTATGAGTTCTAACAATACCATAGCTGTCTGAATGTTGCTGCATTTCAGATTGTGCATCTGTATTATTATGTGTAAACTAGAAAGATTTCCTTTGTGGCAAAATGTGAGTTTTTAATGACAAGCACAGATCAGTCAAACTAGTGTTTTATGTTTGAGACTGCGGCAGTCTGTGTTAAAGTAACTGTTCTCAAGCTTACAGCTCAGCCTCACATATGGGAATCTCTTAAAAGTAGACATATAGATCTGTGGTATCCACCAGCCTTAGAAGTGAGTTCTTGCATGGAAAGCAGGCTGAAGAAAATGCAATGCAACAGACAGGAAAGGTGATGATAGAAGACTATAGATTAGACCATTTTAATATATTGAGCCAAACCTGGCAGTGGCCTCCCCAGAGAACTCATTATGAGCTAATCCAGCTTGTCGCAGAGCTCTCTTCTCGGCAAACGACGAGACTTGACTTCCCACATCAAACGGCCGCACTGTCACCACACCCTGTTCAGACATAGTAAGGAGGTGATGTGTGCGGCTCAGTAGCCTCAGCAATAGTTAGAAATTAAAGCATGAGGCCTTTACTGTGGAAAGTCAGGGATGGGGTAGTGGTGGTTTTCTATAAAAGTAAAAACACTTTACTATGATTTTATTATTCTCTCTTATAAGCTCAACAAAAATTTAAATGCAGCACTTTTGTTTTTGCTCCCATTTTTCATCAACTGAACTCAAAGATATAAGGTTTTTTTATGTACACAAAAGGCCTATTTCTCTCAAATATTTTTCACAAATCTGTCAAAATCTTTGTTAGTGAGCGCTTCTTCTCCTTTGCCGAGATATGCCGTCCACCTCACAGGTGTGGTATATCAAGAATATTGCACAGGTGTGCCTTAGGCTGGCCACAAAGGCCACTCTAAAATGTGAACAATTTGTGAACAATATTTGAGAGAAATAGGCCTTTTGTGTACATAGAAAAAGTCTTAGATCTTTGAGTTCTGCTGATGAAAAATGGTAAATGATGCGTTTAGATTTTTGTTTAGTAAGTTTGGCTTGCTTGCAGTTGGGAAACCTAGTTACAAACATCCACACCACTACTGTAGAAATAAATACACTTCACCAGCTGCTGTTTGTTATCAGCATCCTTTCTTCGCTTTAAGGTCAGATTTGTGTCATGCAGACACTTTTGTAAAGTAGCTCTTTTGTACAGTGACATGTTGAATTGCCGTTTTTCCATCCCCCATGCTATAACCTGGCAGTAGATTGTCCCTGCATTTTTTCCAAGGGCCAGTGCCAGTTGTATACCCATCTGTCCATGGGGCCGGGGTCCAGGGGGAAAGCCAGCTAGCATGTTGATCAGCTTGACTGTTTGTTTTTGGCAATGCTGCGTGTGTATGCAGATACAATGTGCATAAAGCAGGCTTGGTGTTTGATGACTGACTCATTTGCCAGGCAGAAAGCCTCATCTGTTGTCTTCCAAGATTTAGAATGTTAATGTAGGAAATATTTACATTTTGGATTAGTTTTTCATTTTCACTTTTTGTGTGCAATGATAAATACACACACAAACACTTGCATTTGTTTAATCTCTGCATGTGGTCTATATCCAAATACAGCATGTTCTGTATTTACATATCAGACTTGTTAGGTTTGGCCCACATGCTGTGCGTCTGGGCGTCTTGAAGTTATATCTATTTCTGTTAGTGAATTTAATTTTATGAGGCTCTAATTTTTTTTTTTGCATTGTCTGAATTTTACACTAATTGTTTCTATTTTTGTTGTAGTTGTTAGAGTCCACAGAAGTGAAGGAAGATGCAGTCCTCTGCTGCTCAATGGAGGTACAGACCACACACACACAGGTTTCTTTGAGAGCAAGATCTGATTGATGTTCAATTAAACTTATGCTCAACACAGATGGCAAACTGTTAAAGATCAGTGTATACAGCAACAGTGTAAGAGCCCAACTGAAACCTCAAAGCTTATTCCTCTATGTAACAGTAAATATGTTTGTCTCAATCTGTATATCATAGTTTGTAAGTTGCCTTTAGCAGACCCCCTTTCTTCTTTTTTTCATTGGTGAACTGAAAGAAAATGACCGGGGTCAGAAGTTATGTTTTATACTCTCTTATATACACTCTATGGATCAGTTAAATTATATCCCACAACTAATGCTACTTTATGTGATCTGGGAATATCGAAACGTAGGTGTGGTGAAACATTTCCATTGAGGCCTAAAATTACTCTAATTAATTAACTAAACTAATGTCAACTGCACAACAATAATTAAAAAATGCATGCAAGACTTGTTTCTGTAAATGAAAATGAAAGTATGGTGGCATGGTGCAATGGTTAACACTGTCACCTCACTGCAGGAGCATCCCATCAATTAATAACTTTGTATCAATATATTAAATTACACCTATTTGATATAATAATATTAACTAATATACGTTTATAACAGTCCCAGTTGTGTAAAAAAAATGGAAGGCAAAAAAAAAAAAGCCTAACACACACCTCATTACTTCTTTTGTCGGCTTTCTGTTTCCCTTGGTAACAAGGTGCCAGACTGTCCTGCACTGCATGCCGTATGGGACACACGTCAAGTCTGACCTCCCAATCTTGTGTTGCAGCTCCAGAGCACTGGGCGCCTCCTGGAAGAGCAGTTTCCAGAGATGATGACAGAGCTTTTAGCTGCGGTCCGGGACAAGATGCTGTGTCCATCCGAGTCCCCACTGACCCGCTCACTTCTCATGGAGGTCATCGAGCTGCATGCACACCGCTGGAGCCCCCTGGAGTCCCTGACAACTCAGTACTACAACCGGGCCATTCTAAAGCTCACCACTACAGCCTAGGTGCTGGCCAAAAGGAGGAAAGGAGACAGACAAAAACACTAATTATTGTTATTTTATTATTATTTTTAAAGTTATTTACTGAACATAAATATACAGAGCTAACATGTTTAGCTTTTTGATCAACAGACAACCAGTAGAGGCATGCTTTACCCACTGTCTGGGAAGGCAGTCTGTAAAGGGGTTGTGTTGTGGCTGCAGAGTAAAGAAGGACCAGACAAGAAGGGGGTTATGGAGGATGGGGGGGGTCCATAGGGAATACAGAGGGCCTTCCCAAAGATGAATGGAGTGGAGGGGAGTTGGGCCAGTCTGTACCAGTCCCTTTTATTGTGTTCATTCTGAGCATCCACCCCTTTCCCCCAGCCTCTAGGGTCCGCGTGGCTGATAAAATTGAGGAGAGGCGTCACAGAGTAGACATGGTGCTGTCTGTCTGGGCTGTCTGCCCCACGAGGCCAGGGCCTAGGTCAAAGGGCCTCACTGTGAGGCCACAGCTCCTCCCCGTCTTTGTCTGCCCTCCCCCAAGCACATCCCCAGCAGGAAGTCTTCTTTGTGGGGCTGCAACAGCGGACCTGCTGGGCCGGACTGGGCCAGGATCAGACTCAGTCTGGCTTCAGTACAGCACCAGATGGCTGCCTGAGCCCCTGTGAGACAACACACTCCTAACACACTCCCTCTGGCACAGGCTGGGCTCTGGGCTCAGTGCTGTATGGGGGGTGCCGCATTAGAAAAGCATTAAAGCAGACATGACTCTGATAGTCTTTTGTTTTTGTCCTACTGAGGAATGTCTCCTCTCCACTGTAACGCCGTGCATGTCATGCTTTGTTAACCATATTGATATTTTTAAACCAACTGTTATTTTTATTACTGCCGATTTACTTTAATGTTCTGTTTTATGATGAATTCTGTGTACAGGATGTAATATCAGTAGTCATAATTGCAAAGGTTATATTTGCAATTTGGGTTTGCACTGTTTAGCTTTAAATTTCCATTGTGCAAAAATCTGAAACAGTGGTTGTGGGTTAATTTCTTGTGAGATAAGTGGGCAGTGGCAACACTTTTAGGTTATTTTAATGAACTAGTGGCCTTGATAGCTCTCTGGTTTTAGTAGCTTTTTCAATTTAGGCCTGCTGGCCTGTCTCAAAGGAGGGCATGCTCTTGGACTTAAAACACAGTACAGAAGACTAAATAATGTACATCTGCAACAAAAAGTGCTTGACACACAAAGAGAAAAGGTGATTATTCTCCTTCTCGAGCCATTTTTTTGCAGTGGACATTTTGCAAGTGTTAATTTTTGAGTGTAACTGATTTTTGTTTTTTTGACAAAATGGAATTAACCTGTGTAATGAAGATGAAACCTTCTTAACCTTGTTAGTCATATGTGACTGTTCTCCCAGCTTAAGTGTGTAATATTATATTGACTTAAAAACAATCATACCATTTGTACATGGGCTTGACGTATAATCCAGTATTCAGTATTTACAACTATAAGTGAAGTAGAGCTGCATAAGCATGGGGTTTTTACGTAGTAACAAGACAGTGGCAGTTTGTATAGATGTTTGGAAGTAGTTACTGTACATCTATCATATCCCATGCATACGCACACAAGCACATGCATACACAAGTTCCCCACTGACGCTCTCTGGGCTATTTTAATTGTTTTGTTATATTCTCTGTCTTGCATCAAGAATTGAGAACTTATGTGGTAGGGAGATACCCAAAACACTAATGTAGAAGGGTGTTATTTCTCTTGAATAGTTTGGACTGTGCAGGGCTTAATTGTCATGTGTACATGATCTGATTTGTTTTAATATTTTATTTCCAAATTTTATTATTAGGTTTTTATTTAAGTTATGTTCAACTTGTTTATATATATATATATAAATCTATAAAATTTTCTTTCTGGTGGGTTAGACTTCTAAAGCAGGTGTGATACCTACCTTGCTGGCAAGTGTGTAAGTGTGCTATTAACATGTGAATAGTAAAAGCCCATTGGTCAGTTTGCATTATGCAAAGCGTGGCTGGCTCTCACAGCAGATGGGGCAGATGGAATAGCCACCCCCTTCTGTGGTATCGAGCCTTTCCACCTCACGTGCCCTTAGACCCTTCTGCTTGGGTCACTCATTCTACGATTGTACAAGAAGCACCTTTATTTACATATTCTCATGAATATTGGAGAAACAGGGCTCCAACAGTCAGCAAGCTGTAAAAGTACAATAGTGGGTCATCTGTGAGCTCTTGTCTGTTGTTGTTGTTTTTTTTTTAAGCAACTGAAAAATAAACTACCAGGAAAATAACAACACTTGTGCATTTTCTGCCCGTACCATCACTAACCAAACCATGTGAAGCTGAGTGCGCTTAAGTCAGGCTGCTACCATAAAGATATTATTCAGCGCTTATAACACAATGGTGCACGCCCACATTGATTTCTCTGCCATTTCCCCTAATCGGCGCGCCGCAGTAGGTCATTATACTAACAATTCATACATGTCCACGTTGTAACAACTCATTTACATCTTCAACTTCACAATGTCTATGTGTGTGCTGGAGCTATGATGCCCTCGGCGATTTGCCTTTGGTAAGCTCTGACACGTGCCTAGGGCTTCTTGACTGTGGGCCTCCCACAGCTCTGTGTACTAGGGTTGGCTCCCCACTGAGGACCCTTTCCCTAACCAACAGGACATCCTTCAGGATCAATCAGTCTGGCCTTTATGCAATTGAACAAGTGAAACTTCATCTGTTGTCCTTGGCAGAGATTCATGACAGTCTCTCAAATGTAATCAAAACACTTTTTAAAATGTGAATACTCCAGGCAACAAAGGAGGGCTATTATACACTAGCAGACCAACTCATGCAACAAAGGCAGTTGTAGAGGGAATTGAAATGTAAAATAGATGAAGCTGAAGAAAAATAATGACTGCTGGTGTAGAATAAATGTGTATGAGATAAACAAGGACCTATAAAAAGTATATCAAATCATGAAATAAAAATATACAGTAGCAGCGAGCTGAGAACATTGATTTAAAACAGATAACTAAGAGAGAACTAGAAGAAGTGCATAGACAACTGCCAAGGCCTTTGCTCAATCCCACAATCGGCTTTAGGGCCACATTTATCAAAGGTTTGCATGGACACTAAGTGAATAATACATGCTAAAACTAGGACAAACCCAGGCGCAGCTGAAGTTAGTGTCTCTCACAGGTGCTACATGAGCGCAGCATAGATTTTGCTCCGGTGACTCAACTAATATGTATAATGAGGCATTTTTGCTAGAACGCACAAAATTAATGGCAGAGAAAATGCAAATGAAATCATTTTGCAGTTGCTGTTTGATTTATCACGTGTACAGGAGCTAAAACTGTGTAAATTTAGCACGTTGGAGCAGCAGGTGCAAACGTTTTGTGGAGGAAAGACTTGTTATTTGTGCACAGATGAGGCAATGAAAATTGAACAAAGATTTACAAAGAAGCAACAATAAAGTGGTGATTTGAACAAAAGCAACAAACTTGTAACACTTTCCCTTTAGTTTCGCTCATATTCCACTGAACTGCAGCTGTCTTCCACAAGTCTGTTCTACGTCCTTTTAACGTCACTACAGTGGAGACTGACAGCGTATGCGTGATGGTGTTGTGGAGTTAATCCACTTGTCTCCCTGTTGTCTCCCCAGTGCGCGCTGAGTCTTGTTTGTTCTGATACAAGTCTAGCCCATTTAAAGTTGCATTGTCCCACAAACAGCAGGCCTACTGCTTCTACAGAAAACAAAAAACTCTCTTGTTTTTTTTTTTTGCCTTTCGCCTTCCCTGATACAGCACGGGGTAAAAACTGTAGCGTTTCTGTGAAGTCTCTCGCATATCCATCTCTTCATCTGCTTCAGTTCAGTGACAGGCCACTGGGTTGACGCGATGGGCTCGCTCTCGGACACACGCTGAACTCTCCATTACATATCAGATTTGTAAACTGTTTCTTATAGAAAGTCGCACGAAACACTCCCACAAATAGCTAACACTATTTTTCAATCTGCACTTGCAATGCAGCACCTGTCTAAGTAAATACACTATATTATAATATTAGCTCACTTTTGGCTCAGATGAGCTAATACATTTGGACATATAGTGTCTGGCCCATAATGTCCTGATGTAGACTTGAACTATGGTTCTTCTACTTCCTTCCTTCCTCCACAAAACCCTTAGCTCACAATGGTAAAATCCACTAAAACTATTACGCTATTACGCTGTTTGTATACAATACAGTGTGTATTGTATACAAACAGCGTAATAGCAATTATATAGGAAGAGAGTGAGATAGTTTGAAGCAGCTTACTACACAAACACTGATGGGATTGCAGTTACCTAAGTGGCTTTTAATAAAATTTAAATTAAATTAAAATGTTGTTATATAAAACTTAATGAGGTCAAAGGTGTCTGCTTGCCCGCTTGAAAAAGTCATCACACGCTAGTGTGGTATATCATTTTAAACATTCATAAATGTTAATGGGAACCATGACAGCAATAAAATAAAGGTTCTGAGCAAATAAACCTTTGATTGTGATGTGAAGCATCAAGTAAGTCACATTGATCGGGAGCGGAGTACGCTATAAGTACTTGGGATTTTTTTCTCTCCTCTAAGGGGTCCCTGGCCACAAATGTTTGAGAACCCCTGGTCTACACAAGAACTGGGTTTCAATTTTTCGAGTACACTCAAAGACATTTTTGTCTCACAGCAGGGAGCCACTCAGGGTGCTCCACACTGTGTACTGGGAAAACGGAGTCTCTAATGAAAACAATGATATATCAGCCCCATCCTTAAACAATTGCAAAATAAGGCAATTTTACGCTTCATACATTAATATTTTGACAACTTTCTGTTAGTAATACATACATACACACTGGTGAATCAGAGTGTATCAGCTTCACCCAGGAAGACCACAAGATGTAAAAGTTAAAGTGAAAGTATTAAGCTGTGGCTTCTTCTGCAGTAGTGACTGTGTTAGCAGGGTGAACAGTGACGTTTGCTGGTCTCACAGGGGTTCTATTAATTTTTACACCTACTGTTTGTTTTTTTTACACCTCGACCATATCCATGTAGATGCAAATCTGAGACTCATAACTGTTGTGTTTTCCCAGGCCAGCGTTATTGTGTAAACAGCCCCTTTATCTTGCTAACAGACTAACAAACCAACCAGCCGGTGAAAACATAACCTTATTGGTGGTTATAATAATTTTATGGGGGTAAATGGCATAAGGCCACCGTAGCAAAATGGAACAAGTGCAAGAGCTTGAAAAGTTGTCTCTCCATGACTATCTCCACTGCCACTAATTGATGAATACATGGGTGTCTGTCTGGTGACTCAAACTACTACCAACAATAGTTTGAGCCAGACAAAAAGAGGTGGTTTCTCGTCTGGCCCTGATGACAAACCAAAGACAGAAAGACAGGACACTGGTGTTAGGATAACCACGCACCTACAGAATTGCTCTTTTTTGGGTACGCCTTCAGTCTGACAGTTGACGCACTTCTTTATCATGCTAGAGTTTGTTCCCATCTGTTTCTGTCTGATGAGTACAAGCCAAAACCGGAGAGAATATTTTTGTTTAGACCTAAGGGATGCAAAGGCCAGATATTGAGTAAAAAAAAAAAAAGAAAAACGCTGAGTTAAAACACACAACATATCCACAGATGTTGTTGTACAGTACACAGTGTTGTGAGAAAAATCAATACGAGTGGGCTCTAGAAGTGGTTTCAGCGCGTTCTCCTGACCTTTCCCTCTCAGCTGCAGCTACAGTGTGAGTTTATTTTACTCCCCAAAAACACATCTAACTCAACTACACTAGAGTTAGTCACGTAGAGGGGAGCTTTAATCTGCATTTATTTATTCATGACACATTAAAACTTTATGGACGCTCAAATGTTATACAGTATGGTTCTCTTTTTAACAAGTTTCCAGTATGTAGTAAACTACAGAAAGTGAACCAAATAAAAGGACATTTGGGTTTTTGAAGATTTTTTACTTGAGATGGAAGATGGAAGAAGATTCAATTGCAAAACCAAGCCTTATTCTTTCTTTGGTTCCAACAAGTGGGCTGATTGAGTTATTTAAAAAGTATATGCATTTTGGATGAAGTGTGAGAAAAATATGTGAAAATGTTTTACTAGCCACACATTTTGCTTGGTACACTCAAAAAGTGCTTGAACCTCTGTTGGCAATCCTTTAGGCAATTTTATTACTATAATCAGTGGTCAGAGCATAGGCACACCTACACCACACAAGTTGTTAAAAAAAAAAGTTTGTTTTTAGGAAAAGCACAAATGTGATCTAAAGTAAAACAAAAACTAGAAAGAGACATGGACTGCTTCCAGAGTGGCAGTGGAGGAAATTATGTCATGACCTGTTCACTTCCTGAATTCACTGTTTCAGTGGCCCTTTTACTGCTGACTCAGTAAATCACCACTGATTTGTTCCTGTGGTGGGGACTAGAGATATTGCCATTCACAACTACATAACTATTATGTATATAGAATTAGCACTTACACATTACAAGGGGAAAAGCATCAGTTTTGAAAATATAGAGATAACAATGGACCAATGACACTGAGGCATACAGTATGTCTTTGAGTATTAAAAACATACAAGTCATGGTCTGAGAGGAAATAAGTGTTTTAGAGAGAAGATGACTGTTTACACAAGACTATAGTCTACCTTTTCAAAAACATTTTTGAAAAAACAAAACCTGTGCATTGTAAGTAATAAACAATATTTTTTGTGTTGGATTCAATGGAAACAAAGTTATATTTATCTAAATGAGTCGGTCAGTTTTGAGTGCACTGCTGATGTAAATTTCTAATTTAAACACATAATGGAGCTGTTTTTTGCATAATCTCGTGTGTGATTGGCAGATGTTCAACACTAAGCATAACACATGTTGTGTACTACATGTGCCCCAAGTGCTCCTGATATATTGTCTCTCATTCTCAGCAGAAACACACTGCCAGGATTAACAAACAGTCTGATAAATGAAGAGGAAATAAGGAGAGGATCAGGTGGAGCACAGGCATTTTACAGCGCCAGGGATTAATAAGTGACCAAACACAATGAGCAGAGCTATTAGATCCTTATCACTGCTTCTCCATCCTTTATCTAGATGTCTATGTGTCAGTTGGTCATTTCCTGTGCTGACCAGACCAGCCACCCAGAAGTGTGTCTTTCTTTGTGGCTGACAAGTCGCTGTGAACAAATCCTCTGCAGTGACCTGCACTCAGTGCCTGACTACTGAAGCAGAAATCAACACACAGAACCATAATTAGAGCCAGTGTAGACAGGGCCAAGTGCGAGTCCCTGCTGCTCAGTGGAGCAGAAGGGAGCAGTGGACTAGCACAGCCGTTGGAGGTCCTGCAAGTGTCCGCGGATGAGCGGCGGGAAGTCACACCTGATGTCTTTGTTGCTATGCTCCTGGCCAGCGGCTGTTATTGTGGCAACCTGCTCCGGCAAGACGACCCTGTTACTAGGCAACCTTAAATTCTGAGGCAATATTCTCAATTCTCGAATATAAGTAAGTTTATAAAACAAAACGTTGAAAATGATTAAACACACACAGAGAAGTCCAACACAAGAACACATTAGAGCTGCCTGGTCCTCTGCCTTCACAGAGCAAATTCCCAGCATGCAGCAGTCCCTCTCTCTTTGTACACTGCTGAGAGAGGCCTGTCCCCACTATATTTTGTGTTAAATAGACATAAAAGAGCTGAGAACACAGCTCACTGGCCACACTGTACAAGGGGGGGCTTTGTCCGAAGACATGCTCTGCATTAGCCTCTGCTTCCACCAGCACAGAAACAACAGACAAACTGAGCACTGCCTGATGAATTATATACCATTACAATATAGCAATACTGTTGTTGTTTGTTTAAAACAATCATATTATTAAAAGCCCACCCAATCTCTGATATTAAATAATATTCACATATCAAATATCTAGAAAGTTACTTTAAAAATGTCTGAGCTAAAAGAACATAATAGCATCTAGAAAGTTAGTCATACAGCATAGTGTCTACAAATAAATAGAACAAAGACCTAACTTTAAGTTTACATTGTGTCATTACCAAACTCTAAACCTGCTGACTGACATCTCACAAAAACGTCATGATACTATGTCAGGAAGAGAAGCAATGCTTTTACACTTTATATTTGAATGTACAGTATGTGATATACCTGTACCAGACCAAAAAGCTCTGGTTTGTGGACAGGCATTGGCTGCCAACTAGTCCACAATAGTATTGGGATTGTGTAAACACTTGTGACGGGTGAGTCAGAATGATTTTGGCTGCAAACTGTGAGCCGCCTACAAGTGCCAGGCATTGCAAGGCTGCCTTTCCTAAATGATGATGTGTGTCAGAGAGTTATATGTACTTTTTAATAAGCAGCAAAAGATTGGTGAGTCATGGCTACTGACTGAGTTCAGCGCTTTTTCAGTTATCTGCTAAGGCAGTAAACTTCCCAAATGCTAGATACATGTTAGCATGTCTACTTGATTTTTAGTGTGCAGTGACTTTGTATCAAACAATAACACTGTTAATACTGTCCCAGAAGGCCAGCATAGGGAGAATAGGCAGTACAGTTGGTTGTTTCCACATTGTACAATGTGATTATGTCACAATCTCTGATGGGGCAGGAGCTAGTATTCTTGTACAGGTTAGATGCTACTTTCATAAGAAACATCCAAAATTCACAGATGTTGAACCAGATCATTAATATTAGTGACAACGTCCATGATCTCGCAATATGTATCCAACCACACCAAAAAATGCTTACTAAAAGACATTTTGCCTGCCCCCATCTCAATAAACACTACAGGCCTAAAGAATGTTGTGACGTCACCTGAAACCCTATTCTAGAATGTGATGATGTAAAAACCTCAGGTGGAGGCACAAATGTACGCAAATGTACGCAAATGTACGCAAATGCACAGGTGAGGTACAGTTTTTAAAAGAAATATTCCAACTAAAAATCCACACATTTTGAACTTGATCATTTTGTTAGCAACTGGGTCCACAACCACATCATAATTCTGACCTACTCAGTTTTAAACTATAGACCCTTAAGAATTCTATCACTTCATGTGAACGCAACCCATTATGTTAAACTAATAGCTCAGTTCTGCAGTTTACTTGTACAAGCTAAGAAACTGGCAATTTACAAGGTCTTTGTGATTGGCGGGTCAATTGATGTCAGGTCTCTTTCTCCCTCTCAATCAAACAATACCAGTTTTTCTCCATTTCACTCCTCTTTCTTACTTATGTCTGCCACATGGATCCAACAAAGTGCAGTTGACACCACACAGTCCACCAGACTCTATATAATTTACCTATGCATGTGTATCTTTGGATGTCAGCAAACAGCCGATGTACCAAGATAGACTCACAAAGATAGATCGCAAATGGGGCTAGGCTGGAACCCACATCCTGCTCTGAGACAGGAACTTCACCACCCTACAGAAATCTAGTCTGTATTAAAAGATTTTTGTCAAAGTGTAGTCTCACTATTAGTAAAGATAATGAAAACACCAAGACTAATTGACTTGTTTGGTTTTATCAAGACTTGACAACACAGAGTTTATGCCCAGTGAGATTTGTGGACAAATCTGAATCTGTCCAAATGAGTAGCTCAATCTGTGTGCCTCTGTTAGTGTCCTCCCACAGCAGTCCACACAGTCCCAGCAGGACGCAGGCTCACCTGTCACTCTCTTGCAGGAGAGGGGCACTCTAACTCAAAAGCTCCTCACTGACTGGGCCCGGTCGCTGGCTTTCCCCATTAGTCATGTGGCGACAGTAAGTAACAGTCAGTCCGGCGGGTGGCTGGCTTGGCGTCAGCTCTCTGGCTATTTGGCTTTCAGACAGTGAATGCCACATTGTGTGTTGTTACACAGACAGAAGATATTGGTGCCTTGAGAGCAAAAGTAAAAATATTTGGGCTTTTTTCATTTTTGTTTTAAAAAAAACCCATTGAAAATAGGTCATCATCACGTACTGGAGGAGAGCGGTTAAGTGGTCGTCTTTTAAAATGTAATTCTGATAGTGTCAACGTACAAGGCAAAGCATGAGTACATTCACTGTTTTAAAAAGGCCTCCTTTCAAAGACATATTAACAACAGAATTTGTAATGAAGCGTTGAAAATCCATTATGCCATCTTTATGACTGCCGGAGGTAACTACACGTATTACTGGCCCTTTATGACAATAATAACATGCTTAATGAGATCAGCCATGATACACTGTGTGGACTCTGTGGCTAAGGAGCCCACCTTTCATTAAATACATACCTTTTTGACATTGAGCCACAAGTGAACTGCTGATACAATACATATGATAATTACAATGTGTGGGATGGAACATCTTTCACCTCTTAAAAGTCATTCATTATCCCTCCCCCAGTCCCATATGATGTGTATTGGTAAAAGCTACACTAAATGTAATGTGCGACCCCTACCCTAAACCCAGAGGATCCAGCAATGAGCCCATGTCCTGGCGATCAGTGGCTGCACGTCAGACATCAGGCCGGCAGACAAAGGACTATTCATTGTCCCATTGAGCTGGTCGCAAGGCCTCTCTCCGAGACACTGGGGCTGACGCCGAGTTTGGCGGCACTGATATACAATAGTGATATTATTTTTTGTCCACAGTACAACTAATACGCACTTCTTGTAAATTGACTCCAGGCTCTGGCTCTGAATGCCAAGCCAACAATGCATGGAGTTGAAGTACTGGTGTGTGTCTGCAATGATTCTTCTTTCTAAGAGTAATTTTGAGCCTGTTGTCTTGGAAACAACATATTTCCTCTCACTCAAGGTGATCAGCTTGTCTCACACTTCTTACTTTCTCACAAACACTCATTATTATTTTATGGCGGGTCAATGCACTCTACAGACATTTATTACTGCTGTGCATTGACATAAGTGCAACTTATGCCACTGTCAAGTACATTTCTCTTCTAGCCATAAACAGAGGAGATATTGGATCATCAGTAGTTCAGGGTTTGTACTTTAGAGTAGTGTTTCCCAACCTGGTCTACAGGGACCCCAAGGGGTACACAAGCACTTTGCAGGGGTACTTGGATTTATTTCATAATTTATTATATGATAAGAAATTATTTGCAATCTTTTCATATTGAATTGTTGAAACTTAAGAAAGACAAGCTGCCTCACTTCTAAAGAATATTAGCTAAATGTTATACTGTTTTTTGTTACATATTACTTAAGTATAATAGGTTCAGAGGAGAGTTATTCCAATGGTTTGGTCCAATGGTAAAGTAAATTTAATGGTTGAAAATTACTATACAAGTTTATTCTGAACATAAAGTATATAGTAAAATAAGGATATACAACAGTTTATATTTAAATTTTAGTTTCTATCTAAAATTTGAGTTTAAATAAAAATAATGCAAAAAAAAAAAGTACTAATGACAGATGTTTTATATTGCACTTTTTAATGAGTACAGGGGTACTCAAGATATGACAAAAAGTCCAGGAGTACACGACAAAAAAGGCTGCTTTAGAGCACTTGGCCTTTTGTGAGGATAAAGGAAATGTACTGAAGCGTTAATCAAAAAAATAATAAAAAATAGTGCTACAATCTTTAAAGCATTTTGTTTCTTTTCTTTACAAGTTCTACTATTATTGCTATTGATCCAAAACAAGGGAGACCCAGCACATTACAGATGCCACTGTGAACTCAGTGCTGGCAGGAGCAGCTTGGCAGCAGTAACAGTGCTGCAGTAAACTGACATGAGCATGAGAGTAGCAGTGGTTCAGTGAGGTCAGCATCACGCACAGGTGAGGCGGCCAGTAAATATAAACATTAGTGAAGGACACCAAATAGTAAAAAATACTTTTATTTGTGTCACAGCCCATGCAGATATTTTACAAAAAGTCTAAAGCAATGGGTTCAGCCAGGGCAGTTCTCATGACAATTTCAACATGTGGATGGTGTCTTGTTTCTACACTGTGTAACTCCTAGGTAGTCCTGTTTTAATGCTTAGACATTCACCTCTTATGGACAGGTGTTTGTCTGATCAATGTAATTGTGATGTCAATTTTAATATAAAGTAAATAAATAAACTTACATGACACTGTCAAGGTTAAAGAAAGATGGCTGCCACATAAACAAGTACAACATAACATTCGTAAGAAGATCACTTACAGAAAGATACAGTGCTCTTTGTGTAAGTGCCCATGCCCTCTCTAGAAATCTTGCCAAAATAAAAATGTAATTTCAAAATAGCCAGCTCAACATATCACCATCAAACAACCAAAACAAGTCAGAATTTTTACACTGGATTTTCTCAAACACAAAAATTATTAAATCATTATACAGTGAACAACAGGCTAAAACGCAAATCCTCAACTAAACCTAAGTCACACAAAACACTCAGTCCTTCCTCCTCTGGAATCCCTTTGTACCTCCACTGCAAGAGGGAGGCCTCCTGTTCGCAACTATCCTCTTTTTAGATTAATGTAATGTAAGGCTCTGTGGAACAACCTTCTTTAAACTTCTTATTTTTGTTTTGGTGCAAACATCTGATACTTTTTATCCATTTGAAACAATTGTGTAGCCTCAGGGTAGTAATGCTACACTGCAGATTACTGTAAAACAAAAATAGTGTACTTACTAGTGAAAATATTTCAAGAACACCATTTGACCAAGGACATTTATGAGCTTTGTCTTAACTACAACCTTTTTCAAGTGAGTCCATCTTCCAATAAGCGCCCAAGGCGGTTTCACAATCTATTAACTTCTCCCTTTTGCTTCACCAGACAAGGCTCCCAATGCTGCCCTCTACAGTCCTGGCAGTCCTCATCACTTTTGGCCCACATTTGACTGTGAAAGCAATACGGTACTGTGGCACCAAATGTAGCACCATAATATACAATCAATACCTGGCCAGTGATAGATATTGCAATATCACAAATCACAAAAAAGCCTAATAACTAATAAATGTTCAAACCTTTATTTCCTATTCATTTACTAATTTTTATTATTGCACACAGAAATTGGGGCTTCTCCAAAGGAAAACTCTTGGCCTGTCACACAGTTGGAAGATTGTCATTGACATTGGCTTTATAGCAATTTATTTTAACTGTAAAACATAATTTTAATCACAAATATGAGGCATATCTCAACTAAAGTCAACTGTATTGACAAACCTTTTAGACATTCGGATAACCTAATTGATTTCTCTATTGTGTATTATTGATAGACTCGTGCTGTGCTGGATATGGTGGGACATTATGAGTTGTGATTGCTCATCATGATTCATGCCACACCAAGACAAACTGATCAGGTTATTGACTGGTCACTATGAAACATGACCATTGTGGCTGTGTGAAAAACATCCTGTTCTCACACTGCTGAAGGCTGCACAAATAAATTATTAATGAATCAGATATTTGGCGAGTTGGTAATTGAAGACTGGATAAAAAAAAATAAAGCCAGGTGTTAAACAAGAGATAATAATGTGGCTATCCTCCACTTCTGGACTGCTCTATCCACTGATCAACAAAGCAGGTGTATGTATATGACCCTGGTAAAAAATATTGTAAAAGCTAATAATTTGCTCCTTTACTGGCCCCTTGTGGCTGGAGTAATGATGCTTGGCCCTGAATCACAATGGTACAGAAAAGAATCCTAGATCCAGTTGGAATTCTCTAGCCACACCAAAAAAATGGAAACATAACCTTCTTGTCAAAAATAATAATGAAACAAAACAAGTGTTAGTTAATAATATCCATTTGCCACCCTAATCCACCTTTCCCCTGCTTGTTCTTTCAGTGCAGGGTAACGTGTGTGGGGAAAGATTGTGTGGCCAGTAATTAAAGCACAGCTTGTCTTAACACTGGCCTCAGAGCCAAGGGAAACAGCAACGTGTCAGGATTAACATACAGGTGTTAAGGCTGTTTGGACCTCTGTTATTCCAGAGCCACAGACTTGGCTGATGGCCCCATGTCAACAGGCAGGTCTTAAATTGTGAACGCAGCCTGGTGTGTGCAGGAGCAAAACTGTGCAAAGTAAAGTTGACTCAGAGGTGACCTGAAATCAAAGCCTGTTACACCAAATACCATCTGCAGAAACAGTTCCTCAAACTCAACATTGGCTCAGTTCAAACATAAACAGTCAGATAAGTTCATAGTGCATCATACCCTGTACAGCATGGGTCGTGTCAGCCCAGGATAGTTTGGTACAGGTAGCCCCAAAACAGGCTAGTGTTTCTATTACTCTGGGTCCCGGAGACCACTGTCTCACGTAAACTCTGACATCACACTGTGCATTAAATTCACTTTGCTGCATCACTGTACCACATTTAACAACTAACCATAAAACAACAAGAGTTTAACATGAGTTTGATACAATCTAACTATAAATGCAATGTTTAAATTCACAAAGCAAGCAGTGTAATATATATATAAAAAATAAAAAAAATTGTCCTCTCGCCCTCCGCGGGCAGTTTCATCCATCCAAGCTCGGGTCCTCTACCAGAGGCCTGGGAGCTTGAGGGTTCTGCGCAGTATCTTTGCTGTTCCTAGGACTGCACTCTTCTGGACTGAGATGTCTGATGTTTTCCCTGGGATCTGCTGTAGCCACTCTTCCAGTTTGGGGGTTACTGCCCCGAGTGCTCCGATGACCACGGGCACCACTGTTGCCTTCACTTTCCAGGCCTTCTCAAGTTCTTCTTTGAGGCCTTGGTATTTCTCCAGTTTCTCGTGTTCCTTTTTCCTGATGTTACAATCGCTTGGTATTGCGATGTCAACCACAACGGCTTTCCTCTGCTGTTTGTCCCTCACCACAATGTCCGGTTGGTTCGCCATTACCATTTTGTCTGTCTGGATCTGGAAGTCCCACAGGATCTTAGCTCGGTCATTCTCTATCATCTTTGGAGGTGTTTCCCATCTTGACCTCGGGACTTCCAGACTGTACTCTGCACAGATGTTCCTGTACACTGTACCAGCCACTTGGTTATGACGCTCCATGTATGCTTTCCCTGCCAGCATCTTACAGCCTGCAGTTATGTGCTGGATTGTCTCAGGGGCCTCTTTGCACAGTCTGCACCTGGGGTCTTGTCTTGTATGATCGATCTGGGCCTCTATTGCTCTGGTGCTCAAGGCCTGCTCCTGTGCAGCCATGATCAGTGCCTCTGTGCTGTCCTTCAGTCCAGCCCTTTCTAGCCATTGGTAGGATTTCTCGATGTCAGCCACTTCAGTTATCTGTCGATGGTACATCCCATGTAGGGGCTTTTCCTCCCATGATGGTTCCTCCAGCACCTCGTCCTCTGTTTTCCACTGCCTGAGACATTCACTGACAACTTCATCCGTTGAGGCCATCTTCCTGATGTAGTCACGGATCTTGGATGTTTCATCCTGGACAGTGGTTCTGACACACACCAGTCCTCTGCCTCCTTCCTTGCGCTTAGTGTACAGTCTCAGGGTGCTGGATTTGGGGTGGAACCCTCCATGCATGGTTAGGAGCTTTCGTGTTTTCACATCTGTGGTCTGAATCTCTTCCTTTGGCCAGCTTATTATTCCCGCAGGGTATCTGATGACCGACAGGGCATAGCTGTTGATTGCCCGGACTTTGTTCTTGCCATTGAGCTGGCTCCTTAGGACTTGCCTTACTCGTTGGAGGTATTTGGCTGTGGCTGCTTTTCTTGTGGCCTGGTCCAGGTTGCCATTTGCTTGTTGGATTCCAAGGTACTTGTAGCTGTCCTCAATGTCTGCTATTCTGCCGTCTGGGAGTTGGACCCCTACTGTATGGACTACCTTCCCTCTCTTTGTCACCATTCGCCCACACTTCTCAAGTCCGAATGACATTCCGATGTCATTGCTGTAGATCCTGGTTGTGTGGATCAGTGAGTCAATGTCTCTCTCGCTCTTGGCGTACAGCTTGATATCATCCATGTAGAGGAGGTGACTGATGGTGGCCCCGTTCCTGAGTCGGTACCCATAGCCAGTCTTGGTGATGATCTGGCTGAGGGGGTTCAGACCTATGCAGAACAGCAGCGGGGACAGAGCATCTCCTTGGTATATCCCACATTTGATGGACACTTGTGCAATTGGCTTGCAGTTGGCCTCAAGGGTGGTCTTCCACTGCCTCATCGAGTTTGCAATGAAGGCTCTTAGAGTCCTGTTGATGTTATACATCTCCAAGCATTCCATGATCCATGTGTGTGGCATTGAGTCATAGGCTTTCTTGTAATCAATCCAGGCGGTGCACAGATTAGTATGTCTGGCTTTGCAGTCCTGAGCGACTGTTCTATCTACGAGCAGCGAGTGTTTAGCTCCTCTGGTGTTTTTACCAATGCCCTTCTGTGCTGTGCTCATGTATTGATCCATGTGCCCACTTATCTTAGTCGCTATGATGCCTGACATGAGCTTCCATGTGGTGGGGAGACAGGTTATTGGCCGATAGTTGGATGGGACTGTTCCCTTCAGGGGATCCTTCTGGATCAGGATTGTCCGGCCTTCAGTTAGCCATTCAGGGTGGGTCCCATCCTTTAGCAGCTGGTTCATTTGTGCTGCCAGGCGCTCATGGAGTGAAGTTAGCTTTTTCAGCCAGTAGGTGTGGATCATGTCAGGCCCTGGTGCTGTCCAGTTTTTCTTGGATGTCTGTCACTGTGATGGTTACTGGTTCTTGTTCAGGGAGGTTGCTGTGGTCTGCTCCTCCAGCCCCTGTGCACTGTTGTGTGACGCCTTCTTCTCCCATATGCCTTTCCAGTATTGTTCAGTCTCCAGCCTTGGTGGGTCTGCTCTGTTGTTATTACCTTGCCACTGAGAGTACACTTTAGCTGGTTGAGAACAGCCGGTTTATTCACCTTGCTTCGATTTCTCTCGTGTACCTCTTTAGTCGGGTGGCCAAGGCTTGGAGTCTTTGCTTGGCAGCTTCAATGCTTCAGGTATGGACATCTTGCTGTACCTCTTGGGTGCTTGTTGTTTCATTGCACCTTTCTGGAGCTCTGACAGTTGGCTCGCTTCTCTCCGAGTTACCTTGATTTTAGCCTCTAACCTTCTTTTCCATGGTGGATATGCATCTTTATGGTTGCTCTTTGGTTGATAGCCAAGCTCCTCAAGGATCACTACTGCTGAAGTGTATATCAGCTCATTGGTTTCAGTGATGGTCATCGTAGGTATTGTTCCCAAAGCTGCATTCACATCTTCCAGGAGACTTTCTGAAGGTACTTCACTCAGCCTGTGTAAGTGGTGTCGGGGTTGCCTGGTCTTCATTTTAGCCATGATCTTATCTCTCAGGTCAGTTGCTGCCTCGCTCAGCGTGATGGTGCTTATTGGGGCTTCGTACCCAAACTCTGGATGGGGAATTGGTGTTAACTCCCCTCTGACCTTGCGTCCTGGCTCCCCCTTGCCGTAGCATATGTGTTGTATCTCGTCAATCTCAAGTTGTGAAAGCAGGTGCCGCTTGTGGATGTTGGAACACTGATCCCGTCCATTTCCGTCTTGTTCCAGTAGCCCACTTCTCATCAGGCTGCTCTGGTTCCCCAACACCTGACACAGACCTTGTTTGACCGGGCGACGTCTGAGCAGGTATGTCTCGTAATTCTTTGTCTCTCATCATGAAATATGAGGTAGGCAATAGCGCAAAGGGTCTTGCCTAAGGACCCACACTGGAGGTTGGTATTCACCTCGGCCGGGATGTGAACCCA
Source organism: Bostrychus sinensis (assembly GCA_020698575.1). NCBI lineage: Eukaryota > Metazoa > Chordata > Actinopteri > Gobiiformes > Eleotridae > Bostrychus > Bostrychus sinensis. The sequence continues at coordinate 19,636,090 of CM036239.1, read as the reverse complement.
GGTCCCCTGTGTGAAAGTCGGTTGACTAACTCACTGAGCTATTTTTTTTTTTTTGCCTCTGAATGACAGGGTTATAGAGGAATTAACAAATTAATCAAATTTCTGTAATGCAATGGCAGTCGTACCAGTGAAAATAAGTGCTTTTTATTATTAACGAAAGGGCTCAACACAGAAGACTGCGAGTTTAGTGTAATGTAGTGCCAAAACCTCCACTTGAACCATGGATCTTCTAGTTCAGAGGTAAATGCTCAATTACATTGCGCCACAAAGTCCTTCTATCTCACAATAGTAAACAATCCACTAAAACCATATTTATTCATTTACTGAGCCCCTGCGGTTGGAGCTTGTTTGTTTGGCCCAATTATGCAATGGTGCCAGGTAATGTGCCAGATCCACACAAAAAAAAAGTATATTTCTCAAATTTATTTTTTGGCACATTAATAAGCTTTCATGAAAATCTAAATTTTTGAGCAGTTCCTCTTTTTCTGGTTAACTTACTAGCAGAGAAATAAAACAACACAGGATCAGTCAATGAATTTAAAATTGTACAGAGTTGTAACACTACTCTGAAAGTTTCTTCATGAAATTGTAAATTAAGCTGCATGTGATATTGTTGTACTCTATAATTACCAGTAATAGCATTGGCTTATCTCAGTATGATTTGGTATTAGGTAGGTAATAAAATGCAGGGAAAAACTAAATATATGAATCTGCTAATTTATTCTAGTTGTGATCTGAGGCAATGTTAATGAAGTTTAGCTGTATTTATGAGGTTAGGGTGAAACTAGATGAGCGCTGAAATCATTTCTCAGATTAAAACTTGTAATGGTTCATTTACTTGAAAATATCTGCTATGAAAGAGGAAGACATTGCATCTACAAATATTACAATTAAATAATTGCTATCTTTCTTTGTCAGCCTGAAATATCGCCTACAAGAACACTGTCTCGCACCTTCACAACAATCACAGAGAAAAAGAAAATCTTGCTAAATCAGTCTCAGTTTTTCCTCTGTACGTTATCAGCCTTCAGTGTCCTAAGGCCTTCCTGTTGACAAGCAGAACAAGAAATGTGAAAAATAATGGTCTGAAGTGTGACGAGCAATGTGAGAGACATGAGAGACGTGGATGGTCTGCAAACCCACATCCCTCTCACTTCTTTACAAAGCTGCTATGCGTGCTTTGTCTCTTGTCTATTCTAACCATTTTTCCGACATCCTCCCCCTTCACTTCCCCAGTGCCTTTGACCACGGCACCAATATACAAGCTAACCTTCCACGTCACAGAAAGGTCATGCGCACACAAAGAGGTCAAGGAGAGGTCGCCTTTGTGCCCCCGAGCACTGCCATGTTCCCTAAGGACTCAGGGCAATATATATGACAGGGACAGGGTCGGGAGGGGTGGTCCCACTTGACTTCAGTGGGGGTGGTGTTCACATAAAGCACGTACAGCTGCATGGCGCCTATGGTAGGGCTTGACATTGTCACTACACTGCACATGGAGCCTCCTGGTATAATGTAAAAAAGATAACAAATTTTAGCTAAACTTCAATAAGAGAAACTGAGAAACTCAAGATGAGACTCCTCAGTGGCAGTAAGGTGTTGTTCATTTTACATAAATAATATCTAGCTCATCAGTGTTTTCCTAAAGTGCTTACATGGCACATTATATTTTATATAATTATATTTTCCGACATTTTATTTGGGCTTGTTTCTGATAATATCACAATATTATCTATAAAGTCACACCTTGCACGTACAAGTGCAAGGTACAAGTGCAGGCTCCTATAATATACAGGGGATTGTTTACCTCTTTATTTTATGTTCTTTTGTGTCATTTAGCTTATCCAACATTCCCCATCATATAATGCAATTGTTGTTTCACACAAAGTTGTACCACACAAAGTTGAACCCGTCTGTCTCAGCCTGACATGCACATTGCATTTTTAAAAAATATTCTCAATTCTGGATGTTAATTTTCTGAATCATCTCCATCCCTCCCCCTTTTCTTTGTCTGGTCCAGCGAATGTCTGCCTCCAGAATGATCTGTCTTCCTCAAAGCGGCTGACAGCTCCCCGTGTCCCACAATAGACAGCCCCTCCTGAACACATGCAGCACACTCTCAGTCACACTTCCATCCAGCCAGATGGGCCTGTGTCCCCCATTGCCAGACAAATTCAGTTTGGGCCCCAGATTAATATTCAGCCAAAGACCTGGCTCTGTGTAATTGAATCTGGGGGCCATGAGTGTACAACAGGGGCTACTTTAGATGCACGCAGCCAGCTGCGCCGGGCTCCTGTCAGCCGGCTGTAGCTGGGGCCGCTCTGAATACACAAATGCTGTTGTCTATGCTTCCCACTCTGTTGACATTTTCACTCAACTATTTTTCCTACTCTGTAATAAGTCTTTTACCCACATTGACTTTGCAAATCACAAAGACAATTCTATAGCAGCATTAGTCCAATCAAGGGGAAATTATTGTGTGGCAGAGCTACGATGATCAGTAAATTTAATGATTGAATCAAGTCATTTAATCTGCATTATTTTAATGAAAAAATTATCATAAATGTTATAATTCAGGGGAAAATGACAAAAATATTCTTGGGTTTTGATTGCAGGTTGGAGGTAATGCAATTTACTACCCATAACTGTGACTGGCAATGTTAAATTATCCTAACACTCACTGCATATTAAACAGAACTTGGATTTATTAACAATTAGTGTGTCTGGTTAAAGACTGAATGTGTATCTATTGTTATGATTAAACAGGAAGAGCAAAAAAATAATTAGAGTATTTCTTGGTTATAATTTTACCTCATACTGTAAAGGGGCTTTTTCCATAAGGCAGAATGGTACGGGACATGGCAGTACAGGACACCTTAGGATGGGTAGCCCCAAAACCAGCTTGTTTCCATTCTTCTGGGTCCAGGAGACCCATGTCTGTTACATAAACACTGACGTCACACAAGAGTGTTGTAAGCTGTGTTAATAAATGATATTAAAAATGTGTTTGAAACTCACTTTTAAAACATAAAGGCACGGGCAACATTTAATAACAAGACGAGCGTACATCCTGGTGTGTGTCTATGTGAGGCTGGTGTGTGTCTGTGTGAGGCTGGTGTGTTCTGTGTGAGGCTGGTGTGTTCTGTGTGAGGCTGGTGTGTGTCTGTGTGAGGCTGGTGTGTGTCTGTGTGAGGCTGGTGTGTTCTGTGTGAGGCTGGTGTGTTCTGTGTGAGGCTGGTGTGTTCTGTGTGAGGCCGGTGTGTGTCTGTGTGAGGCTGGTGTGTGTCTGTGTGAGGCCGATGTGTTCTGTGTGAGGCTGGTGAGTCTGTGTGAGGCCGATGTGTTCTGTGTGAGGCTGGTGTGTGTCTGTGTGAGGCCGGTGTGTTCTGTGTGAGGTTGGTGTGTGTCTGTGTGAGGCTGGGGCTAAACTGTATTAGCTTCAGTGAACAGGAGACTACTTCAGCTTCGTTTACCATCAGCTTTCTGTGCTTTAAATTCACTTCTCTGCGTCGCTTTAACACCTTTAAACCACTGTACATAAACAACATGAGTTAAACTTATGTTTAATCCAGTCTAAACTAAAACTTTAAACGTTTAAATTCTCGAAGCAAGTGCCATGCTTCACTAAACCAGAAACAGCTGGTGCTAATGTACGCTAGCTTTATTTTTAGAAAAAAGTCACCTCAACATTAGCTCGTCCTCTCTCAATCACAAGGCCAAGCACATGTTTGTTTTGAAAATGTTAAAAATAACATTTTCGCTTTTACTTCTGTTCTTTGACTTGTTTTTGTCCAAGTGAGGATTCTCTCTCGTCCAATCAACTCGCAGCAGAGCACACCTCTAACCGTCCCAGACCGCTTAACCGCCCTGGAACCCATTGGGGAGGAGTGCCAAAAGAAGAACCATTTGGACCGCTTTTTGGGAATACTTTGGAACATTTTGGGAAGTGGAAACACCCTCAACCCAACCCGTCCCGCCCCATTCCGTCCTAGTGGAAAAGCACCTTTTTTGACAGTATTCTTTGTGGTATTTTCCAATTATTTTACAGCTTCTCTTTTCTCCAGGTGGTCTCATGCTGTAGTTTCTGCAGATTTTGACACTATGTGCTTGTACTGTGAATAGTTAATGGAAATATAGATAAATGCGATTAATGATTACTGTGTCTTGGATTTTTGTCACACCAGCTCTTCAACTTCATCCAAAGTTGTGCTGTATCCTCTCACACATTCACATGTGCTGCAATGTATGATATAGATAAAGGGAATAAAATATTTACTTTTCCGTTTGATGAGCCATTCTTTTGATTAAGTATTCTTTTAAATAAAAAAAAATTCTGTTTTTTTTTCCACAATTTTAACAGAAATGAATGTGTATTACATTCCTCTTGATAAACACGCTTTGAAGTTAGGCTAAATTTGTTATTGCATTCTGGACCTAAGTTGAAATAATACCATTTTTAAAAAGTGGTAAAAAGAAAGAGAATAGAACAGAAGACAATGGTATGGACGGCTCACTTTGTTTAAACACTAAATATTTAATGTCAGCTCAGATACTTGTGGGCTTATGGAAAACTAACCATGTCATAAGTTGGGACGCATCCCATTCAATACATTTATGGGCAGGCATAAAAAAAAGGATTGTACTAGTACCACAATAAAGTTTTAAAGTGCAAGTAAACACTTTACTCTGATTTGGGAGCAGATATTGTAATTTCTCTTAATTGCACTAAACCACCAAGATAATAAGAAGGACGAGGTGTTAAGCAGAACACACTAAACAAAGACAACAACAAGAAATCCAGTGCTTAGAGCTATACTTAGCCCAGCAAAGTCACAGAGCCTTGGTTATTCTGCCACTGGCTTTATTCTCTAGTGTTTTAAACATTTAAAGGACAGTTCACAAGTTAGGAACATGTTTGTTGACTTTGCTGTGTATCATTTTGTAAAGTTGAATTGTTACAGCCACAAGATTGCACATTGTTTGACAACTCCTATTATCCAAAAGATTGCCCATATTTTAAAACTGTGGCATTAGCATGGAGAGAATCTACAAATATAGTGAATATTGATAAGAACACAGAGGTGGTTTGTCCAGCAATGTGCCCACTCAGATCCTCCTCTGACACAAGCTCTGGGCTCCTCTACTTCCTGTTCCCTGGCAGTCTGTCGCCCTCATGGGCCACGCAGCACAGACGTCAATTTGAGCACACACACACAGCAGTTGATTTGTCACCAGGCTTTTTCTGGCTCTCCCACACCTCCTCCTCTGTCTCACACTCGCTCTCACACTCGGGGTTCATTTGTGGGTTAGCTGGCACAGTTGCTCCTTATTGGATTTCATGTCGACTATGTGACTCATTCCTGTGTTTGTTTTCAGTAGTGTGACCATTTTTGTAAATGTGCTGTATGATGCGAGTGGCAAAGATTAGTCTAATAGAATGCAGGGAAATGATACATTGAGGCTAATTCTGCCTTTTGAAAGGACATTATCAGAGAAAGGAATGACAGATGCATGATGGCAGTAATTTGGTTCAATAGTCACATGGGATCCAACAACCTGTTCTTATCAACCAAAGCACTCTGAGACATGATACCCGAAGCTTTACTAAACAAAAATGTGCTAAAACACCACAAATGCTTCTTTTCTGTGCCACTGAATTAGCTTCTTGAGCTGGCAGTCAGGGCACAGCGAGTGCTTAAGACTGAAATGTCTCTCTGTTGTGTGCTGGTTGTGTACTGTGTGGTTGCAGTATCTGTCATCCCCAGCTGTTTGTAGGCTCTTGGAGAAGCGTCACTTTAAGTTGATTAAATCCCCGCAGTGGTCTTATCTGGGAGCAGCAGGACAGGTATGTGTCTCACAGCTGATCATTACTGTGAGAGATGTGCTCCACAATCACTAATTATACACCGCGCCTCACTTCCTGTGTGGCTATGGTCACTGAGGCAGGCCAGGTTAGTGCAAAACAAGTAGAAGAGCTGCACTCCCTCTGTCTATGCTAAACTAATCTTTTTCTGTAAACATACACAATATTACTTCTTCCCAGAAAATCTCATTATAAAAGAGCTCTAATGCAAATATGCAAAGGTGAAGCAGAGGTAGGCAGCGCATTACCAGAAGAGTGATGCTTTTTTTGTCTGTTGTGGTAAAGTTGCTGTACAAGAACATACCGTGAGTCATTTTGATTTATTTGTTAATGCAGCCTCTATCAAGATTCTGTAAAGAACAGACATGGACAAAAATGTTTGTACGCTTCATTAAACAAAGAAAAAATTCCAATGTTCACTGAAATAAGTTGAAACTGACAAAAGCAATAATATTTAAAAAAAAATAAAAATAAAAATGCTGAATGAAAATCGGACACTGAATTACATAAAATTGGCAACCTTGTGATTGGTCAGTCTGCCTCTTTTTGTGGGGTGATAAGAGCTCACTGTGCTGTTTGGTATCAGGTGTGCACTACACTTAACATAAACCAGAAAAAGGAAAGAGAGTTGGCTGAGGAGATTAGAGAGAAAATTATAGACAAGGATGTAAAGCACATAAAGGCTATAAGACCAGAGGTGAACTCTGAGGTCCATGTACATCAGTGTCCGATAGCACACTGCTGTTTGAGCAAAAGTGAAGTGATGGAAGAGGACCAAGGAGGACTCTACTGTTGAAAGAAATAACAATTCAAGACTGGACTGGAGCATTCTGGAGTGAAATAGCCTGTTCAGTGTCAAAAAGTTTATGTTTAATCACAGGTCTTGGATCCTCAAACACAGGGGTAGGCAACCCCTGTGTTTGGCCAGATAAAGTTGGCCCTCATCGAGTTTTTAGCTGATATCCACTTTTATTAATTGCTATTACTTGATAGCATTTAACCCCATGGAGCTGTCAGTGAATGAGCCGCTTTAAGACTCTATTTTGCAAGCATACAGCTCTCATGTCATGCTTTCAAACAAAAAAATAGCAAGTATACTATCATGTGACCTCCTGTCACGGTTAACTTTGCCTCTATCCAATAAGTATCCAATGTTTATCTAATTTGTCGCGTAAAAATTAAACCAAATAGGAAGTGGTGCGGTTGGGGTAAGGATTTTATTTATTTATTTATTTATGTATTTATTTTTAGGGTATTTATTTATTGATCTATCTATTTTGCATACGTAATTGAACATGCTAATTTATGTTCATTTAAAGCTGCCAATAAACCATGGCAGAGAACTGTATGTCAATTTTTGTGGCCCACCACCTGGTGGTTCAAAAATTACATGGCCTGGCTGCAATCAAACTTGCCTACCCCTGCTCTAAGAGGGCAATGACCAAAAACACATATCTACAACACACAAGAATGGCTATGACTATTCTGTAGCCCAGTTTTATTGGCTTTTATTTTCAAATGTATTTACTTTTTAAAGAATTCTTTTGAACCACAATTTAAAAGCAATGTCTGATTTTCATTAGACAGTTTTTGGTAAATTATTATTTATTATCACATTAAAAATATTTCAGTGAGCATCGTGAGTTTTTCCTTCTTTAATGAAAGGGTACATCTGTATAACCTGAACCAAAACTCGAGAAGTACCCTTTTATTTATTTTATTTTATTATTATAGTATTCCTTATGTAAGAGAGGAGTACCATGAGCCTTCAGGCCCCCCGATATATATATACTCGATACTCACACAACACTTATTTGAGTATCAAGTACTTGAATAAAGTATCAATACTATTTAATACATGTGCAATAAAACTTGGGACTAACTTACTCCAGGGTTTTGTGCCAAAACACCCCCAAACTGCAGCATTTTGGTGTGGTCCATCCATGTCATTTGAAGAAGTTAGAAGTTTTCACAACTATGCACACTTAAGTTAGGCCATTTATTTTATACAGTGTACATTAAAAGTATTAAATGGCCAGCATTAGTCATGGGATTTGTTTTAAATTTTGAATGAAAAAATTTCATCCATAAAAAATCATGTGTATTGGGTATCGATATCGACTAAACTCTCCCCAAAAATAATCAGTATCGTATCAAATCTAAAAAGTGTGGTATTGCCCATAACTAAATGCCACTACTGGCATTGCATACTGCCGTTGTGTCCTTGAGCAAGACACTTCACCCATCTTACCTATGTGAATGCAAAATTGTGACTGTGTGTTTGTTGGGTGTCAGAGAGGCCGTTGGCGCAGAATGGCAGCCACATCTCTGTCAGTCTGCCCAGAGCAGCTGTGGCTACAGAAGTAACTTAAGGCGCTTTTCCACTAGGAAAAACGGTATGGCATGTCAGTACAGGACGCCTTAGAATGGGTAGCCCCAAAACCTGCTTGTGTTTCCATGACTCTAGGTCCAGGAGACCCACATCTGTTATGTAAACATTGATGTCACACAAGCGCAACAAAAGTTGTGTTAATAAATGAGATAAAAAATGTGTTTGAAACTCTTAAAAACTCTTAAAACTTTTAAAACATGAAGGTGCTCGCAACATTTAATAAAAAGACAAGCATAAATCCTGGTGTGTGTCTGTGTGAGGCCGGTGTGTGTCTGTGTGAGGCCGGTGTGTGTCTGTGTGAGGCCGGTGTGTGTCTGTGTGAGGCTGGAGCTAAAGCTATATTAGCGTCAGTGAACAGGAGACTACACCAGGTTTACCAGCAGATTTCTGTGCATTGAATTCACTTCTCTGCGCCACTTTAACACATTAAACCCACTGAACATATAACAACATGAGTTTAACTCATGTTTAATCCAGTCTAAACTAAAATTTTAAACGTTTAGATTCTTAAAGTGAGAGCCGTACTTCGCTAAACAGGAAAGAGCTGTTGCTAATATATGCCAGCTTTGTTTTTAGAAAAAATTGCCTCAACATTAGATGGTCCTCTCTTGGAATACAGCTGGACAAGCATATGTTTGTTTAAAAAAAAAAAAAAACATTTTCGCTTTTATTTCTGTTCTTTGGCTTGTTGTTTTTGTCCAAGTGAGGATTCTCTCTCATCCAGTCAACTTGCAGCAGTGCCCACCTCTAACTCTCCCAGATGCTTACAGACGCTTAACCAAGCTGGACCCCAAGGAGGAATAATTATTATTATTATTATTATTATTAGTAGTAGTAGTAGTAGTAGTAGTAGTAGTAGTAGTAGTAGTAGTAGTAGTAGTAGTAGTAGTAGTAGTAGTATTGAAATAGTATTGTTTGTTGTGAGTCATGAGCGATAGGTTTTTTGTAGCCAGCCCTCATTTCAGCAGGAGCCCAGCATCTGATTGCATGGTTTGTCTGCCCAGCAGATTTTTTGGTCATGACTCTCCTCATAAGGTCCTGACCTGAAAGAAGATTCAACATGCAGTGGCCTCTCTGTGGTCAAAAAGCACATGCTAGTGGCTATTATTATGATAGGTACATGTTTCAGATGATAAGGTGTGTTTGAGGTTGGGGACTTAAGAGTGCCCTGCTTTTCAATAAGATAATCTGTTTCCCAGAATAGATACCACCCACACTATAAAAAACAGCCTATGATGACAACATTTAATGACAAACTACATCATGCTAAACCTTTATTAGGTTGAACCACAACACAAGTAACCAGAGATGAGACAGGAAGGCCTTTGAACTGCAGTGCACTTGTCACTCTGTCTCAGGCTCTCCCCAAGGCACAGAACTGTGCCACTGTAATGCACCAAGCGCTCCCTGGCCAGATGAGGATATTAGCAGCATGAATAATTAGGCCAGATGTTCTGTTCTGGGCTTGTGAGAGCCAGATCCTCCCCAGAGGTTCACAGCAGAAAGAAAGATGCAATCTCATGAGATCCTAGAACGGGACAGTCAAAGACAAAGAAAGGCATAGCACCAGGACGGTACAGTGTGTGTTGGAAGGGGTCCAAAGTGTTGTCAAAAACTGTAACATATCAGTTTTGAGAAGGTTGTCACGGGATTCCAATAATAGATAGATAATCCCCACTCAGGCATGACTGAAAAGCCTCATCCTACCAACCTATTTTACAAACTAGATTACTGAGTGGGGTAACTTGTGACCCAAGGATAAAAATCTGGGGAGAGAAAAAAAGTGAAATATAGAGTTTTTCCACATATAATTTACATAAAATTTACATATAATCTGCATGTGTAGACACACAAAATTTCTGTAATAAAAAATGTATGCTTTATGTCAGGAATAATCTGCAATAACACAAACAAGGCTCCTTCATGTCTTTTCATTCTGATTTAGTTTAGTTTAAAACATTTTAAATATAATTTTTTATAACAATATTTTTGACACATTTTATGGGAAAAGTGGGTGGGACCATTATAAATGCTCAAACAAATCTTGTTAAGTTTATACTAATCAGTATCAAATGGATTTATGATATGCAGTCTCTGGGCCCCTGTCAACACTTAAAGCTGTTAATAGTTTTTATTTATTAAAATAATTTTGGGCCTCATTCAGAGCCCAGAGCAGGGCCTGTATGGTGACCAGGATCATCCCTGCTAATGTCGATTTTTGGTCTGGTACTTGTTTGGGTGTCCATGTGACTAAAGGACCACAGCTGCAGACGCAGCTATGAACCTCAGAAGCAGCACAGTCAAACTGAGCCCCTCCAAAAACAACTTGGATTTTATCTTTCAAATGCTGCACAAGAAATGCTGTTTAACTTTTAAATGTCTCTTTGGGAGAAATGTAAATACACAGCTTCGTTTGAACACTTTTGGATGCTAGCCTACAGTGTTAGCTTAAGCAAGATGGAAGATGCTGCACTGTAATTTAAATTCTGCAGAATGGGTTAAACATTGTCTCATAGAGCCTTATAGTAAACAAGGATACAGCAGAGACTTTCATTGTATACATCTTTATCTCCAGCCTCTAAAATGCTATATCAGGATATACTCTTTATAGAACTCATTCATGTTCTTAAAGTCCTCATTTAATAATAAATCTTTTGTTGCTCTTGTGTGACGTCAGTGTTTACATGGCAGACACTAGTCTCCTGGATTAATGGAAAAGCAGGCATCTTCAGGGGTTACTGAACCAAAGACTTCTGTACTGACACACTTTACCACTCCAGTGGACAGACATCTAAAGTGAGTCCACTGGCTGTTTGTCAACAGCGGCATATACATCACAAATGGGCTAAACAGCACTGAGGAGGTGAGTCAAGATGGAGTAATGGTCTTCAGTGTCTCAACCATTTAGCGAAGGAAGACACAGAAGATACATGTCACATCTTTCAAACACTAATGCAGAGTTTGTGTTGGTGGTGGGTGCTGTTGAAAGCTCATGAAGCCCCAAGGCAGCTTCCTTTAATTGGTAATCTTCAAAACTGATCACTAATGCCCACTCACACCCAAACACCCATAAAACATGTTTTAAAAAGAACTGTCTGAATGTCCCATTGACTGTCTCCTTGGCGAGATGACTGACTGGCCTGAGCAGCTGAAATTAATGTTTTGAACAGGCTGTGCATTTCAGCTCCACTAGCAGTACATCGGTTCAGGAATAGTTCAGCGCACTCCAGTAAATGGTCTGGAGGTTTGAAAGTGGCTCAGCTGTAGGTCACTACAGTCACTGAAGTCTCGTTTTAATCAAACGTGCACAAGACCTAACCCTAACCCTCTCGTTCTAATCTTTTTTTTTATTTTTTATTATACATGCTGGTTATCACAGTGTGCTGTGAGTGGCAGTGAATAAATGACCCATGTCCAAATCAAAATAATTTTCCACTGAGTCAGAATGTTCTTCTCTAAACCAGATCAGTGCCCTCTATCTGTCACCACTGATTCTGGCATGTCTGTAGAATATAAATTGCAACTTTACAAGGATTTTTTCCACCATAAACGCTTTGCCAGGAGCTTCTCAAACCTGGTGTCTGGCTGGAGAGTACCATTTGTGGGTCTAGACATCTCAGCTGTACCACATAATCATTATGGATACATAGAACAAAATTGCACAAACTGCAGGAATAAGTTTATTCGTATTTCCCGTTTTCTTTTGGTTGCAGCCATGCTTCTAAGCTACAGTGTCTTGCAGTGCAGTGTCAATGTGGACCTGTTCACAGTGGCACACATCAGACCTCAGATTGGCCTTCTCGCTTGCATCCAGGGCACCTTTCAGAAAGGCGTGACGTTCAAATCAGTCCCCGGGAAAATTGGATCCCATCCACTGTTTAAATTCCACAGACTTCGAGGCATGCAGTTGCTTAGCAACAGCCGAGCTGTATCCTTCTCTGATTTCACTTTGCTTTAATTTCTGCATATTCTAGTTTTGACTCAGAGCTAAGTTAAGGATCTTAGAGAACTATTTCTCATGCAGAAGCACAGTGCAAGATTAAAGCAGATTTAGCAAATAAAAAAAAAACTACCAAAATCAATTACTTGAATGGAAACCTTTAATTAAAGTCAATCATGAATAATATTTATTTAAACAGGGATAACTAATGAAAATACAGAATGCATAGCTTCTAATATAAAATTTAGATACTAAACTAACATCAATGATGATATAGTTGAGTCAATGGAGGATTTCCCTCTAGTATTCACACAAAAGAAATAAAGCGCACATGAATATGCTAAAATGGAAATTGCTGCATGTTTTCATTGAGTATGTAGTGGTAGTAGATAGAGCTTTGTGGCGCTGTGCCTGTGTGTGCTTATGTGCTGCTCTAATCACTATAATAACTTCACCCGCTGAACATCACAGAGCCCAAGGGTGCATTGTTTGTTCTGCAAGCCTCCATTTGTTCTGCTCTTAGCTCCCTGCAAGTCAGAGCCATTTCTCTTCCGACATGTCTACAAGAAAATACCTGTGGACATGTTTCTGAACTGACGTTTCATTGTCATTCTACTCTACTGTGTGTGTGTGTGTGTGTGTGTGTGTGTGTGTGTGTGTGTGTGTGTGTGTGTGTGTGTGTGTGTGTGTGTGTGTGTGTGTGTGTGTGTGTGTGCGTGCGTGTGTGCGTGTTTGTTCGGTTCTAGAGTATGGGACCCAACAGTGGTCCAATGTATTCTCATCAACGTCACTCACCAGTCAGATGGTGCTGTTTAACTTTTAATGCTGTGTGGATAAGATGCTGGAAGGCTCTGACGTTTTTTTTTTTTTTAAACCAACTACATCAGCATCAGCCCGGTGTGCACTCACTGTCTGTATGTCTCCTACACAGGCCTAGCTTTCTGTTCTGAAGCTCCTTTTACACACATTTATTACAACAGCGCCTAGAGCAGACACAGTGTGAGACTATGATTATTGATGTAAAATAATCAAAGCGACGTCATGCTTATTAACTCCCTATGCTTCATGAACAGATCAATTATTATGAGTGGATAACTAGGCTGGTAGTGAGAAACATTACAATCTGGACTTTATTTAATTTTTTTATAATATTTTTCATGAACAAAAATGTAGCCGTTGGACAATAATGAAGACAATAGTTAAATACAATGTTCAAACGTCACCCACTTGTCTCTTTGTACACCTCGTTCAGCAACACAGAATAACCAGACATATATGGATCATTTTAGAGCTCCTGTTACAAGTCACATGTGTACAGCGATCAATTAACAGCCATGTTTATGCCAGAGTATACCAGTTGACAAGTATCTGCTATTAAAGCATGAGTGACCATTTACAGTGCACACAAAAAAATTTGATGAAATGAACACACTCCTGAAGCTAGTAAATCAGATATATAAGTATACTCTCTCTTTCACAGATCACCAGAGCAAATCATTCAAATGGGCATAGGTTTTTAAGCAAGATGCCCTTCCTGATGATACCCTCTCCATTTATCATAAGCTCGGGATTGACACAGAGTTGCTTACAACAGCTTTATTAAGTAAGACTAAGTCATAGTACCCTCAGTACATGCACAGCATGCTTGGACGATGCTCATAGCTTGTTTAAGCTCAGCTGGGTTTCTCACTTTGTCAGAGTGTACAGTTTGCACAAGAGAGAACCAAACTGTGGCTCCACTAAGGTTGATCGTGACCCTATCGAGTAACATGTGGATGCAGTTTTAAAACTAAGGTGATAATTTAAATTCATGTATTGGTTATTAAGAAAAAATACTGATGCTACAGCTGAGTCCAGAAGCAACCACAATGCATCTCGTTTTCAGTGTGCAAAGAACAAAGTGTCTCTGGAGTTTTCCCTCTTTTGAAACCTCATTTGAACAAACTGTTTTTCTGTGTTAATTAGTCCTGTCTCCAACTGCTTTTAGCGTTGTCTCTAATAGCCTTGGCATGTTTGTTTGGAGAATGCAGAGTGCCCAGTAAGACGTGGAAGTACGTCATAGTTGTTGGCTCCGGCAGAGAAAAGGCCAACAGGAAAAGATCACTCAGGCAGCACAGCCACAGAGGGGGCTTTGGATGGACTCTGAAGACCAAAGACAAGGACCACAACAGCGAATGCTGTATGACGACAGCAGTAGCATTAGTGCATGATATCGTAAATATTTTAATGTATCAACAACGACAACACTGTCTACATAGCATAATTAGAGGGGTGCAAGTGTGTAGGGTACAAAAAAGGTTTTATAGCAAAATAAAATAAAATGGTTTGTTCACTTTAATATGTGTTTTGAACTATGATGTGAATATGAATTATATTGAGTTTTAAAATACATTTTTTCTTACACTGATGAATAGTATTATATGGAATGAATGCAGAAAGTTGAATATGTTTTGATAAGCTAATGTAATGCTGGAATTTTTTTTTTATATAAAAATGGACTGCAACTTGATGACATTCAGAGGATTGAGATCAGTTGAGATGTGTAATACCAATAAGAGAAATGATAATGCACGGACACTTTAATGTCTTAAAATAAAGTAGTTTGGCAAAAGTGATGAAAAAGATTTAAATTCAATTAATAAAAGAAATGGATTAAGTAAGTGTATAGTTACTGTGTAGAGTCAATGACAGCCATGTACCTGAAGCATGCCTCTTTACCAGGCTGAACTCCAAAAGTGAAAGGACGAGCCGCTCACAGACCGTTCTCCTGCAGTAAGTGAGAAGATAATTAGAGTGAAAGTACAAGTCAGAGTGGGCTCTCTCTTCTCTCTTTATAACTCCCTCCTTTATGTCATGCTCTGCCTGGATCTGCGTTGCAACTTTGATCTGGCTCTTCATCTAACAAGGCCCCAGGGCCCACTGTACCCAGGTCCAACTGCACTGTGCATATCCACACTCCGCCTGTTTGTACATACTTAAAGAGCTCAATATCTCTGTGCTTGTGTCAAACACTAAATTTGCCCACAGGGAATAATTCCTCAAGAGTATTCTTCTTCCAAAACACTCACTTGACTATTATTAGTGAAGGCTATTGCAGACTATTAGTGATGCTGCTTGGTTGAGGGATGTTTCTGGCAGTTCCTTCTGTGGGTGCTTAATTGGCATGAAAGTAGGATTCTATAAATTGCTATTCCTCTATGATTAACAGGGACGTCAGTACAGCGCCTATAGATCTACAGTAAAGTAGCCGTGAAACTGAAACACAGAAGAACAGAAAATGCTCTTGAGCCTTTGCTGCCAGTTTTACAGACTTTGGACCAAACTCACATTTTGATACTGTATTGTGTATTCCATTATTCACTTCCCAATAGTTAGAGCCCTAGTAAGAACACAATATTCTAGATTATTATATTATTTGTAATTCAGTGACTTGAGTGTGACTTTTGTTATTGTTGTAAATCAATCCTGCGTCATGTCTGTCTGTCTGCTCAAACAGGATGTTTCGCGGTCATGGTCTGATTCAGAAAGTGTGATAAAAATCAACCATTTCCTTTGTATAATGTCTGTGTTACGCTCTGTAAAAAACGACTTTTTTTTTTAAGTCGGGCAATAGAAAATTTAAAAAAAATAGTTTTTAAGAAACTTACAATTTCAGTTTTGTGACTATAGTACAGCAAATAGATTTTCCTTGAACATCTATTCCTATCACTTTTCCACAGTTGTAGAAAAGCTGTAAGGAACATGTTATGCTGAATATTAAAATTATAATAACACCAATGTTTTTAGATTTGTTTATATCTATTAGATTTATGTTTTCAGAAATTAAAAAACATAATATTGCATTTTAGCAGTCTGTTGTGTGATACTATTTTTTGCCATTTATTAGAGCTTTTAATCATAACTTTTGCAGTGTAATAAACTAAGAACATGACAAGCAAATTTAGAGCTTTGGTGAGAGGGTGCAGGACTTTTAAGAGGTGCATTTTGCTTAAAGGGAGGGGAAGGGGCTGCGTTCCAGCCAGAGCGTCTCCTGTAGGAGGTGGTGCATTTGTGAGCAGGGATTCCCGCTCCTCTGAAGTCTGGCAGCCAGTATCTGGTTACTCCTGTCGTCCTGCCATGATTACCCTCCACTCACATTCCACAGACCTCATTTACTCCAATCCACACAGGAATCCCACCAAGTCAGCACTACGGCCAGACACACAAGTCTACACACCATGTATACACTATAGTCTACACATGTTGTGTTTCAATCCATTTTGAGAGTCTAAATGTTCATCTGAAACTACACTTTTTCCTCACAAACAAAAAAAAGTCCTACATGGTTAGAGTTTGGATAGCATTTCTGTCTGCGGCTGAGGCTGGTGTTGCTGTTGTGGTGCTAACCTGGTTGTAAAATGTAAGAAATGCTGTAATCACATGAAGGTGTTTGCCAGCTCACACCAATCTGTGAGGAGAGCCGCGGTTATGTGGTGCCCTCCTTCTGGAAGGAATGCTGCTCAGAAAGACGCCCAATCAGCTGCTGGCACAGCCACATGTTGAACACTTATTAGTGCAACAGGATGCTGTTTTTCCACAATGACCATCCAATCAATGACAAGGTTTGGCCGCACTGTGTTACACCACAATCACCGTGCGCATTTCAGTCTTGCTTTAGAAGTTGTCTTGACCCCACACACTCTTTGCTTTCTGAAAATTCATTTACCATTGTTTTATGAAAATCGTCCCTCAAGCAGAGCAGAGCATGGCTTCTTAGCCTTGGGGAGAAAACCCCAATAGGACAAAGGACAGTGTAATTCATAATCAAGAGGCAGCAAAGGAAATGACTCTTTTTGTATAATGTAATTGAAAAAGAAAAGCGAGAGGATATTGCAGCAACCCCATGCCTGTCTCATGCTGATATTAGACCTATCAATCTTATTTCATATAGTATGTGCACTGACATTTCTCTTGATTTATCAGTACAATAATACATACACAGTGTGTCTGAATACACAGAGAGAGGCGGAGCATCCAAAGAGAGGCTGTGCTGTTGATTTAATGTGATGTGATCTGTGATTTTGAGTGCTGAGGGAATCAGCATTATAGGAATGACAATGTGAGTCAATGACAATGAGTGTGAATTTTAGCTTTTTATCACAGATCTCATTCTTATTTCAATGCTACATAATATCCTATACAAGGGCATTAGCAAAAAGCCATAGGAAGTGGAAATATGTGAATATTTTCAAGATGCATTTATCTATTTATGCAGCAAACATATGCTTCTGCTATAAGACCTTAAAAAAATCTAAAGCATGGGGATTAGCTTATTAACGCCATTGAAATACTCACTTTCATAATAGCATTTAGGTCTGTAAGGCTGTTATTTGTTGAGGCGACACAAATGGAGTTAAGAAAGAATACATTTCACCTTTTTTTGTCAGTTGTCTATTTCCAGAAATGAATTAACAACAGCTCAAAAGTCATATTTAAAAAATGTACCCCAGAATACTGAACAGAACATTGCCTGTCCTGAGGACTATTTGGGCACAATACAGAATAATAGCTCAAGTTTTTCAAGTACTTATTTTTGTATGCATGTAGGTCTTCAGCTATATTTGTGTTTATATTGTGTTTCTAGTGATTTATGTGATTCATTGAGGCTCAGAGTAACATGACTGTAGGCCATGCTCGGGATAAACATGCATGAGAATGCCAGAAGTGACTGTCCTCCTCTTTCAACCCCCAACCTGACATCCAGCCTATAAACACGGCTAGACTGTCCCCACCCCGCCATCTCCAGACCTGACCCAGCCAAGCCCCAACCCCCCTCCTGCCGGGACGGCAGACAGACACTAAAGTGTCTTATCTTCCCCCTGGGGAAGAGGAAGGCAGGGCAGAGGGGTCCAGCTTTGTGTCTCAGACTTTGTTGCATTTCCACATGCATAAAAGCACGTGCGCAGAAGCCTCTACACATGAGCACACACACAGCACACATAATGTATGACTTACAGCACATATGCAAGGCCATTGTTTGGGATAATATTGTTTGATGTCAATCCTATAGGATGTCTAAAAATAAAATGCCAGAAGCATACTGTGTTTCGAGTCCACATTAGAAAGTACATTACAGAGTACACAACAGGCAGAGGGATGTTTACATGAAGCCAGTGTCAAATGACATATTAATCAGAGAAGAAGCTGATGTGAAAAGGTCAGGGTACATTCAGATACAAAGACCCCAACCCCCATTAACACCACATACAGGGTTACAAGGCCCCACCTACAAATACACCCTCCAACTCCCAGTCCGGCACCTATAGGCACATACTGTAGCCTATGTAGCTGCCTTTGTGTGAACAAAGTTTCATCTCCTCTAGGCAAATCAAGGAAAAAAAAAAAAAAACAGTTCAAAATGTGCGCCCCTAATTTCTACTCACTCGTTTAGTCGCAGGTTCATCTTTGCCATTTGAATGTGCTCCAGTCCAGATGAAAGCCACGTGCTGTCCACACAAACACTGGTGTAGTGGTCAAAAATCCACTGTTTTAAAATATTGTTCAAATGCGCTCCAAGGAAGCTACTAGCTACGTATACCCACAACTTTCCCGGTAAAAGGTGATCGTGTGTACCATAATTTATCTCCTGGCTAATCGTTACTGTGTGTTTTCTATACAGCTAGGTAGCAAAGATTCACAACATTTAGTAAAATGACTCCGAACTCAATATTAAGCAAATTATTAATATTGCCTGGTATAAGTTTCTACTTTTTGTCGCAAAGTGCAATATCTCGCGTGACCACAAAAAAGAAAATAAATAAATAAATAAATAAATAAATAATTTTTATGAAAGCGAGGCGAGCGATTGCCGCGAGGGGCGCTGCTTAATTTGTAGAAACACAACAGTATATTTAAGCAACCACAGATTTAAAACAAAAATGAAAATTAAACCCTTGCAGAAATAACTAATTCTGAGCAAAAATGTGATTTAAATAATACAAACAAAGTCATCCTAAATGTAGAAAACAGGGAAAAGCTGAGTCAAAATGTGGCTGTAATCTGAAATAGCTTTAATGGAATTATTGCTGGGCAGAATTAGGGTCAGTCTGTCTGAGGGAAGACATGGATATAAGGCCATTCCTGGCTTATACACGCGGACACACGCGCACAAACACACAGACACACACACACCAACTGCTTTGGTTGTATTAACAGGGTTAGGATTATTGTTAGTCGCCATGCAGGCAGAAGACTGTATGATGTCAAGGAATAAGGTCCCATCCTGGGGCCTTGCTTTTTGGTTGGCAATGCCATAACCTAGCCTACGTTGTTATTTTTATTTTCTTCTGTAAACTTTCAGGCATTTTCTTGTAATTAAAACAATATTATGAGAATAAAATATAACATGTTTGAGAAATGTCCTTGTTTCAAAAGAACACATAGTGTTCATAGATGATACAGATATTAGTGTCGTGTTGAATAGATGGTAATCTATACAACATTATCTTGGTGTCTCTTGGTGAAATGTAGTTGGGAAGGCCCATATATCTCTTCAGCATGCTCTCCTCAAGTCACTGTCAGTGCATATTTTATGATCTCTCTTATTTTCTAAATATAGTCTTAAGGTTTTTCTAGGTGTTTTTGAATAGAACACAGTATGGAGCTTTCATGTGGAAAGTGGGTCTTGTGAATGTAGGTCTTTGAGACTGTGTGTGTGGCTAAAGCAGGCTTACAGTAGTAATCCCCTTCACAGACACCCATCTGACGAGTTACAGGATGGGCCCAGACAGACGCATGGAAACACAAACACACACACACACATAGGCGCCGTTTGTCAGAAGGAAATCTGATTGTTTTGTCTTGTTTTTAACAACAGAACAGATACTAGAATGTAACCTTAATATATAATTTAGTATGTGGTGTGGTCATATTGGTCAGTATGTTGTCTGAGATTGTAAAACCTATTATTTGGACAATTTCTTTTATCAGTCTTTAATAGAAGACTTCTTTAAACGGGAAGCATGGCCTCCGGTTGACTGTATTGGTTCCTGAAAATTGTCATTACCACTTCCTGGCCTTGTTGTCACCAGCTGCTACAGACAGAGGGAAAAGGGCCATGCATCCCGAAATAACCAGACCATTATGAAAGGCGTAATGAGACCATGAGGACAGGGACAGTGAGTTATGGCTCTGTCACTGTCTGACTCACTGTCTTACAAGCTCATTCTGTTGGGATGCTTAATTATGAAATCAGCATTTTCCTACAAGGGCTCCCAATTCAAGCCTAATACAGTGTACTATCCTCACTAAATGCAGACATGCTGTATATGCAGAATCACCTAAATATAGACACGTAGACGTGACAATAAGGAATATTTGTATTTTTTATTTAATTTTGGCATTTCTTTGTTTTGCATTTATATTAAGCAAAGTGCATCTTATTTTCTTTTTCTCATCAACACATTGCACAATACATAAATAATGATGCATATAAAATGTCTTCATATTTACAATTAATAATATATTTATATATAACATAAAATACATTTCACTTCTTATTTTATTTAATTAAATCTTAGTCATTTAATAAACAAAGTCCGTTACAATACTCCTTCTTTGAAACCTTTTTTTCTCTTTGAACAAAAAGCTGAGTAGTCCGTGGGAAGAGGGCCTGCTGCTATCGGGTGTTGAAGATGACTTCCAGCCAACATGGGCAGCTGCTGATGAACTGTCTGGTGTAGCACTGTCCCCATCCTTTTACAAAGCTTATCTGAACCGTGAAGCCCGTGCGAGGCTGCTGTGTGAACTCGTGGTCGTTGGGTCTCTGTAGGCTACATGCCTTGTCATAGTCAAAAGCTTTGATAGAAAAACCGGGAAACACCTTGTGCACTAGCAGCGTGCGCGAGTCTGGGTTGTCCAGTGTGGCCGACTTGATGAAGATGGGATAGCAGCTGCGGTTGTAGACCCACACCCCATCTGGCTCGCGCGTCAGCTGGATGCCATAGCCGATCTTGGCCCGCACCATCTGCACCAGCTGGGACTTGTTGTCGGAGCAGAGCTGGCCCAGGCAGAAGCCGTTCCCCTGAGGTAGATCATAGAAGATGTCCAGAGAGGGCTCTTGGACAGAGTAGAGGCGCCCAACACGCATTTTCTCCTCCCAGTACGCCACCACGCACCAATGGGCACGTTCACCAGAATCCTGCATTGCCAAGGAATCTGAAAACACAAAGAAAGCAGATAGTTACACATCATGTGAGTTGGGTAGAAAGAGCAAGATATAGAGACAGTACTGACAAACACATGAGCAACAGGTAATAGTGAGAAGTGATGAGAGGCAGTGATTGTGTCCTGATTAGAAACATGTTCAAATGTTTAAATCTTGAAAACAATAGTCTCTACAAACTAATCCACATTCTGTTTTGGGAACTAGAGCTGAGAGTTGAGTTATACAGGAAAACCATGCTGGAATTCTTGGACTTCAGACAAGAGAAGCAACTCAGAGAGACTAGCAGGCAAGTGTCCACACGCAGTACAATATTTGTCTAAGCATTAAATGCTTATCTTCTGTCTGGCTCACTGTATTTTTGTAACAGCGCTGCCAACAATGTTCTGACGTCAGCACACTGTCCTGTTTCTTGCCCTACTGCTGCAGTGTGCCTTTGAAAGATCTGTAAATGTTGCTCTTTTTCACACCAATATTTCCGTCTTTTACAAGGAAAGCGCTTGCTGTTTAGCTGACAAGCATCAAATGTGGTGTCTGAACTGTTGACAAGCCAAGCCTCTCCGATCTAAAGTTTCCCCGAGTGTAAAAAAAGTACAACATTGGCAATGCTACATTTTCCAACCCCCCACTTCCCCCTCTTGCACTGTGCCGTCCCTCTCTACCCTTCATATCTCTATTCCACAGAAATCTGGCTCCCAGCGAGAAAAGTGGGAGCCAGTCAGGCGCGAGGGAAGCGGGAGGGAGACAGAGGGAGAGAAAGGGGCGGGGTGCGGTAAGAAGGAATGCTTTTCACATATTTTGACTGTTACTTTGGCAAACTCGCTTCCTATACTGATTTTAAGTGTCTCCAGTGCTTTTAGGGTCATCACCAACGTAATTCCTCCAACTTCTATCAGCAACCCAACAATCTTTTCTGCTTCCTGTCACTTTGGGAAGTGCACACTCAGATTTAACCATGATGAAAGACACACTGAAGGGTTAAGAAAGCTAAGAGAGGGGAAATATATATGTGAGAGGGGAGGGGGTGAGATGAACAGAGCCTCTCTTAGAGCCATTTCTGGGTTCTTCCCATCCCACCCCTCCCCCATAACCTCCCTCGTTTCATCTGGCGGTAGCTGTGAATGTAACCGGTAATTTGGAAGGTCCCGTCTGAGACAAACTGCAATGTTAATGGAGCAGAATCTGTGCTGGCCCAAGCAGACTCACCACGGTCTGTCATTAGACTTCATTAGACACTGGGAGGAAGGGAAAAAAAGGAGCAAAAAGACAAGACTAGGGGTAGAGAGACAGAGAAAAAGCAGGAGGGAAGGAAAGGGGAAAAGCATGCTTTTCATAAAACAAGAGGGGCTGTGTGCTTTGAAGTTGGTCAGAGCAGAGCCTCGGGGAGTTTATCGTAAATCCATCCTCACACAAAGCAGAGTGAACTAAGTACCCAGGCTATCTACCTTAGACTAAATGGAGGAAAAAAGTATTTATCTTGGAGATAAGAGGCCCAAAGTGTCTTTTGTGTCTCAAATTGATGTCAGCAGTGTCTACAAGCCCAGCCCATCCGCTGCACTCATATCTGTTTTACATGTACGTACAGGAACAGCCGGAGTTGATAAGGAGGACACTGGCCTATCTTAACAGCTGACAGAGGGCCTGCTTGCAGAGCTCACCTGTGGGGCCTTGTGTATGTGTGTTTGTTATTGCTGAGAGAGACAGGCCCTGGCGTCAGAGGTCATTAGAGCGGCTGCCTGTCTGAGCCTGTCATTGCAGCCTGAAAACACCCTGCTATTCACTGAGCCACTCACCCTCCCTCACTTCTGCTCAGAGCGCCAGCGAGGGAGAGAAGTCAAGGAAGTGTACGCACCATTTTACTTTGGTTAAAGGAATTATATCCTGAAATTAAGTACCAATCTATTTTAACGGGCAACAGAATTACTGCAACTTAATTGGACAGATATTGGTCGGTCTAAATTTCTCTGTTATGCCAGATCATTAAAGTGATAATCCCCCAGTGTAGAGCCCTATGTTGCTATGGACAGATGTACTGTGAAATAAAACAGAAGTCTGCAATAAAAAACAAAGCAGACAACTCAAGACAACGTAAGTGTAAAGTTTGCCAACTTTATCTAAACCAGTGGTTCTCAAACTTTCCACACCAAGTACCACCCCAGAAAATATTGGGCTTTCCAAGCAACATAGAATAAAATGAGCCTAAATCAGGACTAACCCAATTCTAAACAAAAGTCTAAACTAAGCAATGGTATGAACTTCAACTTTAAGCCCAAACCACAGCAGGACTAAAACAGGAATAAAACTGGCTCTAATGTAAACTAAATCAGGACGTGAACTGCAAAAGGCTCCTGAGTAAAACCAAGCCCACGTACCACCAGTGGTACCCATACCACAGTTTGAGAACCACTGATCTAGACCATAAGGACCCTAGTATTGGTAATGCATTCGAAACACTGTCCTACACTTCCCATGAAGCAACATGCATGCCGGACAAGTTTAATCTGGATTTTAAAAAATATCTTTTATTATCATTACATCACTATGGAATCAAGTCTATTGGCACAACATATTTATGAATGGATTTTATTATGTACAGCGTGAGAGTAATCATAACTATAAATAAGTTAATTTGAGACTAGTGTCTATATAAAACAAGCCTGCTTCTGTTCAAGTATCGGAGGGAGACAGACAGACTCCTCCATCTGTGGGGCGCAGCCTTGAGAAGACTATGTTCACAGCTTGCCCTGACAGCCAACCAGCTTACACCTCATGAGTAATGCTCCTTCGAAGTACACACTAATGTTGAGTGGCCAGCAACAACACATCTTACGGCAAGTGCTAGGCTCATTTAACTGAATTTGAATTTTTAACATGCAGAGCGAGCATTTGCGTGAACCTTTGCGAGGGTTTGCGTGTGTCAAGGTGTGAGGTGTCTGCCACTCACGCTCCTCACGTTACACTGACACTATTTCAGGTACTCCTGGCAATAGGTGTGCAGTGTGTATGTCAGAGCATGTCGTCAGAGTGTCTGCACCCAGTCTGTCTGTCTGTCCTTGGAGCATTTTAATCAGCTCCAAACTTTCAGAGCACATGCACAAATGTCTATGTGTCTATGTTTCTATCTGTCCAGGATGTCTGCCTATCAAAGCATTAGTCTGTGTGTGTGTCTACTGCTGTCTGCTGGCCCACCTGCCTGTCTGCGCGGTGGCCTTTTAGCCCTGTGTCTCTAGGCTTCTTCTCAATTGGAGATAAGCTGGCTAGCTAGCTGCCCTGGGCCATCTGTCACCCCAGACCTTTTGGCTCTGCTTTGCTTCAGTCCATTGCCCCAGGTCTACTATGTTCCATTCTGGCCTGTCCCAGGGGCTTACCACAACCCCCCTATATGAACAATTTAAAATATTACTTTCTCAGGTGTCACACAAAAACACATTTGTATTGTATCAAATATTTCTGCTCATGTTTGGACCAATTTAAAATTCTGACAGACTTTGTA
Organism: Bostrychus sinensis; assembly: GCA_020698575.1. Lineage (NCBI taxonomy): Eukaryota > Metazoa > Chordata > Actinopteri > Gobiiformes > Eleotridae > Bostrychus > Bostrychus sinensis. Next base: position 19,611,200 of record CM036239.1, on the reverse strand, counting down.
TGGTAACTGATGAGACTTACAGCAACATTGTTCAATGAAATAAATACTGGCTTGGTAATTTCTAGTCATTTAATGGATCCGTTTTATAAAGCAAGGGCAGGGCATCTATTTGAAAGCTGGTCTAGTATTTTCCCTAAGTTGAAACCTTACATTTAAAAGGTTGGGTTTGGAGCAGATATTGTTAGCCTCCCTGTGGATTTTAATGCAGGCTGGTCTTTAAAGCAGACGCCATGCTAGCCGAGACAATTGGACTTGGATAGAGTGGAGGAGGGGCGATGGAGGTAAGGGGGAGGGGTTGTAACAGTCTGCCGGTTTGCTTCTTGCAGAGCCAGAAACGCAGTCTGGAAAGGTTAATGATTACCTCTGTCTGACTCCGTGCACACACAATGCACACACAAGTCACACACAAGTCACTACTATTCTTAGAAGTCAACATACTCACACTCCCACAAGTTGAACTTTAGCAGCGGACTCAACACTATCAACAAGAGTAAATAGTGAGGAGGCGCTTGAGAACTGTCTTGTATTGATCCCCAGGAGCTCGGTGTAGATGTGTCAGCTCAAATGTGTAATGACCCTGTCATCATCAGACTGCATGGAACAGCAGCAAGGAGAGGAATAGGGAAGACGTGAAGGAAATGGCTCAAGGGGGAAGGAAGAACTCCTCACGGTGCCTTATTTTCTAAGTCAACACCCTCTCTCAAGCCGGGGAAAGTCTATTCTCAGGGTCAAAGGTCACACTGGAAGCATTCCCTTTGTTCTCTGCAATGTTGTGTATAGTATGTCCTGCACTGGAAAGATTTCTTTTACACAGTTTGAGAAAGCATATATTTTTCCAGTTAGAACAAGATATCAACTGGAAAGCACACTGACATATGTATTAGTCATTACAAAGCCTGCACTGTGCAAATGTTTTGAACACATGAATCTAGTGGTCCCCGTTTTGCCATTTCCTTAAGCTGAATTGTCAAGCACTGCACAATATAAACAAGCTGGTATACAAAGGGAGTTGGTCTTTTAGGGTGCTCATTATGTAAGATGTCATGCCCCCACCACAGCCCCCCTCCCCTCCAGGAAACCTAAACAGGCCCTGATGGCAGGAAAACCACACAGGGGAGTGGCAGAGTTTCGCTATCTGCACATCTAACTCCTCGCAGACAGACAGAATGAGCTGCAGACACGCCATCGCTTACATGAACCATCCGGCCAAACCCAGAAGAAGATAAGACTTTTTTTTTTTCAAAATGCATCAATCTTTTTATCTCTGTGAAAAGTTTTGTTTTGACTTCAGATTCCATTTCCAGCATCTTCTCAATCCAAGGACATTTTGTTCCCTTTGCAGTTCCTTCTCCTTCACTCCTGCTGAGTTATTACTCCAACACTTCATCATGTTGACCCTTACACAGATATACAAGTATCCTCACCGCCAGCCCAGATTTCCCAGGGTGACAGGACAAATAAACAGTGACAAGTCAGACACAGGGTGCCAAGGCCAACCATAATGATGTCATCAGAAGATCAACCGCAAGCCCTGTATGTCTCACACACGCCGCTACGGACAGATGGACAGACAAGCCCTACAGTCACACACATTGCCGTTGTTGTGTCGTGGGAAACACTGATAGACAACAACCTGACAAAGACAACCAGCCCAGCAAGTTGGCTTTTGTGTTGTGTGGATAATCAGTTCCTAATAACTACCTTTGAGTATTTGTCAATGAGCATGTGTGACTAGGTAAGCTGCTTGTGGTTTGTGATATAGATGCGGCTCCTGACAGGCTGCCGCTCAAAGAGAATACAATTGAGAACATGAATGAAAGGGTGGAGACAGCTCAATTCTGTGTCACACAAGAAACTGGAGACACGTAGGCTACACGTATACAGAAAAATGCCTGTGATTTCATTTCCACATTTGTCCCATGTTGTGGAAGGGGGCAATGTTTCTCCTTCACCTCCTTCTCCCTCTCCTTCACATCTTCATATACTGAGGAAATGTCTAAATCCATTTCCACAGGGAGACTACGAACCAAAACAATGTCCATCTTGTTCTGGGCTCCACTCCAGCCTTGGCCCTTAGCCAGATCAGCATAGCCCACCTTTCATTCCATCCATGCTAGGAGATACTAACTGCGTAATGCTACAGTATATTCAGGAGTTAACAACTAAATGCAAACAAAAACACATACATGCTAACTTGCTAACTACCATCCTTTTTATTTTTCCTTAATCTTGCCTTCGCTTTTTGCTGTTTTTTCAATTTGCACAGCATAATGACACAGGGCGGGGAGCAGAGGACGGCCAAAAGTAAAAATTAAGTCCCTTGCCAAGAGGCGGCTTGGCTGGTGCACAAGGAGAGGAAGTGAGGAGTAATGAGAGATCCTGGCCCGGCACGGAGCGGCCCGCTCTGCTCTGCACACAGGCTAACTCACAGCCTTCAAATTACAGAGAACACAGGCAGAGCTGCTGGCCCACCCAAAGCCGCCATCTTCTCTCCCCACTGTGTCCTACTCTAAGGAAAAAGCTAACAAAAGGAAAATCAAGAGTGCAGGAAGGAAAACTTAAATATTTATACTAAAGAAAGTGTCCTTGTGTCCAAGTTACTGCTCGCTGAGCATATGACTTTGGAGACAGACTTAGGCTAAATGTCTTTCTTGTTTTACTGCCTTCACATTTTTGGTTGATGCCCACCAGTGTTTGTTTTGCATCAAGAACAGGCCACGGCTGCCTCCCTGTCAGCTCCCTTTTTCCTCAAAGACATGAGGTCATATCCTGCGCAGCCCTTTCCTTTGCCTCCTAACCCAAACAAGGCATGAATGCAGAGAATGAAGTGAGTGAGACTGAGGCTGATCTGTTTCCCGGTCTATAACTGTTTTTCTTCTGTTTGAAGAACGTACAGACAGAATAACAAAAATATCCATTAACTTGCTTTTCCCAGTTCAAAAATGTCCTGTTTCTTCAGGGACTTCCGTATGACAGACGAATTGGTTTGATATAATGAGTTGAGGTGCCAAGGCTAAATTTAATCTCCGTCAAAGCCCCTAATGAAGGTTATACCTCCAGCTGAGTCACAGGATGACTAATTGACTGAGTGAGAGCCTGGACCGTCTGTGGAGAGAAGCCACTGGCCGCTGCTGCTGCTGCTGGTATACAAGTGGGCCTAAATTTAACCTGCTGTGGGAGGAAGTGCCTGTGTGACAGTCGGCTGTGCGCCAAGGCTCGTACCAGGTCATCCTATCTGCTGGCCTGTGCGTACATGTCGCCGAGGGCCCACCGGATCCCCTTACATACAGCCACTCCGGGTCAGTCCCTCATGGCACCAGTTGGCATGCCACTGGCGAACACTCAGCAATACTACACAAGCAAGATGAGCACTGGCAGGGGGCTGCCTAGCCTACTAAACAACATCAACACACTACTGACCTTTAATCCAAAAAATACCAAAGTTAGAACAGAGTATATTTGGAAATAACACATTAACATGTAGGTAGTCAACCCTTGCCATGTTACAGTGGAGGTTGGTTTAATATAGTGTGTATGTATGTATATATATATATAATGTGTGCGCATGTAAAGCTAATTCTGAATTTTCATAAAGCAGTTGGTAACATGAGAGACATCAAAATGGCTGTGCAGTTTAATCCATGCTAAAGGTATGCATTCTTTCACTGTGTATGTTGTAATAATGATCTGAAGCGACTAACAAGTTTAAATATTACTTAACACTGCACACTTTCTTAGCCAATGCCTCCTTAACCCTGACCCGCTCTCTTTTCTCCCTTGAAATCAACCCAAACTCCCCGAGCTAAGCCCTCAGCCTCTGCTCAGATCAGCACCAACCCCCCTGCCATATTTTCTCTCTCCTTCCTTCTCCTTTGCTCTATATGCCGCGCTCTGTTCCAAGCTGATGACGTGAGCCAACAAGAGGAGCTTTGGAACTGCTAGCCTGGCAGGCAGCCTAGATTGCATTTGCGCTTGTCGCTGTCACAGCTCACTTTAACTCCTTCCATCCCAAATACTTTTTTTTACGACCACCAATAGTGTCAATAGCTGTTTTTCAAAGTCAGACAACTAAAGGTGTTCCTGTGTCCTATCTTTGCATTATCCGATTAGTCTAAATCTTAAAATACAAGACTGCAATTATCCAACCTCGATGCAAGAAAATGCTGTTGTAACTCTTCCTGACTTCAAATCTTTACCATCCTGGACTCTCTTTCCTTTCCCTCTGTAAATATGTCTGGAGCAGAACATAAAAAGGCCAGAGTGAGTGAATTAGAAGGTCAGCAGCGGGCCTCTGGGAGAGCCATGTTTCTTTTGTCAGGACCCAGAGGGAGAGCAAGGGAGGGAGGGACCGAAGGCAAGGACGGGAAAGAGGGGGCAAGACAAGGAATGGAGATGATTTTTTTCTTGCAAAGGAAGCCATAAGTGCAGGCACTGTTTTGAGGTTGTTTTACCTTAGTAATGAGTTGATGAGTTTAGTTGATGTTGTTATAGCTTTTTGTAAGATGCACTCTAAGCTACAATTGCCCTGTTTTTGTTTGAAAGTATTTATCAAACATCCATAAAGACCGTATTTGTAGCAAAAGAAGATGCTTAAATTTGGTCTTTGAATCTACAATCTCTCCCCCATCTAATAACATACACATAGGCAGGCTGGTCGTCAGGCTACTCCCTTCCCGAGCACCCCTACCCCCAAACATAAGAGTGGGAGAAATGGGCAGCTAACAGCAACTGACATAAAACAGGCTTTAAAGGCCCAGTAATGAGAACCATCTGAGGCTCAGAGGAGAGCGCACTGAGTCCAAACAGACTCTGTAGCCTGCGGAAAAGGGCCTGGGTAAGCAAGGCGCTGCAGCCAAAGGGGATTATAGGAGAAAAGCTTGAGGAAACCCAAAACACGTTCTGCTCTGGGGATGGAAGAAAGAAGTAACATGAAGAAAGGTGGCTCTGTGTAGTCCACATAGACACAAGACCCTTTTCTAAACCAACACAAAAACAAACACTTGCATGTCAGTCTGAAGCTGCTTTTTATAGTTATCTTCTTCACAAAACAACAGTTTTCCATTACAAGGGCACATGGATGAGAGGAAGAGCAGCAGAGTGGAGCACTGTTCAAAGAGCCGGGAGGGAGGAATTCATGTGGATGTGGGAGAAATACACCACCCTGCTTCACTGGAGTTTTATTACAGAAGGGAAGCAGGGGCCCCACAATCACTGCCTCATCACCACAAGTATGAGAGATGAATGTGTGTTGAAAGAAATGCAAGAGAGAAGAGAGACAAAAAGCAGAAGAGGAAACTCAGTGGAAACAGTCACAATGATAAAAGGCATATTTACCTGAAAGCCCCACAGGGGCCGAATATGTCGTTCCTCCAGTGTCGCTGGATGAAGGTCCAGAGTCTGGAGAATCTAGACACAAGGAGACAGAGACGTAAGTGAACGCCGTTTGTGGGAGAGAGGCTAAGCAGCAGCTGGGAGGCCATCAATCACCTGGTGAAATCAATGCCTAATGAAGACGCTGACGAGCAGGCTCACACTCTCACACACACAGAAGACTAACGGTGCACACTTTACACCCCTTATAATCCCCCATAATCCACTGCTTCAGGAGAAACTGTAGGTCTCCAGCTCTGCTCAGACAAGCTGCTGATCTGCTGCTAATGGCCAGGGTTGAACACTTTCTGATCCCCTACTCAATAACCAAATACAGATCTAAGGCTTGAAGAGTGACTTAAGAGTGTTGTGTACTGGTTCATTCTCAAACATAACTTGATGGTTTTTATCCCTGTAGGAGATGATATAAACAGTTTTTATTTCAGTAGACCTTTACATCTGACATTTCTTAACTAAAACAGGCTTGACGCCAAGAAAAAATACAAGTTCCAGAATCATGGTGGCCCTCTAAATTTAACTTTGAGAAGGAAACATTTCATTCTGGCAAAAACAATGAAGCAAACATGACTTAAAAGGGTAGTATTGAAAGCACTGCACTGTAAATTTTCTTAATGGTACACTAGCTGGCAGGCAGGAGAGAAAGAGAACTAGTCATTCACTCTGCTCTCTTTGCATTTGAATAATAAACTCCCACTAAGACTTGTAATGAAGGCTAGTTTCAACATGACACCTGAATGGAGCTTTAACAAAACTGCTGTGCTGAGTGGAACAGAGGCACACACTGCCGGAGCACACTAGCACTGCTGCAGAGCTGCTGCTGGTAGCTTGGCATTCACTAATGATACATTCCTTTCACTTCACGTCAACACAGCGCAGCACCTACCAACATTGACCACAGTCTGCAGTGGCCACTGAATTATGACTCCGCAACAGCAGCTTTTTTATGACCAGGAAGTTAGGAGTAACTATACATGTGCCCTCAATTTTTTAATGGCTCATAAATGTGCCAAGCGTGCATCACAAAGCTTTTTTTTTTATAACTTTGACATTACTCCATACACACTGTAAATACACTTGAAGAAATGAATTAAGAGAGTTGTTCTGTATGTTTATAACATGTAGCTAATAAACTGGAATGCAAATTAACGTTTTGTTGGAGCATGGTTCACTTATTGCTTGACTGCAGTCTGATAGAGCTGAGTTCAAGTGGCAATAAAGTCTGAGTGCCTGGAGCGGCTTCACTGCTGCCGTGCGCTTGTCCTGCCATGTCCGGACACAGTCCGTGCTGCCGTGGTCACTGAAACGAGATGCACAGGCACAGACCAGCCTCCATGGCTTTCATTGGCTGCCAACAGCCAGCCCTGGTCTCCCGGGCAACAGTTCACAGCTGACCACAGAGCCAAGGGGCATCAGAGAGAAGCTAAACAGACTTGATTTATATTCCCCAGAGCTGGAACAAGGTAGCATTTTACGTCTGTGTGCTTTCATATTGACCACTGCTTCTGGGACTGGACACATATAACTCCACTTCCTGCACACTGAAATCATAAAATCAGCATCATAAATTAAAGACTCAGCTCTTCTACTTCAATCATTTTAACTTCAGCTTAACTATGTAGATTTTCTGAATCATCATCATTTTGATCAGCTTTAACAGGTGCTACCACATAAAGTGCATATAATGTGTGATAGCCTGCAGTAATAAAAAGCACAGAATGAATGACAGCTCCCTGAGGCATAGGAGAAAACCCTAATTTTACTGCATGAAAACATCTCCAATCCTGTCTTATATGCAGTGTGTATGTGTCCTTGGTTTGGCCCATTGTACCATGTGTCACTCCTATTCACTAAACAGAGAGACAGACAGTGACTGATTTGATTAACCACAAGCACAGCCACACACATCAAAAGTTACCCATCGAGGTAAAACATCACCTGTGCAAGGGGACAGAGGAGCACTAATATTTTCCTTCTGAACGTTTTTCCTTTATACATTCATTCACACAGGCACAACTATTGGGCTGAGAGGGGAAACAGGGTGGTAACACCAGTTGTATATTTGTTTCCTCTATGTGTATCCAAGTGCATTTCTTATTTATTATTATTTTCTTTCCATTAATTTCGGGAATGGGTCCAACTGGACTGATACTAGCTCAAACTATCATAAGCTTTGCTCCTATATCTTTTTTCTAATGTTTTTTCAAATTGTTTTATGTAATATAGGCTAACAGAGCATATGTTTTTCAGATGCATTATGATTGGAATAATATCACTAAAGCATTAGTGATAAAGGGTAACAAAGACAGAGACAGAACACGGGAGGAGGGGGTTGGAGGGACCCCAGCTGCTGCTGCAATGACTTCCTATTGTTTCCATTCATTGAAAGCCACTTTCTCCTTCTCCTGTCTAACTGGCTGGCTGCATGCTCGGCTAACTGCTCATTGTCTAACACTGTGCTTTTCCTGCGCTGACAGCTACACAGAGCTCAAAACAGTGAAGGGGAAAGAGTGAAGTTAAAATGGTCCCATGAGTTTGAACATAAACAGCTTCTTGTAAAGAGACGGGCATAGGCCTACACTCAGGTTTGACTGTAAATGCTTACAAATTCTTACTTCTTCTTCTTCTTCTAAGGGTAGCAACATGTCCACACCAGTGTTTAATGAGTAATAAAGATGTCTATATGTCTATATCGGAACAGAGATCTAAGTTGGACAGGATTAAATGTGACTGTGCATTACAAGTTTAATATAAATTAATATTTTTCATAAATTTGTTTTTGTATGTCCCCACCATAGTACATATTAAACTTGTCTATAGTCAGTAATTAAATACATTTATTTTTTTTTTACTTATTAAAAAAATATAAATTATTTTCAGAGCTAAATACTAATGATAGTATACAAATGTAAGTATTGGTGAATAGGTGGATTTTGTGACGGCTTGTACATAAAATATTATGCTGCAGACAGTGAATAAATTGACCAGGGTTGAAACCACCCCCTTTGGAGGAACATAAAATATTAAACAAATACTGTGTTACTTCCTAAAATAAATAGATCATTCAGAGACGTGTCACTGTGACACACACAGCCATAACCCAGCAGCCTTCAGCCCTAATCTGTCGATTAATTCATCTGATAAAAGCAGGCTGGCTCCAGAGACGCAGCTGTCTGTCTGCGATTCACAAAAGATAGATGGACAGACAAACAGAAAGAGAAAGCTCCTGTCCCCTAAAGACACACACACAGTATGGCCCTGGTGGCATGCCAGTCAATCTATAGCTGTATCACTTTGTGCTGCTTGGCCCTGGCTGCCAGCCATGTAGAAGTGCCCAGCCAGCTAAGCATGACCCTCCACTGCGATCATAAATCACAACAAAACATGGAGCCAGTTCCCCATACAGAGCCACACTAACATGTAATTGTACCACCTCAGTAGGCATCTGGAAAACCAAGACGTCCTACTCTCCCCATATACTTACATACTGACCAAAAATTAAACGCTTGTAACAAAGGCTCTGTTAAGCAGGTAATTTAATATTATTAATAGTGTGATCTCACCTGGTGGTTTAAGATAATCCATGGGATAGCGAGAGTAGGGAGGAGGAGGAGACTCTGTGGAGAAAGAACAAAGCAGTACATGAGAAAAGATATGAAGTTTATGATAAGAATTGTCATTCTTCAGGGAGAAGGTTTGTATCTGTCAGCTCTGCTCTCAGAGAGGCAGAAAAGGCCTGCCTGGCGGCTATTGCCTTTCATTGGCAGGCAGATAAACAAGGGGCCGCCTGGCGCCAGGAGGGCCACTATCAGCGTCTAGGACAAACTGAGATACAGGCCTCTTTTGGCCCGGGACACTTCACACACATACACATTACACACACAGACACGGAGGCCTGAAAACTCCATCGTGGAAAGACCATAAAGCCTAGGCTAAGTCTCTGAAAATAGCTATTTGTTTGAAAACTGGGTAAATGTGTGACGTTGGCAGCTCTTCACTGGCTTTGGCACATTTTACAGCACCGTCTAATTAACGCACTACTTTATACGTGCACATTCACAGATTAAAAGTAGTAGCCTAATCATAATCAAGGTTCAGTGAAAATATGACGCCGCAGTAAGAATAAGCCAAAAAGTAATGCGATGACACCACACTGGATGTAGACAAGTTGTTGGCACGCTTTTCCGCGTCGGTCAAGTTTGACCTGACGGAAACTCAAGCCAACTGCTCCGACAGAGGTGATGTCATTTGAATTAGGCTAATTGCCTCTTTAGGACTATGTCCACACTCTGACACAGTGACACGCTGTCTGGATGTGTGGAAATGGCTGTAAATCTGAACTTTTATTTTATTTTAAGGGGATTATTAGAAAAACACAGGAGCTCACCTAGTTCACAGAGCCTGCTCATGTGGTGCGGGTTGCAGCAGACGAGCTCCGGGTTGACTTTCCCGTAGGATTCACAGCAAGACAGCCTCTTGAGCTCTGAGGAATGCCTGAGGTCCGGCCACCTGAACACTTTGTAGAGCAGCATGGGGAGAGAGTAAGACTGTTGACCCACTTTGGTGTCCACTTTGCTGGGCAGGAGCAAACAGGGGCTCCGTGCGCCCCCCTTGGACTCCACGGCCTGCAGCAGCACCTCTAATTGTTTCTCTTTGATCTTTTTTAGTATGGAGTGGGTCAACGCCTTTAGTTCGGCCTCAGCGGCGCCGTTGGACTTAGCCACCTTTGTCGCTTTGCCCATGCAGCAGCCCCCGGGGCCATGCGTCCCTCTGTCCGCCTCCCCGTCGCCCTCCACGGGCGCGCGGCTCCTCCAGAGTCGCCGGACGAGCCCCGATCGTTTGGTCCTAAACATGCGGGACGAAAAGAGGTTTTCCCGGCTAAAAAACGAGCATTGTGTCCGCAAATCATGAAGATTCCGGGATCCGAGTCCAGACGATGATAAGCAGCCTGAGAATAAGAAAGGGTGGAAAAACTGGGAACAGGGCAAGCAAATAAAATGTGGAGCATACGCCAGTCTCTATTGCTGTCCGCTTTATAAAATCACCGAGAAAAAAAAACGACTAACGCCGTGGAGCTTCCCGGGACAGTCAAGCTCTTTGCTGTGGAGCCACCGCCGTCACATCCAGGGTTTTAACGCGCTAACAATAAACCTACACGGCTCTAGCCTGAAGCCAGTTTCTACGCTACAATCTGACCCCTATACGGCTCAGTTTTCACCGCAAACCCTGTCAAAACATAGCTAATTTCCCACTAAATATAAAGGCCTTAATTACGCTAAGATTTAGCCCATGAAAAAGCCACGCTCATACTGTGTCTTCAATAGCATTAATCCACAAAAATCCTTCATCCGTCCACACTGCTCGATGTAGCCAGACTCGCTGACTTTTTTCAATGTATTTCTCCGTTTAACTCTGCAAAGGATGTGGTCTGCTGATCAGGAACGAGCCTCCGTCCAAAGAGCTAAAGAACAGGAGAAAATCCACGTCGAAAGAGAAATAGACCCTCGGGTTATACGTCTTCATAAACCGAGTGAAGCCGTGTGTTGTAGCAGGCGACTTGTTCACGTCAAATAATCCAGCCTTTGAGTTTTAACACAGAAAATGCAGAGATCGTGTAGAGCAGAGCAGAGCAGAGCAGTGCTGTGTAGTGGGCTAAATGGCTCTCTGTCTGGAAATGAGGCGGATGGTTTGGGTGCCCTTGCTCCGTCTCCAGTCTCCAGTGCGCATTGACGCGCCCGGTCACGTGTGTGTCTAGACACCCTGTCGCTTAAAAGAAATGTGATTGTGTTGCGCAAACAACAGATCAAGTAGAGCCCACAGCGCACACACACATGCACGGACACACACACACACACACACACTATATATATATATATATATATATATATATATATATATATATATATATATATAAGACTACTCTGGGGAAAGTAAAGTAAAAGATAGGTTTGAAGACAATGAAAGTTCAGGCATTAAGTTGACAAAGTCAAAGCAAAACTTTTTTATTTTTTTTGTTTGAAACAAAATATAGCCTAAATTGACGTTTTTTAAGCATCCAGGTTAGTCCTCTATAGCCCTGAGAATTTAGTTTCACTTTAGCTACCACTACAAAGTTAAGAGCAGTCATTTGATCGTTTTTAACTTGCCAGGCCTAAGCCTACATAGGCTACTATTGCCAGCATAAATCAGTGACACTCCAGTTTGACCCTAAAATCTCCTAAAAGACATTAATTGGTAGCCTAAATGTAGGTTGTTGTGTGCAGTGTGTCTTCATAACAATGATAGGCTATTACCATAAACAGTTATAAGCAACATTCATTTATTTCTCATATAGGCTAGCTAGTAGTTATATGCTATTATATTTTTTACATAGCTGCATTACGTAACAATAGCTAATGTAACGATGGCTATATCCAATAGCTATATGTTTACAATATGTACACTATGACAAGTATAGCTATAGGCGGCTGCTAGTAATAGGCTTTCCGTGAGTGGGGCCTTTATGGCATTATCTTTGGCTAAGACCATGCATGCATTTAAGGTAAGCTATGGGATTTTATATAGTGTTCCTGTACACGCCAGAGAACCTGGAAATAGATGAAACTGATGAAACTTGAGTGGCTGCTAGACTGAATTTAGGACAGCAATCAATCTCTGCGGTCTGGAGAAGAACCACATGGGAGAGCGCTGCTGCCGCCTTCTGGACAGACGGCTGCCACATCTGCACTGAGGCGACACAGACCGAGGGCAGGTGGACTGAAGGAGAGGTGGCACTAGATTTGGCTGTTCAACAGTTTCCAGACTTTTGTTATAGAACAAAAATGGTCCATCAGCTCAGGATCAATTTCCCCTTTCTTTCCTGGCAGTAAAGCTGTAACATGATCTGCCCACTTTATTTACTGCAGGTCTATAAAGAAATCTATATTTATTATGAGATTGTTGATTTGATCAATTTTTTGTAGATGTATCTCAGGGCAGCATGATATAATAAACTGATTCATGACAAAAACACAGTTTACAGTGGCACCTACTCTACACGTCCACTATGGCAATACTGTACATTATAAATTTAAGGTTATAAAATGCAAACATTAATGAATGAACCATTTTTAGATAGGCCTACTGAATTAACACTAATACCTTTGCACTGATTTACATTTACATTGTATTACTTACAATTTAAACATTAATAAGCAATGTTTATAACTCCTTGGTGTTTTTTTTTTTAATGCTGAAGTAGGAAGGCCATCAACAAAGAAAGATGTACCAATGAACAGAAATACACATAATTGCAAAAAAAAAAATACAAAATAAAAAAATAAAATAAAACTAGATGCTCTATGACAATTCACTGATCCCATCTAACAATAGTGCCCAGACCTGGACTCAAAATCAATAATCTTCTAGTTCAGGGGTAAATGCTTTTTTCATTGAGCCACAAAACCCTCTTATCTCACAATGGTAAATAATCTACTAAAACTAATCATTTGTTCTTTGTGAGTGAAGTATTTTTTGTTAGAATGCCTGTACCTGGATCAAAATAATGATACCTGGCTCCACACCAAAATTATTTATTTTGTCTTTGGCCCATTACTGACCCGTCCTGAATTTTTCATATCAAAAAACAGTAATAATAAAATTCAGTATTAACCTCGTAAAACCCAGACATAGAAATATTTGTTGGAAAAAATCATCCGTGCTAAATTTTAGTCAACGGGGATGGGTAAGAACAAAAATTTGTCAATATTTTTGGTAAACAGCATTCATGAATTAGTTAATACATTTAAAAAAATGACTTTTTGCCATGACCTTTGAATTATATGCTGCATATTTGCAACAGAGGGTGCTACGGGGTTAAAGCACTCTTAGTTAACAGCATTTTCACACCTCACTAAACTTTTGCTCTGTACTGTTATTGCTGCCTAATTCCCATGACCAGACAGACAGAGGGACAGATAGACAGAGGGACAGATAGAGGGACACATAGACAGAGGGACAGATAGAGGGACTGAGAGACAGAGGGACAGATAGAGGGACAGACAGTAGTCCAGGGGGGAGGAGGACAGACATCAGTATGTTAATGTGTCAGTATGGCTACAGGGCAGGCTAATGGTTGGCTTGTAATAATGATGGCAACAGCAGTATGTGCCGGGTCGGGGGATGTGTGCTTGTTTGTTTGCTGTGTAGATGGATGGTGAGTGGGGGGGTCATTGTCCCAGGATCCCCTGCTGGCGCCACGTAAGAGGAAGCCCAAACCTGGCCTGCTTGCATGCACTGCTTTTTTTTTTCTTTTTCTTTTTTAAAGGCAGTCTGGAAGCAATCAGTTAGAGGAAAGGATTTGTCACAGAGCTAGTGGAAGTGACTGCAGACTGGCATTGTCCCCTCCCCTGTCTCAGTCGCCATCTCCAGAGCCCGCCTTTGTGTGTGTGTTTACTCTCCAGACACCAGGAAGTAGACTATTTTATCTGAGTGTTTAATTTCAGCCTGTCTAAAGGGTTCAGGAGTCACAAAAGCTCAGCAGGTTGTAAAGAAAACCTGCCACATAAAGATTTAAAATAATTATGTTATTCACAAAAAAGTTTAATGTAAAAAAGCATAATATACATAAATGCATGTTTACATAATCTAAAGGGGAATACAGCTAAGGGGTCACGAGCCACTATACAATCTGTGTCAGCCCCAAGCCCGGAAAAATGGAGGGTGTTGAACCATGAGGGGCATCCAGCACAAAACTATGCCAAATGAATATGCAAAACACTGCAAGCAGGAGGCAGATGTTTTGCTCTGCATGGCAACCCAAGAAGGGAAAAGCCGACTGGAAAGAAGAAGTCAGACTTATATAGAGGCAGCTTAAGTATTGATAATATGTTGTGAGTAAAAGTTCTAATCACAGTGTACTCTTTGTTTCAATCCCATGGCATCTGGTGTAAAATGTATACTAAATCAATATGCAACTCACTGCACAGTAGGAGGTAGGTTGTTTGATCCCAGAAAGGGAAAAGCCAAAAGGAAACAAGTTGTGAAAAAGAGTCCTCCTACCTTGCATTGCCTTTTTGGTTTCGGGGTAGCTTCCATTTTGAACTAAATATCACCTGTGATGTCCTCCCAGGTCTGAGGTCAAAATAAATTCAGTTTGAAATGAATTATAGTTATATACATGTTTAAAAATACTGCTTACATTACCATTTTTAACCAACAGTCAGTGTTTTTGTAAGGTTTTTATAGAAATATATGGAGAAAAAACAAGACATAGTCTTCCGAATAGAGGGAGGTTCTATAGTTTACATGCCTTGTGGGATTTTGGGAAATTTAAGGGAGTCACGACTGTCTTGACTTTGGGAATGGCTGATAGAGAATATACTGTATGTTTAGTAATGTGTTATTCTGAATACTCCAATATGCTTCATTATAACTGCTATTACAATATAATATGCACTGATGGCTGTTGTGATATTATAATCTTATGTCCTACATTACTAAACTGATCTGTTAAAATGTAATAGTCCACACTACCTCACGCTTTTATACTATCCTTTGTTTAGGATTTAAACACATTTCCAATGGGATCTCTACCAGCATGGTTCAGTTCTACACAATGCATTGAGTACAACAGCACAGGAATAACACTGATTAATATTCTGGATATGTGTCGTGGCCTTTTACTGTAATATATTGACACAGTGACTGCTTCCAGACAAGGGTCATGCATATGCAATTAAAGAGGCCTATTCTGGAAATAGGCTGGAGCTTGACACTGCAATGTTAAGATATATAGATTAAAAAGACAACTTTAATTAAAAGCTTTTTTTTCTATCTACCTCTCACACATCTAATGCTTTTTTTATAGAAGAGCAAAACACCCACAATGGTAAATGTCAGCGCATAATAAAAAAAGAAAGAAAAAAAGAGAGAGAGAGAGAGAGAGAAAGAAATCACTGGGGGTAGTATAGATCAGATTGTGGTTGTATGTCATCTGAACTTGCTTCTCTAAAAAAACAAAAATACAGTATTTTTCAATGTGCGATCATGTAACACCATTATTATATAGATGACCTTTGGTTAAATGTGTAGAGGTTGGAGAAAGTTTTATAGATTGTCATTGCAAAAATTATGTTTCTCCAATATTTGTCTAGTGGAAATATGCAGGCAATAACCTTAAAGAGTACAGAATAGCAATGTTAAAGTTAATTTCTTGTGTTCCAGCGCTGAATGAGCTTTCTGATTGAGTACAGTAGGCAGGACAAGAAGGACCAATAAGGAGCATAGCAAATAAAACATAATTTGCAAAGTTTTCTCTGTCTGATGTGGTAACTATGTTTTAGCCATGCTAAAAAGTCAGACTTTCCATTAACTGCCCCTATAACATCAGATTAAATTTTTATCAGTGCATGAAGGTTAAAGGTCACATACACATATGACACATATTCACATGTAAGCACTGGTGGAGGACGCAATATGAGTACTTTAGCCAGAATATAGGAATAGACAAACAGTGACAAAACAGAATTTGCAGAGTTTTCCTACTGGCCTGGAGAGTAAATGGTAGTGAAATTAAAAAATAATAAAATAAAGTTAGTAATTCATAACAAATCCTGCATCTGAATCCTGTGTATTTATTCTTTATTGATAGCTCAGTAAAAATAGGCCTATAATGTAATTGCATGTAAACTTTATCATATCAATCATATCATATGTATGTGGGCAATAGTCAATGCAAAACAAAAGGATAAAGTTTAAAGACATTGGGGGAAGCTATTAATTTTGTATTTGATGGAACTTAAGAATTATTATTATTATTATTTTTTTTTATGGCAATGACACAGTCCTGTCAAAATGGATTCTTTTACCATTTTCTTCCACAGCGTTTGTACCATGTTTATCATTTCTCTGTAATGTCTGGTAAGAGCCATTCCATACCATTCCATTTCATATTAAAGTGCACATGACTTCCTAACATTTGAAAAAGTCAGTAGTACATTGCGGACATTGTACTCCTTCACTCTTCTTTCTTTTCAAAGACACAAATTGTGACTTTTTACCAAGTAGCTGGAGGCCTCTGTGACCTAGTTCCCTTTATATAGGCCATTCATGGGAGATGGATTTTGAAGATGTATGGAATAGTTTTACATATTATGCAGAAAAAAATGTATCGAAAGTCACCTTGGCAGGGTCAGATATCATTCAATAAGTCTGCATACAAGTCCAAACAGAACTCAAAAAAAGTTGGACCATGTATAATGTAAATGCAATATATAATGCAATATAAAATGAACAAAAGCCATATATAATAATTACACATCTCTTAAACTATACTTTGTAAATATATATTTTGCAAATTAAAACATTTTATGAAAAAAAAAAAATAGCTCAATGGCAAATGGCAGCAACAGATCTCAGAAATGTAAGTGGTGAGAAAAAAGCTGGAGGAACATTTTCTAACTCATTAGGTCAGTAACATGTTGTGACCTTTTTTATTTTTAGTTTCAATTTGTTAATGTCCTTGTTCTCATGTGAGTGAAATAAGGTTTTATGAGAATTACAAATCATCACCTTCTGGTTTTATTTATCACCATCATAACATAACATTATCACCACACATGGGGGAAGTCAATATGTGTTTTGAGTCATTTCCCTTTTTCCTAATCTCAAAACCACTAAACATAAGAAAACGTTGCTGGTTGGTGGATTAACCTATTATAATAATGAGATCTGTGTCACCAGGGGCAACCAGTAGTTAGCACAGAGCCACTCTGGCAAACCAATGTAGTGGCCTACTTCCTCATTGCTCAGTAGCTGATGCTGTGGTTTTGACCCATGCTTCAAGAAACTACGGGGCTGTGTTTAAGTGCAAAAACAAACTACCTTTCCCAGAAGTCCTTGCTCAATCCATCTTGCCACTGTCACCTGAAACAAGAGCCCTTGGTAAGGTGACCCTGTATAATAAAGAAAGGGGGCTATGTCACTGTTTGAAAGCCTCCCCTCAACCATCTGGCAGCTGGATAATAGAGGGGCGAGCAGGTGAGGGTCGAGCCCCAGTCTGTGGAGCCTCACTGTAACCTGCCACTGACCCTGTGTGGAAAATAGCCTATTCTTTACATCATATTGCATTCATTATATTGTCCTTGAGAATACAAGAATTTCAAGCATGAAAATCGATATTAAAGAGACGAAAGGCGTGAAATTCTCCAGGGAAGTGGGGGGCTCCAATGACACAGTGGGTGCCATTGTGTCATAAACTTTTCCCCCCTGAGGAGGTCGTTACATGGCTCTGGTTCTGCTGGCGTGGCACCTTTATTCAAAATAGACAGTAGCCATATCCAGTGATTGAACATTTGACGACATAAAAAGTTACATACAGGGATTCAGACAAATTTAGTCGTCTAACTATTCTGCAAGCATTTTAACGTGGGGTGTTCTGCCAATAAGAAACCCAATTCTAAGATCTTCTAAGGGCCAAAGCTCACTTAAAACGGACTGAGCTAAAATGGAAAACTGTTCTATGGTCAGATTGATAAAAATTTTGAAAAAAGGCAATCCCAATTGGCCCCAGTTTTTCTGGATCATGTTCACAAATGACTTATTTGCATGATAAAGCCTTATATTGTGCAAAATTGACTTCTGAGCTTTCTACCATGTTATAATGTTGTTTCCTCATCTGAAACAACCTGGAGTCGTATTTTTGTTTGAGTAATCCTCTTTTCTTTTACAGTGAGTTCGTGAGAGGCCAAAATGGCTCATTTCACTGGTGTCTGCCTTTTTCACCTAACCACGCCCTTCCCCCTCACACCCCTGTCCCATTCAGGAAGCACTGCTACAGCTCACACCTCCCCCGCAGCAACCAATCAAACCCAATCAAACACCAGTCTAACTCTAGTTTCTGCACCGATATGTGTTTTGTGCAGAGCCCTGAAGGGGCGTGCCAGCAGTTGGACAGCAGGGAGGGAGGGCTCTTAAAGTGACAGGGACCTTATCAGAGTGTTTCTCATAGAGTCAAATGATACGTTTCTTCAAATAAGGTTTTTGCAATAATGATTGAGTTTTCTGACCAACAAAACATAAAATGGGGACCTAGATGTGGCCTACATTAAAGACTCACAAAAAACATAATATAGGCCCTTTAACATGAATTTGTGCAAATTCTATTCACAGAGACCTCTGAAAGTGTTCATGATGCATGCAGTGGCTGTGAATAAAGAGCAGTTTTATGAGATTTTATTTACATTATACTTCATTGGGTTTGTACATAAATCAGAAATATAAAATCAAAGTTTTATGCATCACTAGTGTAATCTTGACTTACTTTTTTAGGGTAGCTCCAGATTTTTTTTTGTGAAATTTAAGACCTTTAAGGCTTTTTAATGCCACTTAGAAAACTTGTTCATGCCAAGATTGCCAGCAAAAGAACACTAATCTGTATAACATGATTATGCTAATAATATATCAGCATTACACTCTGAAAGTCATTGGTTTTATTCTAAAAGTCTAATACATGTGAAATAACTCCAGTTCTGCATTAAAAGACCCCAACGGAATCATAAATGTCAATGGTAAAATTTACTGTATTGTGGAATTGTTTTTGCAAAAAATATGCCTGCAACATTATGCAACCCATATAAACAGGAGACTTACCTTTCAAAAACATACTAAATAAAGGCACACTCAAGTGGGTGAGTTTAAGATATTTGTAAGTTGCCAAATTCTCATCCAACTCGCAAAATACAGACTTCTCTTTTGTTACTGTTAGTATTTGTATAAAATATATTTTGACAAGTACAACATGAAAAAACATGACTTAGATGTCCTAATTTAAGACCTAGATGATAATAATACTTGCCATTATGATTTAATACTCTTGAGGTCTTGATTTTGGCAACATCAAATTTAATACCTTTATAATACTTTTAAGACCTTGGGGCTACCCTGTTATTAATGTTGCCAAGTTCAAGTCCAAAGACCAGAACATAAACTCATTGTCCTACTGAACCGCTGCATATACTGTAAGTGGAGGGAGTAGCTGTTTACATCAGTAAAAGCAGCAGGCAGTGACATGTTTCAGGTGATTAATCAAATTTATAAAATGCTTCAATAAGATACAAAAATGCATTTGATCCAATCTAAGCTGGAATCTTCCCTCCCGTGGAGTTGTGCTAGATCCACTTTGCACTTCACTTGACAGACGAACATAAAACCTGACCCAACTTCAAACATTTGGCTGTCAAAAAGGAAAATAAAACATCTGATATATTCTTGGCTTAAATTAGAAACACATTTGTCTATGTTTAATAACCACGACATGTTCTACAGATTCAATATTTTTATTTAAACCCCTTCTTTCCAACTAATATTTGCGACAAAATGACAGCTCTTGTCATATTTCGTCTAATCTTATAGAGCCACACATGAAGTGAGTATTGTACCACTGCAAATCTATCCTCATTACTAGTAGCCATTTCAGCACTACTAGGACATATACGGGGCTAAGTACTGTATATATAAAAACAAATATACATCAAAATAAATAATTTAATTCAACTTCCCTAGTTAAACATCAAATAAAATGACAAATTAAAGCAACAAGTATAATTATGCACAGCAGGACACAGGCTTTAATGACTGTCCCAGTTTATGTTTTGCCTTGGATTTCCATCAGGAGAAAAAATGATGAGGGAAAGTCAAATGAATGGGCAGAAAGCTACAAGTTCGATTAATCAGAATAGACCCACACGCATCTTGGGACTTAGTAAAAATGTAATTCAGTAAATATGGATCTCCTCTATACTGTATAACAGAAACCTTCTGTTAGCAACTATTTATCACTCTGACCTGTTTAAATTTTTTATAAGCAGAAATCTATTACAAACATCTGTACTTACACAAAAGAAGTGTAAAGATTAAATATTTATTATCTATATATTGTAAATGATACTACTGGTTTGGATAACAAGTCTATATGTAAGCATTGGTTGTATCAGTAAATAAAATATATTAGCGCAGTGTAACAATAGGTGCATACATTTACTTTGACCTTTTCTTTGTATGCAACAAATTGTAGCATCTACTGACAGTGTCCCGGGCTCCTCCAATCGCCGCTCAAATATTAAATTGTAAATAAGTGTTTAACGAGAACGAAGCTCTGCAGCGCAAAAGCAGAAAATCACATGGAAGAAGGAGGAATGGGAGACTGAATTTAACTGAAAAACAAGCACAGTTCTGTACAGGGTTGAGGCACTTTCAACGCAGCGTGCACACACTCAAAAGGGTAATGCACACAAACCAACCCAACACACACGCATGCTAGGAGTCTCTTTGTATGAATAGAGGAAGGGGAAGTAGGAGCCCATCAGCCGGAGTCCATGCTGAAGAGCTCGATGCCATGTGGGCTCCAATGCAGGCCCACTCCTGAGTTGAAAACCAAGGACCAGACATAAGGGATGAAGAAGTCCTCGGGCTGGTCTTCCTCCACGTATTTGAATTTGAGCTCGGGAAATTTCTGTCAAGACAAAGGCAAGAAAATGAGGGATTAACCCTCATTGTCAGCAAATAAAAAGCACCAGTGACTAACTTTTAATATAAAATACAATCAAAAAATAGTCTAGAAATGTGGTTTCACTTTTATCGAGCGATGATGATTTGTGTTTCTATTAACATTTTTTATTTATACCTAGAGTAGAAAAGGTTCATGGAACATGCAAGTATGTCTTTGCACTAAAGTCTGCTGTTGTCACTGTAGTCAGTGCTTGGTTTGTTGTATCTAATAAACTGTAAAATGCACATGCAGAATTAATGTCTAGAGACAATGTATTATAGAGATTGAGTACAGAAAGACTGAAATATTTTAAGCATTTCTTTATTTTGTGTTAATAATTATTATTGTGTGATACTGAAATTTGTTTTGATTAACTGTTAGCCGTAATCACAATTAAAACAAAGAACCATAATTTTACAAACTATAATTCAAATATGTTTAACTTTGTGTGTAAACTTCCACAACTTTTGATTTAATGTGCACCTGTATTTGCTTCTTGTTGATCAAACCACTTCCACTTTTGCATTTTGGAATTTACATTTTGCTTTACACAATAAAATAAAGACTACCGTATTTTCCGGACTATAAGTCACACTTTTTTTCATAGTCTGGCTAGGGGTGCAACATATACTCAGGTGCGTGTTATATATTAAAACATTTCACATGTTCGTTATTTTCACACTGACAGCCGCGAGAGGGCACTTTAGGCTTGTGTACCAATGACAATTTAAAATGTAAACATTATCGGTAACAACTTAGGCTATAAAGACAACTGAGAAAGACCAGAATAATTGGAAATAGAACTGATGCGGAGTCTGACAACAGCCACGCAGAGGAGGAAGCGGTGCTTCGTCTACCTCGTCTTCATCTCTTCGTCTACGGAGTTGGCGCAGTTGTTCAGAAGCGACATCGAGGATGAAGAATTTAAAGGATTTAGCGATTAGGAGTGAGATTGGTAAACTTGTTATATTATGTTCTTTATGCTATAGTTATGTGAATAACTGTAAATATATTACGTTAACCAACAAAACACCTATTTTTTTTTTTTCATTCATATAGGACAGCGTGTATTAATGAACAGCAGCTAGTGCCGTAAATACACCGGATTATAGCTCAGAGCTAATTTCCATCCATAGTCATAGTTATTTAAGTCACGTGTTCTTCGCGAGCAGCGTCACTTGTACGCGTCTCCTCATCCACAACAATCAAGATGGCGCACCGAGGAGCCGAGAGTTTGTTTCATTCAGCGGTATGGTACGGTAATGTTGAAACAACTCCCTCGTTCCTCCCTCGTGGCTTCACTACTCCGTTTGTTTACTTTCTCACTTTCTTGTTGCTTTGTTAACGTCATATCCGCCATTTTGTGATTGGCCCTAGAAATCAAATTGATTCTAAGGCAACGACTTATAGTCCAGTGAGACATATATACAGTTTTTTCTTCTTCATTATGCATTTTTTGGCTAGTGCGACTTATACTCCGGAGCGACTTATAGTCCAGAAAATACAGTAGTGCACATGAAAGGACAGTCAAAATTTGCCCATTCATATTAATCATGTTTGGACAACCAAAACAAAAACTATAGTTGTACCTCTTTGGCCAAAATGCTATGACCAAGTGTGTGCCATGTCCCATTAGATGAATGGGGGTTAAATGGCCCAGGCCACTCAGTAATCACTCTCTGTCAGGTGCAGTGGCTCGGTAGCAGCTGTAATTCCATCTATGTGTCAGGTACAACTGTTTACAGCAGCAGGTATCAGTCTATGAGCCAACCACTGACCCTTTAAAACTCCCTAATGTGCTAACATAGTCTTGTGAACCCAGCAGGAGACTCATACAGACAAATAGAGAGAAGTCAGACTGCCCACAGGTAAGAACAGAGTGGGGTTGATGGCCTCATAAATATATGTACACAACACAAGATAATCTAATCAAAAGAAAACAAAACACTGCAGTGTCCTTTCAGCTGGTGATGTTATGGTCTGAGCCATTAGGAAAGTGTGGAGTAACCTGATTAGTGGGTAATGGTTTTGACAAGGCTTGTTACGACGAGACACACAAGGACAGTGAGTTTACCCGGCAACAGATTGTCAGGGCTTAACAAAAGAAGCAGAACACTGATTATGGACAAATTAGGCAAAGGCAGACATATATAATGCCCAAATTACACACCACATGTAAGGTTTACTGTGTCTAAAGAAGTCTGTTTTTTAAGTTGTAGGTATAATCAAGAGCAAGGAAATAAAAGTGTGTGGGTTGTAGTTTTACACATTTACAAATTAACCAGTTGTTCAATGATGGTAGAAGTGCAAGAGATTTTGTTTCTAATCAAGGCGACACATATAAAATTTGCTGTGTACGCTTTGGATAAGGGGGTAAGAGGAAATCTAAAAACTTTTTTTTTTTTTTTTTTTTTTACAAAAAATGTTAAACTTCTATTTAAACACAATAAAAATAATCAACAAAAATATTAATATCAACTAGAAGCATTCAGAGCATTGCCTGGAAATTCCAGACTCACCGCTGTACCAGCGGATGAGTCTGGTCGCCTTACAATCAATTCGATTTCTAGGGCGGAGCAAACCCGAATTAACGAACAGCGGCGTTAGCCAATCAGAAAATGGCGGACGTGACGTTAACAAAGCGACAACAAAGTAAGAAAGTAAACAAACGGAGTAGTGAAGCCACGAGGGAGGAACGAAGGAGTTATTTCAACATTACCGTACCATATCGCTGACTGAAACAAACTCTCGGCTCCTCGGTGCGCCATCATTATTGTTGTCGGCGAGGAGACGCGTACGAGTGACGTTGCTCGCGAAGAACACGTGACGTAAATAAACCAATCAAAATGCACGGTACGCTTGGGATTTGAGTAAACCACTGCGGACGGCGTGGTGACCAGACTGATATTTCTCTGTAGAATAACACAGAGACATATCAGTCTGGATTTTCCAGGCAATTCAGAGCACAAACTACAATGGTAAAAAATACAATGCTCAGACCTGGGCTTGAACAGGGGATCTTCTAGTTCAGGGGTAAATGCTTAAAGGTACTGTAAGCAGCATGCAATCATACTGGTTTAAAACAGTACTGCAGTCTGAATCAAAACAATGGTCTGTGGGTTGTCAGTCTTTCTGCTTTTCTGATTGGACGATCAGCGACGCAGGATGTAGAATCAAAACAAAAAAATGTGAACAAAAGCAACTTGGGCGTTATGTAAAATATATTTTTACTGTGAATAAATCACCCGCGCAATTATCATCAGTAAAACTAAGATTTGATGTTTACCTCATATCTGCAGACACTTGGTGAATTTTTTATGAATTATAAAAAATATATACTGTGGATAACTCCTTTAATTCATTACTGACCTTTCCAAAACATTTGATCAAAAAAGCAACAACAGACTAATAAACCCCCCCAAAAAAACTAATAAAAAAATAAATCAAATAACTCAAGGTTGCTGAAAACATTACCACTTGGCAGAGGTAATAAAATTGTATTAATATTTAGCACAAATACACATGCCGCCCACTCAACAGCAGGCAGGTAGACAGAGACAAGCATCAATAATACAAGAGCGGCTCATTAAAAGTTGCTGTCTGCACATGCACGTATATGCACACACACCATCCAGTAATCAGTCTGCAGTGAAAGACAGACGCTCAGAGCCTTTATGCCACAGTCCCAGTCGGCTCTATTGAGTCGCGGCTGCCTCTATTCACTGCCGCACTATTGGTATCATAATGGCACAGACAGAGGGGCTGCAGGGTCACAGGCCATATGCCAGACTACTGAGGCTAGACCGCACACACCACACCATTGTCGTGCCTAGACACAATGTGGGAACTGTATTATCTGGCTGGAATTTTGTGAGTAGGTGACTGTCTCGTAGAGCACATTACCAGCTCATCAAAAGTTCATTTGACACTGACAGCAACAGCTACTCCCCTTAGACTCTAACAGCTACAACATGGAGGGCAAAAAAGTGATGTTCACTTTAAACAATTTCCATTCAGCAACTTAGTCAATTTGCATGCACAAGCAAATATAAAAACAAGAGGAAAGAATGAAATGGATTAATGACTTGTTATAATCTGCATGATATATGAAACATAATTGACTATGCAAATGAGGTCATTAAGATAATTAAAGCATTAATCAGCAAATACTGCTATGTCAACATACACTACATGTGTGTTGATTAATAGGATCTGTGTCTCAAAGTCTAAAATTAATGTATATAAAGCAAGCTGGGGAAATGATAATCTTATCAGCCGTGGATATTGTAATTACCATTGTGCTTATGGTTTAAGCCAATAAAATTATTGAATGTATACCCCTTTCGATTGTATTTCTATAGTGATACTGAGTAGGGCTGGACAATAAGTATGGCAAAATCGACAATAACTAAATATCCGTATCACAAGAAACTAATGCTTTGCATCAATGTAATTGTCTTCCATCACCATCACCTTAAATTAAACTATTGACCAAAAAAATATATATATATTTTGCACCAGTTTTGACCAGTGATTTCACAACCTCGTTACTTCACAAATTAAAATTTAATTGAACTTTTACTTTGTCTACTATGGTTAATAAAGCTTTTACCTTATTAAGCATATCCGAATATCACCAATCATACTGTATCCTAATATTGTGCAGGCCTAATACTGCGAATAATAGGAGATACAGATATCACTTCAAGCCTTGCTCAGATTATGTCTCTCTCCGAGGTCCCAGTCCCCCCTGTATAAAATGAGAGCATCTTGTCGCTGCCAAATCCCGTCTCCAATTTTATCTTTGTCCTTTCTCTGGCCACAGTGAACCCTTATTTCAGCTCTTCCTATCTACAGAGTCTATGTCGCCGCGTCCCTCCCTCCCTCGCTCGCTCCCCTTGGCCTGTTTTTTGTTCCACGTCTGGACCACTTGGCTGGGCTCATATCAGTTGGTTATGGGCCCTGGAAGGTCAGGTCCTCTCCTCCTCTTGCAGACCCACTGGCTGGCCTCATATCTCCAGTCGGGACTGGATGTTCCCTCCTCTGCAATATTAACAGAGCCCGGCCGTACAGCAATGAATGTAATGAGACAAAAATGAACTGGATACACTCAAGCTATGAAAGGCTATTCTTCAAAAGAGAACAAATAAATCTCATTGGCCTAAAATGACTCAAACATCTTTACACTGCTACAACCCTGATCTCAAAGTTTTATGTCCACACAGATGATTTTATACAGTATAGGCCATTGTTAAACTGAGTTAGGTTAGTTTATACTTGATTTATACAAGTTTATACTTGGTTGGAAAATGTTATATGGGCACAGACTGGATGGTTCAAGACATCTTGTGTTTTGGTCAAAGAATTGCTTGTACATTTCTGAAGGACCAACTAATAACAACTCAATTACATTCCATTAAAGGCTGACAGTAAATCAACAATCATTTTGATAACAGCTCTGTGTGCTTCATTTTGAAAATTATGCTGGTATATTGCTTGCTTTCCCTTTTGGCTTTTCCCATTGGGGTCACCATAGCAATTATCTGCCTCCTAGTGTGCTGTGATTTGCACAATAATTTGGCAAAGGTTTTATACTGGATGCCCTTCCTGACACAACCCTTTCCATTTATCCAGCCTTGTGACTGGCACACTGGTTTGTAACCCTCTGCGGCTGGATTAGAATTATGCTAGCATATACATATATTAGGTACATATGCAAGACCCATAATTAACCCTGAAGACGACTGAGGCCCATGATAACTGATTAGTGTCTAAGAGGTTGTTAAATTAAACTGAAAAGGGGAGGAAATGACAGTAAATAAGTAGTGAACAATAGTTTCATTAACTCTGAATAGACTTTTGATAACTATGGATAAAAGTGGAGTGTAGTACTCGTAATAGCACACAACCCGATTGTTTTACAACAGTCTCAAGCCTAAAGTAACAGCTGCTAAGCCCCTGCTCTCTGAACTCTGTCGTCCTGAGGAGCCAGGCAGTCTGTGGGATATCTCAAGCTCAATAAGGCAGATTTCAGCAGGTCTGCCTAAACAACACATTCCACCGGCACTGGCCACCACAGCCTCACGCCCAGAAACAACACACACAAAGAAGTGATGGAGACGCTTGAGTGATTGGTCACCAGTGCTTCATCCCTGGGGTGTTTACCTCTTTTTGACAGTTTTTTTTCAGTTGTGACACTATTTGCATCTAAACTTCTTTATGTTAACTTGTGCCCGCTTTGCTAAAACAGCAAAGATCTTTTTGTGACCTAAACTAATCTTTCTTTACAACTGCCATTTTAACTCCAGGATGTACATACTCTTGTCTGTAGAATGCAAATGAAAAAAAAAGAAAAAAAGAAAAACAAAACAATAAGATAAACAGAAAAATGGCTATTCATTCCCTTTTTAAAGTGACAGTTAACCAAGTTACTTTGGTTTTCTAAGCTCATTAAATAGAACTGAATTAAAAGGTGAGCAGACTGGTTTCTTACAATAAAATCAGTCCAACTGTATTGTAGAAACAAACAATTCACCCCATTTTTATTACAAATATCCCCAGTACAAGTATGAAACTTTTTAAACTTTAAATTCAGAAGAAAAATAACTCTTGAACAGACAGATTATAACCCAGAACAGCAAAGTTTAAAAGTTTATAAGATCAAGTTAACATTGTAATGAAATGTTAGAATATAGTTGTCAGAAATTCTATCTTATTTACCTTCTGTACCTTTCCTTGGACGAGACACTAATACTCCTCCATGAGCTTTTACTGAATAATTGCCACCTTATTGATGATTACACACAACATTAATCCAACTTATGGATTTTCACATTGGGGGTAAAAGAGCACAATGAGCTCATAAGATGGAGAGATGTA
Source organism: Bostrychus sinensis (assembly GCA_020698575.1). Classification (NCBI taxonomy): domain Eukaryota; kingdom Metazoa; phylum Chordata; class Actinopteri; order Gobiiformes; family Eleotridae; genus Bostrychus; species Bostrychus sinensis. The sequence continues at coordinate 19,583,407 of CM036239.1, read as the reverse complement.
AGAGGTAGAAAGACAGCTGTTTGTTTGAGCGATGGTACCATCAAACAGCCGGGCTGCTCCCATAGGAGACATTGACCAGATATTCTCTTTACTTTATATCACCCCATGGAGCTGGAAAGCACTCTAACAGTCAAGCAATACTGAAAGACTGAACAAGGGGTGTTGCATTCAAGTTCGTATCTGTGTTATGTGTGAGTGTGGCTGTATGAGTGAGTTTTATTTTGGATATCAGATGGACACTTAAGAGAATCACACACTATACTCTATACTTTATTCTTTAGCTGTCAATCAGACATTGCCTTTCAGAGTGTTTAGATCATATGAATATTAAACAGTTTTTAAGCATGCAGATGACTTTTTGGGTCTTTGGACTAACCAAAATGTGTGCCTCCTGCTACCAGAAGAAGTTTTGCAGTAGCCAGGTAGCCACCATGTACACACCTTAAACACAAACATTGTCTTGACAACAATTAAACATTGTTGCAAATCTAAACTGCAGTCATTATCTGCAAATAGACAATGATGAACACTTACATTGGCCAAAACACTAGTGCATATACCAGGTAGAGCCATGCTGAAGGACAAAACAGGGTTATTCATATGTGTAATTGTACAGCTCGATGGTTGATTGCTACATTACTGCTCCAAGGTGCAGCCTGAGAGAGAGCACATGGACTCGTGGCTACGCACCATTCCTCTTCCACATCGGCAAGCGAGACAAATGCCTCGCAGCCGGACGCCAAGTATAGAACATGAAACACATGATGAAACATGCAATTAAGAGCGTCAGCGCCAGTGAAGTCCGGAGTGGGGAGACCACTGGTTACATATTTCCTTGCTGATTAATGGAGGAGCACTGGGAGGGGCGGGGGTTAGCGTACCCCGCCAGGAGTGTGGAGAGTGTTGGGTAACGAGGCACAGTAGCAGATTTATGTCCCCCACACCCACCCCACAATCGTTTATGCCCATGACAAAGTGCCCCCTAGCCCCCTAGCCCATCTCCTTGAAATGTCATTACATGTTCGTATGTAGGCAGCCAGCAGAGATGGGATGAACATGGGCATTAATGCTAATGAGAATTGGGCTTTGGCCTTTTGTCTCGTTTCCCAATGGCTCTCTGGTTCCTTTGCTCCAATCCATAAGTATCCCATACTTCTCTGTTCTTTCACCTGTCCACACAAACTCATTTTCTCTGCTGCACTTCAATCCACCGTACTCCACAGCCTAGCCTATGACAGCATATTGTTCAGGCTTGCCATTCATCTTGAAGTACAATGTGCACTTTTTTTTAAAAAGCATGTCACACATTTTTTCATCCTACACACAAAATTGAGTCTTTCTTCTTTTGTAAAACCAAAGACATACCTTCAGTCTGTCTTTAGGCAGGGCCTGGGCTCCCTTCATGATGACCTCTTGGACTCGTTCCACAGAGAGGTCACTGCCAGCCTGCTCCAGACGCTGACTGAAGAAGCCAATCACCTAAAAATATGGTACCAATCAATAATTTTGGAAATGCAACAAAGTTACATTTTGTGAAGTAAAAACAAATCTCAGCTGACATTTAAATTAATAATATTAGTAAAAGAAGATGCAGGGGAAGCTACTGTATATACCAACATGTCATTTTGATCTCATTGAAGCTTAATACAAACACTCTACTCTGCATTGAAGAGCTTTGACTTTTCTAATCCCAGCTTGGAGCTGTCACATCAAGATTGCAACAGCCACACCCTACATGATGACACTGAGAGCAATGTGCTCAACTGTGTAAGATCAAAATGACACTATGCACTTCATATAGGCTGCTTCGTTCCTTCCATTATATGGCGAGAACTTTGCTGATTCTTCTGGCAACTGCTTTTAGATGCTTTTTAGTTACCTAAGTACAAAAAAACATTATGACATTGATGTGCAGATAGCAATAACAATAAATAACTTACCACTATTATGCATTAAGAAAAAAATTATATAGTTATAAATGCTAACATCTGACTTTAAAATGTTAGGTTTGGCTTAGGTAGAAAGCCTACAGGCAAACTAATCAGTAAGAGCCTATACAATACAAATACATTCAAGATTTAAGGAAATTCTATCCCAGCACAAATTATCTGATGTTTTTTGGGTTGAAACAAGAGATCAGTTTATTTTCAGTTCTCAATGAGCCTAGATGACTGAGAGGCTTCACAGACATTCCAGTCCTTATTGCTTCCCTAGGAAGAAATGAAGAAAATGAAATTTATTTGAAAATCAAAAACTTTCTCTTTTTGTTAACCAATACCATGTATACAATTGGCAATATGCCAATGCTCTGTAGTTGCATTGGAGAACTCAAACATCAGTACTCATACTAGCCTTGTTAGTGTGTAGCATGTCTACATCTAATACTAATAATCTCTTCATTAACTCTGAAGGTCTACCATAAGGGGTTAATTTAGAGGAGCAAAAAAGCAGCCCTTCATCCTGAAACCATGCTCACACACACGGATTTGCAAGCATGATGAAGGCTTCAGAGAATAGCCTTAGGGAGACTGAGTGCACTGAGGGATTGTGGCGAGCATGCTTCCCTCATACTTATGGATAACAGTCGAGCCTATGGCAACGTATGCACCAACCCCCACACCCTCACACTGCTGTATAGACACACAAGCTATTTTTTTTTTCTTATGCTACATGACTAATACAGCCATGAATGACAGCTTTCTATGGCCGAGTCCCTCCCCCACACAACACACTCAATGAATATTTGACAGGGAGACTCTTGACACAATGGGACTGACTTATTCATCAATACTACTTGAGCTAGTTGTCCTTTACAGTCCAGCTGCACTCCCATGTTAACAATGCCGTTCACATATGTTCCAGATCTGCTCAGGTTCTTAAAACCTTCCCTAAAGACCTAGAAGACATTCAGTGGAAGTCTGTGTAACCTTGATCTGTGGAATAATTACCACAAATCTGCCAGTGAAGTAAAAAAGTTATAGGGCTTCTCTAAATTCCCAAGTATATTGGCTGAGGACCAGGAGAAAAGTGGACTGACCGTGTCCAGGTTCTGCATGATATCTTGGAAGGAAGGGTGCGTCCGAAACTGCTCAAACAGCTCCCTCTTGTAAAGCAGAGCATAGACCAGGTTGGGGTTGTGGTGTAAGGAGTTGCAAAGGCAGGAGTTGATGATTTCGAGCATCATGCGGATTACCTCCTCGATCACGTTCAGGTCCTGGGCCTGGGGGAAAGTGAAGATGTAAAGGTTAATTGGTTTCCCACTAGACTGGTTTCACTTATAATGGTGTTTTTAAATACTTTCTGCCTGATGGAGAGATTGATCAGTGGAAAGGAGGAACAAGGAGCATGAACTGTCACAAGGAGGCGGAGACAGAGAAAGGTTACAGAGAAGGTGAGAAACACAGGGCGACTGGAGCAACCTGGTCATGTGACATGTCACAATGTGTAACTGTTAACAAGAAACGTGACAGTGCTGACAGGTAAGTGTAGAGCCACTGTTTGTCCTCATTAATATGCTTTCAATTTAAAAGTCAAATTCTTTGCTATATTCTCATTCAGTATCCACACTAACAGGATTCACCAACATGGAAAATATATGGAAAAAAAAAACGCACATCCAAGCCGACTTTAAGTTAGTCAACAGTGCAAATGTAGTAATTTAACATTTTCAATTTCATTTTGAATTTCTATTTTAAAGTGCTGGAAGAAGCATGGGCTTGTATTGGTTTGAAAACAGTCTAAATCAGAACAAAGGTCTGTGGGTTGCCAGTTTTTCTTATTTTTTTCCTTGAATAAAGAAATCAGCTTTACCATTGTTATCAGTAAAACTACTATTTGATTTAAACATGTTTACATCTTATCTTGGGACATCTGGGTAATTTTTATGAAATATAAAAATATATACTGCCCATAGCACCTTTAAAGTACAATATAAAGTACACAAATATTTAACATACCATTATTTGTATTAAAAGCTAACAGAAACCACCACATCCCAACATTTACAGCTTGATAATTTAGTGTAAATTCCTTTTTCTGTTGTTAATTTTTTTGCAATAAAATATGTGCCAACATCTCCTTACAATTAATTGTATAAACAATATGGATTTGGAAGTACACTGAGAAGAAAGGACTTGATGACATCCGCTGTAGCTTATCTTTGTAAACTTGAAACCTCTAAATGATAGAAGACTAATTTGAAGGAAACAAAATGGTGCAGTAATCCTACATTATGACTATGTGGACATGATTATTAGTCAATTTCTGACAGTGTGTGTATAGATAGTTTAAACCTGTTCTGACTGCACCTATCCATCCTAGGAGCCCTTTGTTGTTGGTGTTGCATCCAGACAGGAGTATTTAGTTTCCGAAAATTAAAATTACAACATTGTTTTTTTTAAGAAAGTGTTGCCATTAAACAGCAACTTCTTTGGGATTACACCCTGCTTCATTTCAGACTAAAGTTTATAGCCTTGATGGTATTGGAGTCCCCATGAAATACATTAAAGTGAAATGCTGAATAAGCCAGTTTAATCTTTAATGTAAAAATGTATAAAATTAGTCTACCGCTGATGAAAAAGCTTTTTGCTATAGGGATACAGCGGTACCAATTTGTAATATATGATTAAAAACACTTCAGGTTGATCATAGGATAAAAGACAGCAGGGAGTCCAACATGCCATGGGCCTTACAGCGCTGTTTACCACACTTCATTTACTTGACAAACATTCCTGTTATGACCTGTTTTTGACCAAGAATTCGCTAATACCAGCTAAGACATTATTCAAAACACCAGCCTGGCAAGGGGGCAGTCTGATTGGACAGAGAGATTGTGCCTCAAATTTTGTTGCATGTGGTGTCTGTTTATGTTTTATCTTTTGTGCCATGCTTTCCAAAAAGACATTTACTTTCCATATTATGTAGCAGGGAAATCCACACAATGGAGATTAGGACGACATCGCATTGATTTCCAGCCAGACAAAGGTGTGTGCTGGACATTGTAGGACTTTAACAGGCAGAAAAACGAAAGCCAGGGAAAAGCAGGAGAGCCAGCTATAATGAGGATTGATTGTGCGCCTCTCTGGGCTCGACTCCACTGTCTAGCTATAGTTCTGCTCTACTTTATTCTCCTTTGGCAGGCCATAATTAGACTGAAAGCAGGGACAGATACGGGAGACAAGTGAGTAGGAGGATGAGGGAGGCAGGCGAAGGAGGACAAGAGCAAAAATGGAAGCAGTATGAGAGGCAAGTATGGTTATTGGATGACGACAAAACAAAAGAAGAGGAGAAGACTGAGTAGCAGCGCCAGATGCCTAGTGTGTTTGTTCTGTGGCTCGGCACCCATTTTAATGAGATTAGCCTGGCAGGGGAAAAATGCCACACTGGAGAATTCAGGTCACATGAAAATAGGCTAGCTAGACGTCTGTCCCGTCCTCTCTGTATGTTTATAAAGTGGATGAGATTAAGAGGGCCATGGTCTACTTGAAAGCCAGACAGGATTAAAATATTATGACTCCTCCTCCATTTCCCACTTTGGAGTCTTATACATGTTTTCCACCCAAATGTATCCCCCACCTCACAGCAGAAGAAAACACCTGATGCCCTCTGAATTGTTCCATTCCTCTTGCATTTCTCTCTTCATGAGCCATTTTCCAGCTTCCTGCATTGTCATTTAATCATAGCTTCTTGTGCCTCTTGCTAATGTTTTCTCTCCACCCAGAAAACCACAGGCTACAGTGTGTATGTGTATGTATGTATGTATGTATGTATGTATGTATATGTATATGTATATGTAAGTATGTATGTATATATGGAAATTTTGTTTAATAGGATACTAAGAAGGATATCCAAAACACACATAATGTTGCTATCTGTTTGTCTAGCTGCCCTTCCTATCATACAGAATTTATGGCTTTCTAAAACAAGTGTTTGTGTAGACAGTGTGGTTGGCAATGCAGACATGCAAATCCCTGTAAAGTACAAGCTGGCATCTTCAAATCAATAGCTTAGTGATTCTCTGGCTGACTCTGCCGCTCTTTTCAGGCTGCAACAGGGCAGATTTTAAGGCCAAAAAAAAAAAAAAAAAAAAAAAAAAAAAAACGCTCAAAATAAACTACCTGAACCAAAACCTAACTGTACATAAATGAAAATTGAGATAAAATGTTTAATACATGATTTGTTCTGAACCCTGTACCCTTTAAAATTTTACACAGGCATATTGTACAGTTCATGACTGATGAAAGGATCAGAGTGGCTCAGTGGCAGCAGTATTCTGAGAGACTTTTAAGTAGGTCAGTGTCTGACCTGTGTTATAGTACCATGGCCATGTCATAATTACACTTTGGTGCACTGGTTCAGGCTCCTTTGTTTCTCACACTCACAGAGTGAAACAAAAGACAGTAATACTCACCTCGTAATGGCATCAATTATCTGTGGCCTAGCTTATTAAGGTCTTGCACAACAGAGGTGAGTTTACTGACCTAAGTCAAAATGATAAAAATGGTGCCAACTGCAGCAATAGCTTTCAGGCAACTAAATGGTCAATGCCAATTGATCTGGTGTGAGATGCACTGTATGTCAGCAGTGCCAATCATGAAGAGACCAGGACACAGCAGGGCTGCCTTAATTACCATTTGGAGGCAGACAATCATTAGGAGCCCAGAGCACCTACTTCCCGCTGGGTGGCACTCCTACTTCCTAAGAATAAACACAAAAAGAGCTGGAGTGTCAGTGCTAGAAGATGAGAGGCCAAGGAGAGTACAGAGAGACAGGCTAATAAGAAGTAAATATCTGAACCTCCACTGATCATCACAAGGCAGGTGAAAAAATCAGTAAGAATGAGAGACTAAAAGTGGGTGTCCTGTGAGAACAGCATCCCTCAGCTCACAGCAGGACACGGTCTTAATGAGAGCAACACCCAAGAGTGACTTGTGTTGACACTAAGAGATGATATAATGAGCCACCTAAAGAAGCCATGTTATCTCTTGAAGAAAATACACTACATACATAAGATGTGAAACTCAACCTTATTAAAAATCATAAAAAGAGTAGCCAGAAGCACTGAATAATTTAAAACTTGAGGTAGGATTATTGAAGTATATGACTCAATTTGACTCAAGGTAATTAGGTAATATTAAAGTATATACGGAACACGACAGATGTTTCTTTGACCTTGTTACTTGTTTTCTTCTCCAGAAACACAACACTTCTACTTGAATGCTACTTTCTAAAAGTAAAAAAAAAATCACATTAATTTGACATTGAGAAAATCATTAGAGCTGGTATGGTTAAGGTCAACATCATTCATGCTTACAATCATTAAGAACCTTGAGTTCATATATAAATACAAAATTCAATTTCTTCTTTCTAATAGTGGAGACTGCTACCTACTACATAATTGTAAAATATATGTTTGACTACTAACCACAACTACAATCTTTAAATGCAGGAAGATAAATCTATGGTTGCGGAATTGTATGAAGCTAGTTACAATTGCCCTTTCCTTTCTCCGTCATGAACCTGTTTTTCCCCCAGAGTAATCCAACTGAAATGACAAAAATCTCTTTGTGCGCGCGCTAACTGCTCATTTCTCAAACAGGGATATGATCACAGACATTAGTCCGGGGTAAGGATTGATTCTCTATCAAAAACACATAAAAATTGTGACAGGATTCTATAATAATTATGTTTTGACCAAAACTTCAAAGATAAAATGTGTATTAAGGCACATATTGATATTGATCCTAGAAAGATGATATCTCAGGTATTATGGATTTGGATAGACATATATCGTAATTGAGGATTAGGTTAGCAGAACCTAACAGAAAAAATAGAAAAAATAATAATTAAAACTTTTGGCTACAGTTCTATATACGTATTTAAAGGTTGAAGAGGTTATAATTAATGCTTCTGCTATAAAGGTTGGATTTTGATTAAAAAAAACAAACAAAGCGAAAATGTCATTAGTGGGTCAAAGCAGATATTAATAGCTTAGGTAAGGATTTGAATCACCATCTTGGATTTTTCAAAATAATTCTGTACCATTGCAAGATAGGAACATCCCAGCTGCCACAAAGACACTAACACCAGCCACACGGGGCCAGTAAAAAAACAAATTACCACTATCTTGATTTATGCATTTTTTGTGAAGACTTTGATACTAAACTGTTAATGTGCTTCTCTTTTTTTATTATAATTTTTTTACTATTAAAAGTGACTAGAGTGATTAGAGTTACCATAAAAACCTATAAAATAGTCTAATCTGTTCAGAACTTGATACACAAATAAAAAATAAAAGCCACTGAATGCAAATGAGTCATCAACATTTTTTTAAGCTCACAAACATGCAATGAGTGGAATGAGTGAAATAGTGGAATGTGACTATTCCACTCATAGTAGGCTGATAATACAGTAACTAAATCGATCCTTTATTCCTACGATACAATTATATCAATACACATCACCTTGTATCGAATCGTATCATTTTCTAGGTAGTGTATATTGATAATGAAAAATTTATTAATAATATCAAAATTTTTTAAATTTGAAATTTGCATTTTAAAATAAAACCAGCTATACATTTTTAGATGTAATTTTTGTGTTTTTAAAGAAATTAGATGTTATATTCCACTGTACTTAACTCTCTACCTGATGGACATATTCAACCCTGGCCACAATGCTAGATTTAAAGTACTTTTTGATTTTTGGCAAAAAGTTATTTCCAAAAGTATTAGCTCACCATATGAACCTAAGTGGGATCCCATTCTTAATCCATAGGGTTTAATATAATATCAGCCCACCCTTTGCATCTATCTAAATCGGACATCTATGTGTCTGACGTTCTCGTCCAACGTCAGACACTGATGTTGGATGAGAAGGCCTGGCTCGCAGTCTTCGCTCTAATTCATCCCATAGGTGTTCTCTCAGGTTGAGGTTAGGACTCTGTGCAGGCCAGCCAAGTTCTTCCACATCAAACTCGCTCATCCATGTATTTATGGACCGTGCTTTGTGCACTGGTGCAGAGTCATGTTGGAACAGAAGTGGCCATCCCCAAACTGTTTCCACAAAGTTGGGAACACGGAATTGTCCAAAATCTCTTGGTATGCTGAAGCATTCAGAGTTCCTTTCACTGGAACAAAGCAGTCAAGCCCAACTCTTAAAAGCAACTCCACACCATAGTCCCAATTCAGTTTTTTGGGTGGGTGAGCGAATACTTTTGGAAATATACTGTTTCATTGCACCCATAACTCATAGATAAACTTTTCGTAGTGCTAATGGAAACTATCACAACTTTGTGAGTACTTGAAAGGTCTTATAATAAACAGATGATGTATTATTTATTATCAGTTGGTACATACTTAAGCTTTGCTGTGCCTTTAAGAGGAGCAGCGCAAGAGCCTAATGCATGACTCCCGACTAGCTATTAAAGAAGGGATCACAGAATGGGACTAGAGCAGCACAAACAGATAGGCAGGGTGGTCCAACATGCTCTGGGCTGAGTGAGTGTGTGTCGCTTTTTCCCAGGCATGTGCAACAGTAAACAGACTAAGTAACATTACCACTACAACTGACTCGGAGCATAAACACTAATGCACAGGGCAATACTGGCCAAAGAAATGCACAGCCTCTCCCTGAATATGTGTTTGTGTGTATGGGCACAGAATGCATGTGCAAGCATCTGAAAGAGTCTTGTCGACTAAGATTTGTGATCTGAGGAGACCACCAGCCATTCAGTGGGGAACGGGCAGAAAGAGTGTGGCTGTAGCCTCCCCTGAGAGCTGCCCTGCTTAGGCTGGGAGCCGCTGGCTGTCCCCTGAGGCTTCCAGGGGCACTAACCCTTACTCCTTTTTTCTCCTTGACACTAAACAGACACAGCAGCCCACTCGGAGGTGGGGGTTGTTCACAATATGTATATATATCAGAGAGCAAAAGGCAGACAGAATGGAGGAGACATTAACACATAAGCTTTACCCCACTCCTTACAGTGTTTGACTGCGTTTTTTTCATATTTTCTTCTCTGACTTAACCCATAAAAAGGGCAATTACATGTCCAGGACAATCCCACATTAAACAAACATTAGCTCTCTCTGCGGAGCCAAGCCCAGCCAAATTACATTGTTTCCAGATGCTGGTCACAAATAAAAAAATAAAAAATAAAAAAAGAGAGAAAAGAGAGCGAAATCCCTGCCCCTGCTGCTCTCCTACTGTGTGCTACATCTCCACAGTAGAGACCTCTTTATCTTTCTCTTCAGCAAATGCAGCATACAAACATGGCAAGAGGAGGTATAGCAAGTAACACTGAAGCTGGCAGTTTAATTACACTGCCACTTCCAGTCATTCAGAAAAAGGAGAGAGAGGGAAAGGGCAAGTAGACTTTAATGCTCTTTCAATACACTGGTGTTAGGAGGGTAAGTTTAACGCAAAGCAACACTATGCAACTTTTTTACCATAAATACAGTCAACAACTGTGGGAACACCCACATAAACGTCACATTCGAGGGCACGGTGGGGAAAAACAAACCATTTGCAACAATGCAGACGAGTTCCTGCAAGGTCTTGCGTTCAAGAATACACTAACAAATACTGATTGTAAATTTTATGTTTTACCTAAAAAAGACAAATAGGAAACAAAGAACAAAGTGGCCCAAAGGTCCAAATTTGTTCACAAAATAAATGTTAATGAGTAAATAAATGTCATATTGACTCCATGTTAGACATGACTTGTTTTAGGATTGCGTTTAATATGCAATAATTGGTTTTGGTAATCAGTTTCCAAGCAGGTGAAACAGTTTGTTTTTCCCCAAGTCAGACCACCCCATAACTTTTGAAAAAACTGGTCTGATTTTTCAGGGTCAGTACCAGTAGGTACCCTTGCCAATGAACGGCACAACACAGTCCTTGTCAAAAATCTACACCTATCCTGATCACTCCCTGAGATACTGGACATAACCGTAACGAGACTAAATCAAAAGGAGTTTATGTCTCAAGGTGTGACTGTGCTTACATAGCAAATAATGTCCTTTTGAATGAAGAGGTGTCAATAAAGAAGAACAGAAAGCAGACATGGGAACCAATGTCATGATGTGTCAGTTTAGTCTAAACTAAAGGATAAGAGTGGTATCAAAGAGGAGTTGACCAGTGTGCTTTAAGAGACTATGACCCAGACTCTGTGTCAGACGCTCTTCTAAAAAAAAAACAGTCTCACTGGTAAACTCCCATGAAAAATCTAAACGGAAAAGTGGCTTGTGCCCTTGAGCAATATCAACTAAAAACAGAAGTGCTTATCCATATGGGAGATTAAACCTCAACCTTTATTTGTGTGTTTGTGATTCAATCATGGCTAAGTCATCTCTCTTTTTCTATGTTCAGTCATTGTGTGTGCTAATGCTATCTGTACCTAAAATGCCCAGCATCAAAACAAAGATGAATAATTGTTTTTGTTTGTTTTTGTGCTGTTTGTGAGAGACCTCGGTAGACACTCGATACATGGATGAACGAGCGGTCACATACACCCACTGTTCACAAACACCTAAAGGCTGGGACACAACAACCACAGTGACTGCTCTGTCACCTCACATCTCCCTTGGTTGGCACACAAAGTGTCTCAAGGCGCACCAGGGCGACCTACACCAACAAAAGAGCAGCACGTATGCTCTGTGCATGTGTGAGATGAGATGTAGTAACTATCTATAACAGCAGGTAGCAGTAGTGGCTAAACTGTTAATGGACTTCTGTAAATGAACTCTACAACACTTAAGTGGTTCACTCACATAATTATCAATGAATAATAATCTTATGTGCTACATTAAACACATGTTATCACATTAATGAATAAAACAGACTGCATTACTGCAGCTATTTGCATAAGAAGGAGACTATTATATTTTTGTCTGCACAAGGCTACAAGCTAAGATAAGCTAACGGCAGCACATTAGCATCACATATGCAGAAAGCATGCTGAATAGTTTTCTGAACACAAGTCCCTTATAATTTCATGATAATATGGAGTTGTATTACAGTTTGTGAATTAAGCATACAGCCAATCAGAGCGCTCATTTGAGGCCAATGCCTGGCGCCAATTCAACATGTTCAATTGGCCAAAACTAGATTCGTCTTCCACTACAGCCAACAATGCAGAACACACCAACCAGACTCACGTCGCTGACTGCGCCAGATTGTCCGACCATGCCAGACAGCCCATTATGAGCCCAGTGGGTCCCAGCCTTAGTAGCACATATGGGAACCACCCTCCCAGCCCCAGAGTCATACATCTTTACACACATGCAAAAGCCATGCAAATCTGATGAGACAGACAGAGACAGTTGTAGTCGTCACAATTGTAGAATTTCTGATTACATGCAAAAAGTAATTTCATGGTTTTGGCCAATGTATGTGTTTTTTTTTTTTTAGAGGAAGAATACAGACATTTTAAAAAACAATTAGTTATTAGGGGTCACAGAAAAAGTCCAATATGTTTTGCACTATAATGTATGCCAACCAGTTATTATATATATACATTTTGAGGACCCAAAATGCCAAATTCACTGATGGCCAAAGGCAACACTAAGCATGCTAGAACAAAGGATAATGATTTATTCATCTTTGTATTAAAAGAGAATGTCAATAAGCAATTCTCTGTTGCAACTGGCTTAGCAAATTTCCCATTTCTGTGTGTAGTATTTGTGTCAGACAAGTCCAGCTCTGACAAAGTAAATAGTCTGCGAACAATTCCATTTTTCTATTTGTCAGTGTAAAGATGAATGTTACTCACATAGTCAGGCAAGGCTGTATTGTCTCCCTGTCTGCCTCGGAGAGATTGTGTGGCCTGCTCCAGTACCTTGTTGTGCTTTTTGGAAAGCAAAGCAAATAGGCTGGAGGGAACAAGAACATGAACCAAAAAACAAAACAGAAATTAGAATATGGCACAAATATTGAGTATATACAGGAAAAGTACAATCAGTAACTGGGAACCTTAAATACTAAAGATGTGATGTGAAGTATACTGAAGAAAAAGAAAACTACAGATTAGATTAGAAATGCACCTGCCAGGAATCAGAATATACTAAAAATATTTGCACTAGTAATACTGTGCTATTGGGTTAATTACCCACGTGATGGAGAAATTGTTGTATTAGAAGTGCAAAAAGGAGCTCTATATCATCTGTCAGAGGCCCTATTAGCCCCATGTTCTAAGTTCAGGGACCACCATCGAAGTTCCACCTGCATGTTTTGTTCACAATAAAGTACTGTATCTAGTTGCACCAATACATCCATCTTTAATGCTGAGGTAATGATGGACAAGGCTGAGGAAACTGACTCTGAAGGACTTTTACACTGCTACTTGATCCTTAAATTGGCAACATGTTTTAAACAACGACAGATGAGTTCTAGTCCAACAAATTGTGGAAGCATTTCTTTAGGACTAAAGTCTGTGTTACATAGTCCTAAAGAAATGCTGTGTGAAAAACACAACAAGCCTATGTACTATTCCTCAATATAAAAAATAGCTTGTCTAAGAGAGCTGAAATAATTTTTTTTTGTAATTAACTTTGACTCCTTTGACTACTTGCACTGTTTGTCAAGATGGAGCATGTTGAAATAAGCTAAGCAGTGACTACTTCTTACTACACACATCTATAATCTTTCTGAAGTGACCTTAATAATTCATAAAAATCTCTGTTAAATTTAGTAGAATTTAATTTAACCTGAACAGGTTAGCCTGTCCACAATCCCCTCTTTACTACCCACAAAACAGCCTTCTTCCTAATATTTGAATGAAGCTGATAAAGACAACTGGAAGGGGGGAGTTTTATTTCACTGTGGTAAATAAAAACGCTACACATGATTCTCCATAAGACTCAATTATAAGGCTAAGTTTATTGCAGTCTGTCTGACATTTGGAAATTCCTGCCAGGAAATTCCCTTAATCTCACTGGCCTCGAAGTCTGTTAAGCCCAACCCATGCCCTAATCATCATCATCATCAGACATACAGTTGGTTACTGTACATCACTACATCCAGACACTTGGCCTGATAATAAACACAAAAGATTTACTGATATAAGCATAGTCAGACAGAGACCAAGAGGACATTCATGGCATGGATGTGTATGTGTCTTGAGGGAAGGAACCATCCCCTCTTTGTCACATGAGTTGACAAGCAAACATGAATGGGTTAAAGACTGAAACTGCTTGTGTGTGTTTGGGCCGTCCTCTTAAGCTCTTTCTTTTCTCAGCCCAACCCTTTGCCTCAGCTTGCCTGCATTACATAAGGTCCCTTAGCACAGAGATAACTTTTTTACTTTTATACTGTTACTGTATTTGTGTCACTATAGCCAAGTTCTTCATGGATCATTTATGTGAATACATATCTCACCTTATAATACGCTGAGCAGCATACTGGTGCAGAGACCGAAACTGGGCAGACATGTTTGCAAGTGCAGCCAGGCAATTGGTATGGAGGTATTTATCCTACAAAAAAATAAATTACCAAAAAAAAGTAAATTACATAATTAAGTTTATTTTCAGTCAGATCAAATACCTGGAAAAAGTAAAGAAGGCCGGTATCTTACCCTTGTTCGAGTCATATTAAACTGAATAGTACGAATAACAACTAGAATGAGCAAACTTCCAAGTGAAATCTCCGTTAATGACCTTTCTGTATACCATGAAACATTCTTTAATACCTAAAAACAAAGAATAATTAGATATGACAAATTAACAGTGGGAGAGCAGTAAAATGCAAAGCATAGACAGCATATCTACTTACCACCTCATGGATGGAGCGGTTAAATGCATCATCCTCAGTTAGGATAAGGAGAATAATGAGGGCCATGTAGACATGATGAGAGTTTCTTTCCTCCACATGGTAAAGGATCTCAAGGATTGGCAACACCTTTATAAAAGTGATTAGAAATTTTGATGTTGTGTGTACAGGCCATTAGTACATGACAGTCAATAAATATATGCTTTCAGACAATGTGATGTCAACAAGTGTCATTCTGTGATTGCTTTTCTTAAATTAGGGTGAATATAATTACCCTGCATAAGCATTTGTGTCACAGCATCCAATAAGATCAAATTATTTTTCATTCATTAAACCATTAGACCTACAAATCTGGCAATGTGACAAATTGATACACAGCATGAGCTGCAAATACATACATTTTGGCTGTTCACTCAGCCATAGCATTAGCCATGGGCAGAATCCAAACCCAATTTTGGAATGGATTAATGTCTCTATAATAATGTTTAATTTGTGTGATACGAGTCATAAAATAAACAAAGGTAGTGATTTTGTGGTACGCACCAAGTTGTCCATGTCAGTTCTGGACAGGACATATGTCCTCATATTGGTGTTTTGGTGAAGCAGTGTGTAAAGGAGCAGAGTGGCCTGGTCTGAGCGCTGCTGCTCACACAGAGCTGTGTACAGACTGTTGAAATTAATCTGGAAAGTGTGAGGCTGCTCCACAGGTGGCACTGATGTGTCTGCATCAGGCACAGGCAAAAAACATTATTATCAGACTCACACATGCACTTATTACAGTTACAAAGAAGTTGTGAAGCTCCAGTACCTTGTGTATTTCTGAAGCAGGTAATAGCCTGCCGATAAGGGTTAGGAAAGTCAGGTCCATCTGGAAGATTGGCCAAAACCAGAAGAAGCAAAAGGCTCTGATTGGATAAAGGTAAATGGTTGTGATCCTGGTCAAGCCCTGATTTGGTGCCAGCCCCTCCCAAAGTAAAAACGCTCCACAGACCACCTGGAGATACACACAGACACAATTAATTTTAACTTCCAATTGAGCAAGAGTCAAGTATAGAGACAATTTTAAGAAAACAGCATTGTCAAAATACTAGTGCTTGACAGTATGTTCGCAACATCCTTTTAACATAAAGAACTAACATTTACACTACATTATCTGCTGTTTATGTGGTATGTGTCTAGTTATAAATTTACAATAGTCATCCTCAACATCAATAGCCAACAACTCCTTAACAAATAGAAAATCAAACTGCATGCCAGTTGCTCTGTTTTTTCTTGTTCCGAGTTGTCAGAGCAACATTTTCTATAGAGCCACTGAAAAGCTGGCGCTCTCAGGCGTGCAAGCGACATGAGAAGCACAAGAACTTAGGTACACAGATGACAGTCTCTGGCTCCTACATGTCTAGCCACAGAGAATGCATGAAGTAAGCACCAGATAGATGTGAGAGTGAGCTGACAGCCAAGACTCAAACGACTGGATTTTCAAAGCCAAGCAAATGTGCTGCCATCTAGTGGCATAGAAAAACAGAGCAGTAAAAAAAAAAAAAAAAAAAGACTGCGTGCCAAAAAGCTATTGGGTTGCAGTGAATGTTATCAGGTCATTCTGGCCCATCCAATCATTATGTTTAGGCTGTTGCATGAAATCAAAGTTTGGTCCAAATCTGGTCAAACACAAAAATTTGGCCTTTTTTTTTGCGAAACACATCCACCATGATAACCAACAGATCCCTTAGATGTTAAAAAGAAAAAGGTACCAGATATAGTAAAGTATGGGCAATGTTGTAAAAAATGCATAATATTCATAATCATAATGGGTTAGGTAATGTATGGTGGTAATGTATGGTTTATTATTTTTTTAAGTCATTATAACTCACAACCAAGACAAGGACGAAGACAAAGACAAAAACAAGGGAAAGTATATGCTTATTTTGGAGTAAAATTATATAAACAAACTAACTCCAGAGCAAAAATAAACTGTTTAGAAGATGAATTACATAAGTTAAACTTTGTAACTCATCGCTGACTCCTGTCTCTCCCGCTAGATGATACCTCTACTGCTCTAAGAGTGTAAGAGAAGAAAACAAGATCTCAAAAATGAGGGCCAAATAGTGACGAAGCGTTGTTCACTGGCACCACAGAGACTAGCCCAACAGTGTCGCAGTCCAGTCTGGCAGCCACGTTTCCTGCACTCGGTCAAAATGCTGACTTTACCTTAGTGGGTGCTGTTTGTTATCCCTTTGGCTCAGTTTCCTGTGCCTGTCTGCCAGCCTACCACGTAAACCCAATAACGCGGTACTGCTAAGGCTGCTGCGCCCCTGGCCCACTGCCCAGTGGAAAAAAGCAAGAGGACACTTTGAGGGGGAAAGGCAAGGGGGAAATGAGGAAAAGAGGTCAAAGGCGGACAGAGAAGCTGGCACTCTGAAATCATAGTCTGGGCCTTAAGGTCCTGGAGCAGTGAGGCATCTGAATGTGAGACAGCACCATGAGTGTACTGCCAAAAATAGGCTTTAATCATACAGATCTTAGACTGATTGTGCTGCAATAAACACCACACTAAACTTTTTTCTGTCTATGTCTATAGTCTATCAGTCACAGCAACAGACAATGGCCACTAACCAATGTCAAAAGTGTATTGTTGATAACTTAAAGAGATTTCTTGTTAGCAATACTATTGGATACACTGTTAAGTCTAAATTTAGTATTTAGCCATTTAATATATAAAACACAAAAAACTGCAGGCAACATATGACCACTCCAGAAAAATCAAATGCCTCTCATTACACAAGAGGTCACAGACTTCAGTTCAGCCAGAGTGTGCTACTTATTACTTGCATAACAGTGAACAAAATATGTCTGCAGGGCTTCAGGCCAGCATCTTGTCTAAGTATTCAGAAATACACACATAATAGTGCCAGCTCCATGTGGTCATAAACCAAAAATGCACATGGGGAAACCTGTTGTACAGACAATAATCAACAATTTTCTGATAATCAAACAGTTCTAAATATATGGTCAAAGCTGCTGATAAGAGAAGACTCTACAAAGTACTATAAAAAGCATTCCTCAAATAAAAACCTATGGTGAAATGCAGACTTTCACAATAATGACCTATGTGCCATTCATGGTTCTCTTCAAAGAGCATTTGAAGGATAAAAACAGATACATGATTGTAGAACTTTTGTAGAATGACAAAATTAGACAATAGGTTATCAATGTAAAGGATTGAAGGAGATTCTACTCATGTTTGTATGTTTGGGAAAATACCCTCAAACAACTATATGTAACTATGTATCTTTCTATATATGGACAGAATTTATGTATTTATTTTCTTATAACTTAAAATAGAAAATTGGAAGTGAATTACAAGCATATACAAAACAAAGTGATTAACATTACTTCCATCTGGCAACATTTGTAATCATAAAATGTGCAACAGTTGGTTTAAAGGAAAATATGGAAAAAAAATCTGGGTTGCCAGTCAGAATCATACTGTGTGTAAAAGGGCAAGATGGAAACCTAATTGAAAGGAATCAGGCTTATTTTGTTTTTCATTATTATCTAACCTGTGTGCAAAAACACAAACAAATGTACATTTGATTTAATTAGTTACTTTGAAAATAATGGTAAAACACAATTTATTTTCCTGAGTCAGAGGATCTGCGTTGGTGCCAGTGCCCTGTGCCTGCGTGTACATAAGAGATAGAGACAGAGAATGAAAACAAGTGCTTTTTCAGAGCTGGCAGGATAAGGGAGCCGCTGTCTTGTTGGTTTGTGTGTGTGTGTATAAGGGAGACGACAGCAGACAGACAGGCTCTGGGGGATTACAGAACAGGACAG
This sequence comes from Bostrychus sinensis, assembly GCA_020698575.1. NCBI lineage: Eukaryota > Metazoa > Chordata > Actinopteri > Gobiiformes > Eleotridae > Bostrychus > Bostrychus sinensis. Next base: position 19,564,810 of record CM036239.1, on the reverse strand, counting down.
GGCACCGTAACTCATCGGGACAATCACTAGCCACAGACAGACAGGCTGCAATGAATGCTGATGTCTCACTGATAGGAATCTGCCACCAACGAGCGGCAAAAGGCATTAATTTCCTGGGAAACCCCATGGATGCTATTCTCAATCTAACACAGAATTAGGCATTGCCAGTGTCATTGATGGTGACAAGATGTTAGATGTAGGTTTTTACTTAGCACTCGCTTATTGAGTACAGTTAGGGAATCGGTGGAAGCTTAGTATCATCTTCCCTGACAACCTTTCCCTTCCTGGGTCTCCACAGTAAATCATCTGCCTCTCAGCGTGCAGCATAGTTAGGTCCATATGTGTTTGGACAGTGACACAAGTTTCCAAAATATATTAAAAAATACGGTTATATAATCAATATGGGCTTAAAGTGCAGACTCTCTGCTGTAATTTGAGTATTCACGTCCAAATTGGAGGAAGGGCTTAGGAAACCATGCATGTCAATGCATCACACTGCTCCACCATGTTCTACAGAACCTTTCTCCATACTTGTCTTTGCCCATCATGCTGGTACAGGTAGATCTTTGTCTCAGCTGTCCAAAGAATGCTGTTTCAGATCATGGATGTCTGTGCTTGGGACCAGCAAAGAGTACACTGGCTTGTGATGCCCTGTGACTGGATTCACTGTAAGCTTTAGTTTGGTTTTTAAACATAAAATTGATATGTAGAGTCTTCACCAAGCTAAAGGTATCTATAACCAACTATGCAAATTAAATATTCATCTGTGCATTACAATAAGGACTTTACATGGACCTGTGTGTAAATGTATATGATCTTACTTGCTACTCCAGATGCCAGACCATACAATAGACCACCCTCAGCTTTTGGTTCAAAGATGTGGGTGGCTGGAGGTGGGCATTTTTCTTGTCTGATGAAATTATAGAGCAGTGTCTTCACAAGCCGACTTGTTAAAGATAAGCTGGGAAAAAGATTGAAAAAAAATGTCAAGTGAGGCAAAAGTTCACAACAGTACGGGAGCATCAAAGTAGGGCAATGAGTTGAATCAGATTAGGTCAAATTAGGCATCATAAAGGAGGCACATACTGCATCTACATTAAGGACATTAAAGAACACAAATGCTTGAGTAGGCTTACCATCGTCCCTTCATGATGTGCTGGTATATTAAACCGTCTCTGAGGATATCTTTATGGAAGAGCTGGTAAGAGAAGAAGACTAGCAGTGTGGTGACTGCTTCAAACAGGATGCTGTAAGTAATGTCCCTACATGGAAATTAATTAAATACAAAACATAGTTACTTAAACAACAGTAACAGAATAAAAAAAAAAAAGATAAAATTGAAAAGTCATAAAAATACAAATTGCACTTGGATGGAGTTGACCATTGACCAGTCCATTACACTGCTTATCACCAGACACTAAAGCAGACTTTGACTTTGTAAATCAAACATGCATTAAAAAATAAAATCTCTGCACTAGGGTAAATTTCAAAGACACCTTAAACTCTTCTATTATGTTTCTGTCAGTATTGGTTGGTTGGCGTGTGACAAGATAATGGTTGAATTCTGATGACATTTTCAGGGAATGTCAGTAATGGCTTATCAAGAAAATTAAGAAACAAAAACAAGACTTGTGAAGCACACCATTTCTTATCATGTCATGACTTCATTTTATTCATTTTTTTTTTTGTAAAAATAGATTTAGAATAATACCACATTATTTAGCACTATATTATTATTAATATATAATATTAACCCAACATTTATGCAACATGTTAAGTCACTGCTAGTACTGAGGCTGTAGTGGCAATTGTGCTTATGACTGTGGAGTTTAAATAATTGGTTACCAACTCTGTGACATTAACAGCTAAAAATGGGAGGCCGGTACTTGTCACGTATAATACTAAGTGTGATTAAAATGTGTTTTAACGTGCTTTCTAAGCGAATAACTCTTGTAGCCTTGACCTTTTTGTTTATGCAAAGCACAGTGTGGTTCATAGATACATACGTATATAATCATGCAATTTGTACATAAGCCATGGCTACACTCACAGCAGGGGCACTTCAACAATCAGGTGAACAAGGTTGGACAGCAGCTCCTCAAGGAGGTCCTCGCTGTTGGTTTCTGCACGGGGGGGCAGAAGACTTATTATTTGAGGCATACATTATATGGCAGATCCCCTGTGGGTCATATTCTCCATGGCTCTGTTTACTTTTATTTTATTTATTTTTTCTGCTTATTATTTTATATCCTTCATTGTTTGTGTCCAATTTTAAAAATGACCAAATGTTAAATGTATTTAAATACAGTATATAAATCTGAAAGTCTAAGAACTAATTAAGGAAATAAAATAATTATTTGATTCAGTAAGGTAGTTTGGGGAAATCCTGCTGGTTAACTTAACTTAAAGGTGTTGTAAGCAGCATGCGCTTGTACTGGTTTAAAAACTGTACTGCAGTCTAAACCAAAACAATGGTCAGTGGGTTGCCAGTCTTTCTGCTTTTCTGATTGGATAATTGGACAGTTTTAGAAAAGAAAAAAAAAAAAGTACAAAGAAAGAACTTGGCCATTACATAAATTATATTTTGAACTGATAATAAATCAACTGTACCTTTTTTATCAGTAAAACTAATATTTGATTTAAACATGTTTTATGAAATATAAAAAATATATACTGCTCATAACACCTTTAACTTAACACAATGTGTTTGTAAATATGAATGCCAAATGTTATGCTTAATAATTAATTATTAAATAGTTAATAATAATTATTAATTAATTGGCAATTAGTTGGCAAAGAGCCTTCAACCAGGTCTGCAAATTTAGATTTTTTAGTAATAAAACATTATAATATTCCTTCCAAAAAAACCTTAAAAATAATTTGAACCTATCATTTGGAAAATAGCACAATCTCTCCAATCAGATTACATCTGTTTTGTAGAAACTCCTGATAAATGGTTGTTGCTGAAGCCGAAGGAGGGCCTGTTTAAAACAATCTGAAACAAATGTGACAATCGCACCTCCACAGTAGCCTGGTGCCCTCTCCTGGTAAGAAAACTGTAGATGCAACTCCTCCTCACTCATTTCTCTAATGAAAACCTTGAGCAGGCAGCGAATCATGAACAGAGCATTGTGAGCCTGCCATATAAACAGCTGACTGCAAAAAACAACAAACAAACATAATGCATTAACAGATAAAACTGTGAGTAAAACATAACATTATTTGCTAATTCTACAGCTGTTAAAGTCTACATCAGCACCACACCTAAATGCTGACTTAAAAGACTTTTATATTTGATAATATATGTTAAAGAAGAGGCTGAAGCATGAATTTAGATTTGGCAATATTTAATATAAGATAAGATTAGATAAGCCTTATTTAGTTGACCCTAGTCATCAACATCCTCCACAGAACAGGGTAAAACCATTTAAATTGCAGTGAGTGGTAAAAGCCCTATACATATGTAAATGTGACATTCCTAAAAGGCATTTTAATTACCCAACTACAATTTTAATGTTTTCTTCTCTTTATTGCCTAAGTAACCAGACCGTGAAAACTGTTGACTAGTGAAAACTTATAATTTTTTCTAAACAACCTCAAACTAGTTTAGGTTTTAACATGAGATAACACATAAGCGTTGTAGTAATACAGATTTGGAGCAGCATTTAAACTAGAATATATTTTACTTTTTTATTGCTTTGGATAATTAGTTCAAGATTATATACTCACTCTTGGCATTCTGTTGAAATCTTTAGCTCTTTGGTTCTTCCAAGGAAAATCCTTACAAGAGCCCCAAAGTTCCCCGTTCTAGGGTTGTTTTCAACTAGAAACAAAAAGGCAGAGTGCTTGTTTTGTTTTTTGTTTTGTTTCATATAAAGGCAATGCAATGTTATTTTGTACAAATAATAATAGTGATTGAAAAAGGTTAAACATACTAAGCATCTTGGCCAATGGGATGACTGCTTCTTCCAACAACTTGGTGTCATCACTGTATATAGAAAGAAAAGAATTATAAAGAGAGAACTGTGTACAATAAAAGCAAAACATTTTAAGCAAAAGCACATCCAGTGTGTGTGATCTTCTACCTGCAGGTGGGACTGATGAAAGTGAATGAGATGAGCTGGTTCCAGAAGGGGTCATTCTCTGAGATAGCCTCATTTCCAACTAAGGTCTTGAGACTTGTATTTTCTGACAACTCACTGATCTGGCTCGTGTTGGCTCCCATTTCAGCCAGTCCTACAGCTCCTTACTGATTACATAAATCATGAAACAAAGAAAAGAACTGTGAACATTGCTAACACGTCCATGCAGTATTAGTGTATTTTTTAAGAAAATAAGTATAGGGTTAAAGGTTGATGCTCCCTCTCTGGTTATAATAACGTAGACACACAGAGAACCAGGACGTGAGCTTTGTTTTCATGAATTGACACACCTTTGGCATACAGGTGTAACCAGAGTGCCAGGATATTGACAGGACAAACAGTGTACCAACTAAATTAATACTGGACAATTAAGTTTAACCTCAGCTATTAGCCCTTTACGGTCAAGAAACGACTACTTCAGTCCTGACACCCAACTTCATCAACAGATTCTTACCCATTTAGCGACGTTAGCTAGCTTAACTCACAGCCGTTGCAAACCCTCTTAGCTAGAAAAAACACGTAACAAAAACACGTACAACACAAATGGGGGATTTACCTAAAGCGAGTAAATCATTTGGGAGATGGCCCAGCAAATAAACAGTGTTACTAGGCTTACAAGGCTGCGACTGCTTGCAATCAGCTGACCAACGGCTTACCTGTCATAAATGTTTCTCGCAGTTTTCTCAGCGCCACGGATGTAAAGAAACTATTGGTGTTATTCCGATGTGGAGCTTTTGTGTAAATGTGTTCATTACATGTATTTTACAAAAAGAATCATCTATAGGTGCTATAGATTCGTTACACAAGTTAACTCTGATACTTGACTACCTCCTCATGTCCTCCATGATTTCCACGTCGCCACCCCTTGCGTAATGACGACACGATTTACGTAGGTGACGTAAAAATAGAACCTATAAATGACCCCACGAGAAAACGAAGATTGTTTACAAACTCATCAAAACATATGTTATGATATATATTTAATTACCTTTGGAATAATGTAAAATATAAAATGTGGTTTGTGTAATTGTGGTAAAAAAGTTACAATTTCGACCAAAGACCTAAGCATTAATTTATTCTGTTATTTATTTAAGCCCTTCACATTTGATCAACTGACTTATAACTTATTGATCAATGTGATAAATAAGTTAAAATACCAGATAATTAGCAAATAATGCATACAAAAGGCCGAACTGTTTCTAATCTGGATTGTGAGTGGTTTTGGGTGGTGGTAAGAATTGTTATTACACTAATTATTTTAAATATATGTATACCCAGGCAAACTAGCTACTGTCTAAAGAAATCCTTGTATTCAGGAATGTAGGTTTAGCATATTATTCAACTAGTTTTCTCTGTCTGTTATTATATAATGTATTTGCAGAGCACAAAGATTTTCACAGCTTTAGAGATCCTGCAAGGGTTCCTCATATATCCAAATCATTGTACAGGGATATGCTCTCTATTAATGAATCTGTAATTTAATTTTGTGAATAAATATATGGGAAATAAAAGTCTTAATAAAAAAACACAATTATTTTTCTTGGAAAGTAAAGGATACATTTATGTTGTTTTAGTGGTCATTGCTGCCCGTCTATAGGAGTGGGAAAAATAGAAATATTTTTGCAATCTATTTTATTGAGACCTCAATAAAATAGATTGCATTTTACACTAAGTCGTCCATGTCTGATGGTAAAATTTCAGATGGAGCCATGTATGCGGTCAATTCTTATGAGAGATGAGTGATCTTAGAAACAAAATCTTTTAAAATAGATATTTATTGAATCTTAAAATGACTGATTTGACATTTTTATTAATAATTTAAAACATGATGCTATTTATATTAAACAAGATAATGGAATTTATCAATGTGACAACTATGTGAGATCAGTATAAAACAAGTTTCAAAGCTAATATTACTACATTTCTTGATGACATATTTACAAAATCACTTTGCAACATTTTTTTTATTTGTCAGTCTGTCTTCTTGTCAGCTACTAAAGTTGATCCATTGGCTGTGGCCTCCTCATGGTTTTCAGCCTGGAAAAAATACGTTAATCAGCAACAAATAACTTTACAAGCACCAATCCATGTCATATAAAATTAAAAACAAGTATTAATGGAGGAATTTTAAATAAAACAGATAGATATTAGTAAAGACAAAGAGATGGCACAGCATACATTGTATTTAATGTTTTGTAACTGTTCCTATGTATGTCTTGTATGCAATTGAGCTACTTAAAAAAACAAAATAACTTGTGTATAACCCTTACCACATCAATCAACTTACCTTACATGATCCATTAGATTGTTTTTTAACGTTGTTGTCACTTGTGCCCGTCTCTTGGACGGCCTTTTTGGTCCAGAAAGTATTAATAATTGGTGAAATAAAGGGGTAGATATAAGGCTCCAAGAACCTCTTATATACCCACAACAGAACAGGGATTACAATGCAGGGAATGCACACCATGGCTGTGTTTTTACTGTCTGCAATCAACAAGAAGAGCAGTGAAAATACAATTTAACAAGTAAAAGAAAACTACAGCATAGAATGACGCCGTTTAATTCTCATTTCGTTTTTATAATCTGTTTTTATCTATGGCCTGCTAACAAATTGCGTCATTAGCTAGCCAGACTATGAGGATGAAGACTAATATTGTTAGGCTATATATCCTGAACCAATAAGTTTTTTTATTTAATAAAAAGATTCTTACCTGTTCGTAACACAAAAGCAGAAAAAATAGGCTATCTTTAAAAGGGTCCTTGTCGTGTTTTCAGCGACGAAAAGCTATAGAAACCTATTGTACATGCGCAGTAGCAGCTTCCGCCGGGTACGGAAGTATCTGCCTCAAAAACACCACCGCGGTTCCCTATGAAAAACATCGCAGTAAGTCACCTACACCTAATATAATCTATCGTAATATGAAATTCTTGTGAGTTTAGTTTTTAGTAGTTCAGGGTGGATAGTAGCAACAATAAAACATCAATGCGTCAGTCTTTTTAAAGCAACAAGTGGGAATTTGCACATTAGCATTAACCTGTTAGTAATGAGTTGCTACTAGTCATTCGCTGATATTAGATTGTATTTTTCCCCTTTTCAGTTTTTGTGCTTTAACCTTGTGTGTCTTTATGAGATTTAAGATGCCCCTGTCAACTCAGTCTCAGGCTGATGATGAATTCTATGTGTTGGTGGCCAACTTGGATAACGCTCGCAATCTGTCAAACATCCTGAAAGCTATTGCCTTTAAAGATCATGCCATCTTCAGCGCCACTCCAAACGGACTAAAAGTTACTGTGGAGGACTCCAAATGTCTGCAAGCCAATGCCTTCATTCAGGTACGTTTCAAATGGTTTAAGGGACGTTGTTACTGTGTGGTTGAAGTATAAAAAATGTCTCATCTGTTTTGTAGGCAGAGATCTTCCAGGAGTTTACTATTAGAGAAGACTTAGTGGGCTTTCAGGTTAATCTCACTGTCCTGTTAGATTGCCTTAATATATTTGGTGGAAGCACTGTTCCAGGTAGACATGCTACAATATAGTAGAAACTAGTACAACTCAAGTAAATTAGGAGTCATTAGTTCTTTACTCAATATTCTAATGATGTTTGCAGGAGTATCAACAGCCTTGCGGATGTGCTACGTAGGATATGGGTACCCTCTGACTTTGTTTCTTGAGGAGGGAGGAGTTGTGACTGTTTGCAAAATTAACACTCAAGAACCAGAAGAGCCAATTGACTTTGAGTTTTGCAGCAATAATGTTACAAACAAAGTAAGTCTGCATATCTGTTTTTTTACTGCTTCACAAAAGAAAAGATACATATTGACATGTCATATTTAAATGTTTAAGGTGATCCTGCAGTCAGAGAGTTTGAAGGAAGCTTTCTCTGAACTAGATATGACCAGTGAAGTGCTGCAAATCACTATGTCACCTAGCCAGCCATATTTTCGGTCGGTTAACATTTAAACAAAGCCCAATATGTTTAATAAAATTGAAAGTTACTTAGATCTCTTATTCGCAAAATTGAAAGTTGCTTTTTTTCCATTGTGTTCATTTTTTTAGGTTGTCTACATTTGGGAACTCTGGAAATGCACATTATGATTATCCAAAAGATTCAGACATGATGGAGCTGTTCCAATGTACAAACACACAGACTAACAGGTACAAATATGCAGTATATTTGGATTACAGTGGAATTATTTTGACTCCATGGCAGCATTTTTCCTTTTACTTTCTACATGTGTGTAACTGTTGCTTCCTATTATATGCTAACAGGTACAAGATGTCGTTGTTAAAGCCATCTACCAAGGCTCTGGCATTGTCTTGTAAAGTGTCTGTGAGAACTGACAGCAGGGGCTTCCTCTCTCTGCAGTACTTGGTCAGGAACGATGATGGTCAGATCTGCTTTGTGGAATACTACTGTTGTCCAGATGAGGAGGCTGAAGAGGAATGATCATAAACTATAGGGAAAAAAGCGGCTGAAAAGTTGTTACATTGGTTGTCACTATGAGCAGACCCCACAAGGAAATATTTTGGTCTCGTATTGGGACTGAATGTTGAACATAATTACTGAGTTCTATCAGAAAATGGTATTTCCTTGTAGTGTATTGCTATTTCACTTAAATGTCCACTTACTCTTGTGCAATCTAACATCAGGTTGAAATATAACAAGTTTAATTTTAGTTAGTGCTCATAATGCTTGGAAAAAATATTAACAGTATTTGTTACTGTAGATTTTGTAGTACCTGGTAGGTTTGTTCAATTATTGCTTTTGTTTATAATATTAAAATGTTAAAGAAAACTATTTAAATAAAAAAAGACATTTTAATTCACAATATCTTTTATCATTTACACAATGAATTAGACTTATATTTGAAAAAACAAAAACATTTGTACTGTGAAAAAGTAATTTGCAATCTATGTTCCTCTTTTAAGTAACAATAGTCTACAATATAGCAGTAGAACTGTGTCTCCCCATCGCCAGACATTGTAGTCCTTCCAGTTACCTGCGAGCCATCTGCATTCTCTGTCTCTTGAAGGGTTTGTGTTTGTTCTTCTTTGCAACCTTGGGCTCAGGTGCCTCTGTCTCAATCTGCAAAGGCTTTTCATCAGCTGGTGTTAGAAACACATCAGCTGTAACATCTTGGGAAACATCCTCCTTTGCTTCAGTCCTCTTAACTTTCTGGAGTTCTTTCACCATCTGCTTCTCACGAACCTTGGCAGCTGCTGCCAGTCGCAACTGTCTTCGATGCTGCAAATGTGCAAAGACAAAGTTTACCCACATGCAATATGTGATGCTAGTCAAACTATAGTTCCTCTATCTAAACTTAAATGTACTTGGGCTTAAAAGCTATACAAGCACAGACTTTTATTTGGTTCATTGCATTTTACCATATTTGGAGACTGGAAGTGTTCGTTTTCAAAGAGAGTTGGTCCTCCAAAGCTTCCCTGAAAGATCTTAATTAGGTTAAGGACAAACCGAGGCCCTATCTCTACTAGAGATGCATCCTCCTCTATGATCTGAAGGAGACAGAGAGACAGCTGTGTAAGAATTTAACATAAATTAAACTTTTTAGATTTACAGTCAGTTGAATTAAAATTGATATTTTCCTTGTAAATATTGTATCACAAATCAAACTGATTACCTGGTAGTTTCTAAACCAGATCCTGTTATCCACAATTGTAAATGTGAGAACATGGTCCACAAAGGGCTGACTCTTGGGGTGGTACCGTGGAGTAGAGAATGTCTAAATAGCAAAAACTTGATATTAACTAAGAAATCAAATGATCATAAACCCACTCATTTATCTGTAATACTTGCTAAGAAAAGAAAGGAACAAGAATCAACACCTGTATAAAGAGCTCCTTTAGTAATGCATAGTGGGGCTCCTTGTCAAATTTCTGTACATAAAAAAATAACAAAATAGCATAATACCACACAAACAATAAAATATTGCCAGCAAAATATCTTAAATTGTTATTATTACAGATTAAGCACATCTTACAGGATCAAAAGAGAGCAATGGCCGAGATCCCTTGAGGCAATTTCCTGTCATTTTAAGTTCTGCCAGAGTGTGAACTGAGAAGAAGAGAATAAAAGCATCTATAAATCCATTCTGTGGTTAGTGCTACTACTACAACAACTAACAATAATGAGAATGGTACATTACTCACTATTCTGTACTAGAAATTTAGCAGAAGGTCCATGAGGACTGTTTGAAACCCTGCAGTTAAAAAAAAAAATTATTTATTATTAAGGGTGCTCCGATCAGGGTTTTTGAGGCCGATCACCGATCAGCCTCTGCTGTGATCGGCCGATACCGATCATGGCCGATACCGATCACGTGGTCTTCAATGTAGAAATGTATTGTATGCAGGCTTTTATTAGTTCCATTTGAAAAATACTGTAGCCTTTGTAAATATAAAAGAACAACAAAATTCTACTTATTTTTGTTTTAGAAGAGGTTTTGTTGCATTATTGGTCTTTAATGTGTGCCCAGTGTCTGTGGCTTTGTTTGAATGCTCCGCTGATGTAAAAATCAGCTGTTCTTAATTGGTTGAGTCCGCGGGTGCAGCGCCTGTGTCCGCGTAACGCGCAGCCAAACCAGGCTGAAACACAGTGGACTAAAGAGCAGACAGCTCCTGCTGCCAGGTCTGACAACGTCTGAATGAAGAAAACGTGCAAAGAGAGCAGAGAAGACGACGATGAAAGCTGCTCCTCTCAGACGCACGGGGGACACATGGGCTGCCTTTTTACTTTCTCTTTCCATTAGCAGCCATTTGGTGCAGTTTAAGCCACAAAACGCAGTTTTCTCCGCGCAACAAGACACAGGCAGACTCTGAACTTTCTTAATCCTTTTAACGTAACTGTTAGCGGGTTAGCTGTAGCTCTATTTACGTTGGTGTTTGCAAATACACGCACTGCTGCGCCTCGGTTCTGTCCCGTGCGCTCCTAAAGCAGGCGGGGACACAGCGGGGACACAAAGCAGCGCCTCCAGGGCAGGTTTGTGTTAGTTATAACCAGGGCTTAACTTAAAAACACTGCTAAAATAACGCTACTGCTGTTTAATCAAACCGGAGTTGCAGGACAGTAAATGTGAGAGCCTCGCGTGTTTATTGTAATTTGATCGGCCCTTCTGATCGGCCCATTTTACCGATCACCGATCACTCTATTTTTAGCCATGATCGGCCGATCATGATCGGCGGCCGATCGATCGGAGCACCCTTATTTATTATTCTGTAAAATAAATAATAATAATTTTATTGTGTTAATGTAATTAAGTACAGCTTGAAAAACTGAAATTTACCACAAATAAAGATCTTGCTTTTTCTTGGCCTCAAAAAAGAGACATTTGTTGCAGTTTTTTATTTCACACACCTAAGAAAAAATAAATGTTAGTAAAATTGACAAATATGTCATATGTGCATATAAATTTGGCATAAACGCACCTCGTTGACCACAAACAGTTTGTCCTTTCTGTCCATTTTTGTGTCTACAAACAAAAAAATTACAATTGTTATTAAGATGAATTAATCCATGTTCTGGCTCCAGAAAAAAATCCCATAATAACAAGCAACTCACCTGCTTTTGAATGAGGCATTAAAGTCCTAAGATCCTGCATCAAATGCCTTGTTCTGAAGTTGATACCCCGAGAGGAAAAAATTAGAACCCTTTCCTTGTTGGTCCATTTTCCCTGAAAAAATTACATTTGTTATAATGCTGCTTAACTAATTACACGTTAACCCCGTTAAACATACTATATTACTGTATATAGTCTAGATATATTCTTATTTTCACCTGTCCAAATCAACTTTGCTAAGTCCCACTTTGCTAACCATTTTAATATATTTACTAAAGGGAGTACAGTTAACCGTATTTTGGATGCTAACAACTCGTAGAACTTACCATAGACACTGGCGCAGGAACAGTGACTTCAGTTTTCGACACTGGGTTGTTCTGAGTCGGTGTTTCACCAACATCGGCAACAAATTTTACTTTTTTTGCCTTTTTCTGAGCAGAACCTTGTGCCCCACGTTTCCTCTTGAACGTCGCCATATTGAACATCAACGCGTGTCTTTTTCGTGGAACTGGAACGAAAAGCGGAGCACAGTGAAAGTCCCTACTGCTGCGGAGGTGTTACTGCAGCATTCATCTTCTTTTGCATTGAATGACGGTTGGCAGCCAGCTGAGAGGTGCATTTACCGCCACCTACTGGACTGGAGTGTGGACAGGAAATAAGCAGCAAAAAATAAAAAAAATAATAAAATAAAATAATAATAATAATAATAATAATAATAATAATAATAATAATAATAATAATAATAATAAAAGAAAAAAGGTGTATTGAATACGACAGTATAGACGATTACAATCTATTAATTAAACCTATTACTGTTAAATAGTGAGCAATGACTTTCCAAAGTTTCTGTTGTTGTTCCTACACCATGCTACTATGCAGCAATTCATCAGCTAGGAATTTACTTAAGTTTTAGAGTAAACTAACTTTATTTTTCTCATTTTGTATGTGAACTTAAAGTGAGATTTAATGTGATGTCACAGTCAAATAGGTTAACAGGCTTAATATGATTACAACACTAGACTTTGGCAAGAGTCCCTTGTTCTCCACTAGATCCGAGGACACAATAACTCTGCTACATGAAGTAGCAGTCCTAGGCTGTTCAAGTCATAATGTCTATTTACGATGTATGAAAACTTGTCAAGGTGTTGCTACTTTCCATTTGTAGAGAGAACCATCAAAATAACTCGACTTTTAGTATTTTAAAATAAAAATAATATAGTTGCGCTTTAACAGTTCACAAATGTTTCATATGACTACATTCTTCTCACAGTTAGCAGCATTTCTTTTTTTTCCATTGTGTTTATAGCCTTAAGTTTTTGTTTGTTTGTTTGTTTGTTTGTTTGTTTTATTCTCTTTTTTTATTCAATGAAGTCAATAAACAAAACTACAGTAAGGAAACAACAATACAGAAAACAGTTTCAGATTTCTGACAGAGTACAGATACAGTAATTTAATTCATTCATAAAATGTGAAAGGCAAAACAATTCGTAGTAAAACAAAATAAAAGTGCATTTCATAGGGTTATTTATACACAATACAAGCAAAAAGTACATATTAAATATGTAAGAGTTAATTCATATGCAGCAAATTAGAAAGGGAATCATATAAGGGAGACAGACTCTGGTAACTTTGGCTAATAATATTTAGGAATGATAAGTCATTTTCACTTCATTTTGAAAACAAGGCACAGAGTTTACGTCAGATGAGCCTGTGTTGCTTTAAAGATGTTCTTCTTCCAAACCTTTAGGGGGCAGCATTACAATTTTCACACCAAGCGGGTGCCCAAAAGTAACTACAACGGCAGGAAATCTCACGTGTTTTGGTTTTCGGCACTTTATCGGGAAAGGTGCCCAGGCTGAACGTTGAATTTAGGAGTAACTGCTTCTTTTTGTAAATGTCATGTGCGATGTAAACAGTAAAGCGTGCTTTTAAATATGTTAATCTCACATTTAATACTTGTATCCTCGTCTGATTCGCTATAATAAGACAGAAATACAGCCTGTTGTGTGAGCTAAATGCTAAAGCTGTTTCACTGATTGACCTATCTGCTCATAATTCATCCACAATGAGGTGTCACTATGAAGTTCTTGGTGTCAAACGGGATGCTGGAGACGATGATCTAAAGAAAGCATATCGCAAATTAGCGCTTAAATGGCATCCAGGTAAGGATCCAATGGTTTTAATTACATAAAACAGTAAGTAGGTGGCTGTATGTTTTTAAAAATTGATCATTTACGCTAACACAAAGTTAAATTTTAAATCACAAACTGTTTTTTTCAAGATAAGAACTTGGAAAACGCTGAGGAAGCAGCAGAGCAATTCAAGCTGATTCAGGCAGCTTATGATGTGCTAAGTGATCCACAGGAGAGAGCTTGGTGTGTAAAAACAAATGTCTCAATGAACCACACAACTCATGTTTTCTACTAATTGTGAAGTCACTCACGCATTCTGCTTATGGCAGGTATGACAATCACAGAGAAGCTTTGCTAAAAGGTGGCCTCAGTGGAGACTATGAAGATGACAGCATTGACCTGCTTCAGTATTTCTCTGTCACTTGTTACTCTGGTTATGGAGATGATGAAAAGGTTTTTTGTCTTTCATAAATATCTAACTAGTGAACCTAATTCAAATGTTGTCCTTAAATATTTTTTTATTTGATTAATTGTCTTGTTTATTTATACCTCCATAGGGCTTTTTCACAGTCTATAGGAATCTATTTGAGCTCATTGTTAAGGAAGAGATGGAGCATAGCAAAATAGAGGAAGAAGATGAAGATCAGGATGCGTTTCCTTCCTTTGGAGATTCTCAGAGTGACTATGATACCGTAAGCAATTTAATTACATGTTTTTTTTAAATTAAACTATTATTATTGTATAATTAAAAATGTTTCCTTCCTACAGGTAGTCCACATATTTTATGCTTACTGGCAGAGTTTTTGCACACGAAAAAACTTTGCCTGGAAAGAAGAGTATGATACAAGGCAGGCTTCTAACCGCTGGGAGAAAAGGGCTATGGAGAAGGAGAACAAGAAAACCAGAGAGAAAGCTAGAAAGGAACGTAATGAGATGGTGCGACAGTTAGTGGCCTTTGTACGGAAGCGTGATCGGCGGGTACAGGCTCACAGGAAGCTGGTTGAGGAACAAAATGCTGAGAAGATCAAGAAGGTGGAAGAGCTACGACGTAAGCAGAAACTTGACCAGGCCAAGTGAGTAATTCAATTCAGTTCAATTCAGTTTTTTTTGTATAGCCCAGTATCACAACAAAAGTCGCCTCAAAGGGCTTCACAAACAGTTGATCAAACATAAACACACAATCAGACTTAACACACAATCAACACAAACAATAACTACACTAAACTAAACAGACCCAGGACATCCCTGTCCTTAGACCCTCCTTCTCAGTAAGGAAAAACTCCTAAAAAAAAAGCTGCTGTGGGAAAAAAAAGAAGAAACTTTATGGAGCCCATACTGATCCTCTCCCAGGACGGACAGGCAATGTGTCTAGGACTGTTAGTTCATTAGTTCATCTATAGGATCATAGATCAGCTCTAAGGATTCATCCAGAGGGGAGTGGGGTGAGGTGGGTTGAGGAAGTCCATAGGATGCAGCAGGTGGGCCTCATCCAGACAGGTGAGTAGGGCGAAATAGGTCCGGGAAATCCAGGATGCAGCAGGGGCTTTTTCAGCGTCACTTTTAGATAAAATATTTCTAATTTTGACTATGTTACGTAAGTGAAAGAATGCTGTTTTACAGGCTTGGTTTATATGAGCCTTAAATGATAAATCTTGGTCAAATAAAACTCCTAGGTTTCTCACAGTAGAACTGGAGGCTACACTGACACCGTCCAGGGAGACTCTCTGGTCAGACAGAGCATCTCTCAGCTTTTTGGGGCCTAGTATAATAACCTCTGTTTTTTCTGGGTTTAGGAGGAGATAATTAATTGTCATCCAGGTCTTTAGGTCTCTCATACAGCCGCTAAGTTTATCAACATGGTCATTCTGATCAGGTTTAATTTATAAATACAACTGTGTATCGTCTGAGTAACAGTGAAAATTAATGCCATATTTTCTGATTATGTTTCCTAAAAGCAGAATGTTAAGCATGAACAGAATGGGTCTAAGTACTGAGCCTTGTGGCACTCCATAGCTAACTTTACTGCACTGTGAGGAATGTTCATTTACACTGACAAACTGGTAAAACTGGGGTCTAAACCCTGACTGAAAATCTTCAAATAAGTTATTGTCCTGTAGGTGGCGACATAACTGTTTAACTACAACTCTTTCTAGGATTTTTGCAATAAAAGGGAGATTTTATATTGGTCTATAGTTGGCTAAAATGTCAGGATCTAGACTGTTTTTTCAGAAGCGGTTTAATAACTGCATATTTAAAAGACATTATCAGTAGGATTTGTGCTCAGTCTTCATCTAGAAACATTGATAAATGAACACATGATCATTGTTTTTTTCAATAATTTTCCTGTATTTAGCACTATCTTTCATTCACTGAGTTCTGACCAGTTTCCCACACCAGTACAAATTAAAAAATGTCTCCACAGTAGGATACTGCCACCACCAGGCTTCACGTTAGAGAGGCGGCACAGTAAGGTGTTGGGTTTGTGCTAGTCAAAGCATTTTTCATCCATCCATCTTCCACTTATCTGAGACCGGGTCACAGGGGCAGCAGTCTAAGCAGGGATGCCCAGACCTCCCTCTCACCAGACACTTTCACCAAGGCATTCCCAGGCCAGCCGAGAAACATAGTCCCTCCAGCGTGTCCTAGGTCTCCCCCCGAGCTTTCTACCCATGGAACATGCCCAGAACACCTCCCCAGGGAAGCGTCCAGGTGCATTTTTCATTAATGGCTAATTTTAATTGTGTCTGGGCAGAGGACATTCCCAGTATTTGGGGAGTCTCTTATGTGCCTTTTGGCAAACACAAAACATGCTTTCTTAGTATTTTCTCAAAGCAATATTTTTTTATTGGCCACTCTTCCACACAGAGTGTATGGTTCAGAGTGGTCCTGTGAACAGATACAACAGTTTCTGATGGGGAGCTCTGCAGCTCTTTCAGGGTTACCTTTGGTCTTATTTTTTGTGCCTTATTGAATGCACTCCTTGCTCGGTTTGTGAGTTTTAGATGGTCCTCTCTGGGCAGGTTTGGTGTTGTTCCCTATTTTTTACATTTTTTATGATGAATTAAATTGTGTTTTGTGGCATTAGATTGGATTGCAGACAGGCCGACCTTATCTAATTATTTTTGGGACTTCTAAGGGTAAATACGACTGGATCTTATTTGGTGGGCTCTTTAAAAATGGGATAAATACTTAAGCATGCTCAAGTTTTCTGTTTTTTATTTGTTTCACAATTAAAATGTTTTGCCTCTTCATAGTTGATGTTAATTGAATGACATCAGAGTTTCCCACAGAAAATTTGTCAGTTAAGGTGGTAGCCAACTCATTGTGCCTCCAAACTGTGACCCTACAAATTAATGTCATGTATACAGTGCACTTGCAAATCCTACATTTTAACAAAAACACTGTTCCATGAAAGCATTCAAATTTGGTTTGGGGGGAATAAAACTAAATAAATATATTACTTTAAACAGCCTATATTATATGGTAGGTGGTAGGTGCTTATAGCCAAGGTGGCCACTTTAACTATCAAGTGCTGGGGGAAACGCTGGACCTGAACTTCCCAATTATCCATTTAAAGTAAAAAGATAAAGGAAAAATGCTAAGGGGGATGAATACTTATGCAAGGTACTGTATGATGATGTTATTTTTGTTTTACTCAGTGGCAATTGTTATACACAGTTTATTAAAACACAATGGCCCATTTTTATCAAAGACTGGCAGAGGAATACAAGGAGCAGAGCTGGGCAGCCATGTCTGAACTGGAGAAGGAACTACAGCAGATGGAGGCCCAGTACGGAGAGGAGTTTGGAGATGCATCGGAGAGTGAGGAGGAAGAGCTGGACATGGATACTCAAGAGAAAGACAGAGGTAGCTAATATTTAGCACTTATGTGGCTGTGCTTTTGATACAGTATTGAACACTTATTACCAATACAGTAACTCTAAATGGGTTAGAAAAAAGCTGATGAGAATAACACATGCTATTGGCCTTTTCTATTGACTGTTTGCCACAATATATTAAATAATTGTTACTATTACTACAACTGTGCATTCACAGATGCAGAAGAGCTTGATGCAGATGAGCTTACCATTGACTATTATGACGGGTTGTACTGCCCAGCATGTGACAAATCCTTCAAATCAGATAAAGCGTGAGTATTGACTGAACAACACACAAATTGCATGACCACATGTTGTAAGTGCCTCAATTACAGACTCAAAAATAATGTATACAGGTTAGTGACAGAATTCTAAACCTTATTGGCTTTGTGTTTTCAAACATCTCATTCACTTTAATTATTTTAATTAACTGGGGAGGCAGGAGCTCGGGGGTAGGGCCGGTCACCCACTAACCAGAGGGTTGGCTGTTTGATCCCCACTACCAGCATTGAATGCTGCTGTTGTGCCACTGGGCAAGACACCTTGCCTCCAGTGTCTGTGTTAGTGTGATTGTGTGTTTGGTGGTTGTCAGAGAGGCCATAGGCACACTATGACTAGCACCAGTGTGTGACTGTGGAGTGGACCAATTATGGACTCATGTAAAGCAACTTGAGTGTCTAGAAAGGCGCTCTGTAAATCCATCATCATTTATTACCTCTTTCAGTTTCTGTCTTGCATGATGAATAAACATCATCTGAGAGGAAACAAAAGCGATCACCATGGTAACAGATAAGTAATAGACAGCACCTCCAAAACCCATTCAGTAGGCTGGTTGCTCATTTATATTGAATAACAATTAGTAGCCTTGATAGGTGGGAGAAAAATCTATATATAAATACAAAAATCTTTGTAATTGTGGCTGAAACAAAACTGAACACTACAATTGCATTTGCTAATCCACAAGTGTTTTTACACACAGTTTAATCTGTAGCAAAAAGAGTCCACTGTTTTATTTGAGTGGTTGACATGACGCCCACTTTTTCCGTAATCAATTGAAAGGTTTTGCTAAATTATGTTTTCACTCCTCCAAAATTTTATCAGCAGTGCAGCATAGGGCCTACTACAAAACCTTTAAAGTTTTAGAAGGAAGTTGTATGTTATTTTTTGTATTTGTTGATGTTAAACTGTAAATTATACTGCAATGTGACTGTAACATTTTCAAAATACATAATACAAACATTTACAAAATAAGTCACTAACATCTGGGACACTTAATAAAGTTTTTGGTGTTACATATGTTGTACTTCATATTTGAGGGCTTGGAGGCAAAGGGGCGTAAGTGCCATTTTGGGCAAATATGAGTATTATATATCATATGAAAGGTCTCAGTGAGATCCTTTCATTGCCAAAAGGACAGGACTTAAATGTTGACCCAAAAGAAGTAATTTTAGAAAAACTAAAAGGTATAACGGTAAAAGTGGGGTT
Source organism: Bostrychus sinensis (assembly GCA_020698575.1). Taxonomy (NCBI): domain Eukaryota; kingdom Metazoa; phylum Chordata; class Actinopteri; order Gobiiformes; family Eleotridae; genus Bostrychus; species Bostrychus sinensis. Next base: position 19,545,599 of record CM036239.1, on the reverse strand, counting down.
TTGTTCAGTACCAAAAAGGTGCAAGTCCATACGCCCTTTGACACTGAGTAAATCAATGGTAGAACCTTCTTACAGCACTGAGGCATAACTCAAAATGACTCAGGGTAAAGCACTGTCTAACTATAAAAATAAATATGTATTTATTTATTTATATTGAAGTTTATTCAAGTTTATTTTATTAAAGTAGAAAAGGCTTGTTTAGAATAAATATCTATTTTGCAAGAGTGTCCAGGCACCAGCAAGTTTCATGGCAGTTACAGAAATCAGAAAAGGAAGCATCACAATGTTTTTAGTAAAAGGTTTCACATCTCTAGGAATTAGCTCTGGTCATTTGGTGCATGCTTAAAACAGTAATGTGTTATGAGAAACATGCCGAATGAAATAGGTTAAAATAAGATATAAATGTACTAATCTAAATTTACAAAATATACAGATATGAATAAAACTGTGTTTAAGTTATGAGTATTTACTAAACAGGCTGTAAAGTATAAACTCAGAAGCAGAATAACACACTACACTTCCTTTATTTTAAGATTAGTTGATAAGGAGATTGCAGAATTGTGTTAAGGGCTGATGTTCCTGATGTTCTGAAAATATCACCAGCTAATATCAGTCATAGTAATAGTAGTAATAGTTTTAAAAGAAAAAATAGCACATGCTGTCCTTTGTCACCAGTTCTGTTCATTATTTTTATGGACAGAATTTCTAGGTGCAGCCAAGGGCCGGAGGGAGTCTGGTTTGGGAACCACAGGATTTCATCTCTGCTTTTTGCAGATGATGTCCTGTTGGCTTCATCAAACCAGGACCTTCAGTGTGCTGGGGCGGTTTGCGGCCGAG